>CAXKVW010000341.1:0-542241 GCA_964058825.1 Carex arenaria | reverse complement strand
GATAACTTGTTACGCAGCCAAATGAAAATATAATTGAGAAAGAGAGAGATACATTATTCATGTATTGGTTAATATATCTCAAAGCCATATATTTCATCTCCATATTTGAACCCTTGAGACCCTGATTAAAAAAGGTATACCAAATAATTAATTCAACACATTAGTAATAAAATATTGAATAGACAAATAAATATTAACAATGCATAAGCTGAATGTAAAACATAACAAATTAAATAGACACAAAATTAATCAAGAATGTTGATGAAAAGTTATGTAAAATAAAAATAAAAAATGTATATGATTAATTTAGTTATGTAAATATCGCAAAATACCTTGAGAATGTAAGAAAAGTGTGTATTCATATATTCTTCAGTCCACTTCACCATGTCACCGATCCGAAAGAATATCTAATTAATAGTTCTCTGGTCAACACTCGTATTTTTAGGAATATCGCATGGATAAGGAATAACTTCAAAACATTAAAAAAGAAAATGTAGGGCAATCTTAGATAAATAAGAACAAATAAATTATTTCATATATTCAATTAAAACCAATCTGAAGTATCAAACTTGAATTGAAGGAGGATTGAAGGACTTTATATACGAGTATAAAAAAAAATTTCAAAAAACAATATTTTAAGTATTTTTTGCTTTACTAGTATAGTAATGAAATTCAACAACTAAAAATGCAGAAATATATACATATAAATTGGAATCAAAGATACTCAGTCATATTGAATCGTGAATTCTGAAAGAAACACAGAACTCTTTCAAAAAGGGGACGAAATTGATACAAATTGCAACAAATTAGAGAGAGAGAAGCTACGGTACAAGTTTCGGAGATGGAGGTGAATCTTCAGCAAGCAAGAGCTGACCGATCTGATGAGACCCGAATAGCTCTTGTGAGAGGATTTTGGCGAGGCGAAATTAAAGAGAAGGTTGTCGCTCATGATGGAAAGATCAAGATCTAAAGATACGGAATAATAAAAATATAAAAAAAGCGAGTTTAATACTGTTGTACCTGTTGGGAATGAGTATGGCTGATTGGGCTAGGGAGGAGGCGTTATACTCGAAATGGAGATTGAACGGGATCAATTTCGCTCTGGACGAAACGAGAAAAAAATTAAGGGAATGAAAAAACGCGATACTGCAAATCAGAGAGGTTTCAAGATCGGAGAATTCGAGAGATTTAAAGTATTCCGACAAGAAAGTGGAAAAAGAACCTGATTTGGCTTGGGAGAGCAAGAGGAGGGGAGGCCGGCGAATTCGGGAGGAAAGAGGGGAGACAAATCTGCCGAAATCTCCGGAGATTTCAGGAATCCTGAAATTCTCAATCCAACCATCTATATTTTTCGAGATTCGTGCTTAAAAATCGGTCTGCTTTGAGATTTGTGTATAAAAATCTTAGATGGTTAGATTTGGAATTTCAGCATATTTGATTCCGGAAATAGGTAGGGACTAGGGAAGGAAGGGTACAACTTTAACCGAAATTTTTATTAATAGGAATATAAATAAAACAATATCAGTTTTGGAGAAGATTTTGTGTAAAATTTGAAAACTCAGAAAATCGTGATTTTTAATAACGTCCCTCTTACCGTGATTTTTGACAACGACAAAATTAGCGAAACATGATTAATACTAATTAATGTGTTAAAAAAAAACACTGTAGCTGGCCGTGATTGTTGATAACGGCCAGCTACAGTGATTTTTCGAAATTGAACTGAACTAAAAAAAACCACTGTAGCTAGCCGTGATTGTTGATAATGGCCAGCTATATTGATTTTTTTCGAAATTGAACTGAACTGAACTAAAAAAAAACACTGTAGCTGGCTGTTATCAACAATCACGGCCAGATTTTTTTTAACCCGTTAATTAGTATTAATCATGTTTCGCTAATCTGGCCGTTGTCAGAAATCACAGCCAGAGGGACATTGTCATAAATCACAGTTTTTCCAGTTTTCAAATTCTACGCAAAACCTTCCCCAAAATTGATATTTTTTATTTATATTCCTATTAATAAAAATTTCGGACAACTTTAAAGGGGAGTTTTTTGTATACCCCTCAAAAATTTCACTATTACATATTTCTCTTTAAAAATTCATAATAACATATTTACCCTTCAAATTAATAAGCACTCACATATTTTTTTTAAAAGAATTAAATTATAAAATTTAATACTGATAAAATTCTAAACAATACCAATTAGAAAAACTGGATCATTTTACTTTTCTCTTTCTTTCTCTCATTTCTCTCTCTCCGCCCACTCTCAAGTACCGGCGCCAAATCAATTCTCCCACAAAAACCTGCGTCAAATCTAACAGGATCCTGGACCCTGTTATTTCTATCCCAACTATTTAAAGTTTTTTACGCATGAATCTTAAAAAACTTTTTTTCATACTCGGATCTCAATAAATATCAACGGCTGAGATCAGAATAACGGAATCTTGTTATTCCAAAACCTTTGGAATAACAACAGATTTATCTCCACTTGCTCCAGTAATATGCACGAAGGAAGGAAGATTGAGGTGTATTTTTTTTAATGTAACTTATATTTTATCAATTACGACTGCTTTACCCTCAGGTAATGCTTTCTTTTATAAAAAGCCAACAACATAATAGTTATTTGGCCCATGCTGAAATATATTATTTTATTTTATGTGTATAAATAGTTTAAATTTTCATAGAAGCCAACAACCCCTTTAACTTTCTTCAGATAATATATAAATGAGGGCATGAAACCCATTTTTCCTGAAAAGAAAGTAATTGCTGCAATCTTGATCCGCATGCTGTGCTATGGTTATATGGTCGATTTTGTGGAATACAAAAATAGACTAATTTGAAATAGAAAAATAGACATTTCTAACTAATTAATATTAGCTGACCGTTTTAGAAAAAGAAAAATATACTTTTGTTGTGGATTTTTTTTTTTAATTACAGACTAAGTTTCTTTAAATAATATAGTCTGATGCTAATTTTATAAATTCTAATTTTCATGTTTTTAATTTTAGTTTACAAATCTTAAAATATAGTGTTACTCTTACATTTTGTTTTGAGAAAAGTTTGAAGGTCAAGTATTCATCTATAAGACAGAGATTCATAAATTACCACTCAATTAATTTCTAATATAAAAGATGAAAAAAAAACTTCTCTCATTTTTAAATATTTTCAACACTCCTATTTTTAGGAATATCACATGGATAAGGAATAACTTCAAAACATTAAATAAGAAAATGTAGGGCAATCTTAGATAAATAAGAACAAATAAATTATTTCATATATTCAACTAAAACCAATCTAAAGCATCAAACTTGATCGAAGGAGGATTGAAGGACTTTATATACGAGTATAAAGATTTTTTTCAAAAAACAATATTTTAAGTATTTTTTGCTTTACTAGTATAGTAATGAAATTCAACAACTAAAAATGAAGAAATATATACATATAAATTGGAATCAAAGATACTCAGTTATATTGAATCGTGAATTCTGAAAGAAACACAGAACTCTTTCAAAAAGGGGACGAAATTGATACAAATTGCAACAAATTAGAGAGAGAAGCTACGGTACAAGTTTCGGAGATGGAGGTGAATCTTCAGCGAGCAAGAGCTGACCGATCTGATGAGACCCGAATAGATGTTGTGAGAGGATTTTGGCGAGGCGGAATTAGAGAGAAGTTTGTCCCGAGTTTTTTTTTTTCATAACCAAAAAAAAAAAAAATAATAATAATATCATTATTGTAAATTAATTGTAAAAATACTCAAACCGCCTCATTGAGGCGCGGTCTTCCCTGAGCACCAAACCATCCCACAGAAGGGCGTTCTTCCCATAACACAAAACCGCTCTCCAGTGGGGCGGTTCACTATTTGTCCCATATATTTGTGTTTTCTCTCTCCTGCCTAACCACAATTCACTTCTTCTTCTCACAAATCGAACTCAGCTCTCAAGCAGTGCTCCGAGATGATTTTTTAGGCGATTTTAAGGCGATTTCTTCAACATTGTCTAAGGTATTTTATTTTTTAATTAATTAATTTTATTTTATATTTTAGAAAAATGTCAGAAATTATTAGAAAAAAACCTAAAATATTAGAAATTATTTAATCCATCATACTCATTTGAAACCCTAGCTCTTACTATGGCACCAAAACCTGAACTCCAGTATGAAGCAAAACAGTACAAACACAATGCTGGCAAAACCTTAGCCGATCAATTTTGGACGAGCGACGCCCGTAATAGGAGGCATTTAGCTCGTATGGGGCTTTCACCCAAAGATGTTGAAGACGTCATGAACATCGATAAACCGCCATAACATGAGAACACCGTATGTGAACTAACTGGGGGAATGATCTCACTTGGAACCTGCACTTCAAATTCCGTATTGCATTACTGTACGCTATAACGCGCATGTGAGAATCTTTGTATCTGTATTTTCTTAATTTCTCCTCCACCCTATCTGAGAATTATTGGTCCCTACTCGCTCACAGAACGGCTTTAGCATGCTTCTCAACAAACCAAGCATTTAACTTGTAGAAAGTCTCCTCCACCAGTGCTGCCACGGATAAAATCCGGCTTTGTTTAATGACTCTCATCCGTTAGTGTACATAATCCCTCATCTCCAACCTCAATCACATGATTGAAATATCTTCTCATATGCTGACGGCTCCATTGGATCCTTCAGATTTCTCTTTCCCGCCTTCGCTAAGTAGGCATTTGCTTTTGAAAATGTCTGCAAAAAATAGAAAAAATATCATAAGTGATACAAGTACATACTGTAATTTATTAAACTTGTGAAAAAAATGTGTACATACCCCGGCAAAATCTCTGAACATCTCTTACCTCTGTCGTGGTTTTTCTCTCTTGCTGCTAATTTTGAACATGTTGCCAACCCACTGACAGTCGCCGGTATTCGCAAGTGTTGCATGCAGTACTGATAAGCCTCAATTATATATACTTTTAGCACGGATTTTACTTCAATTTCATAACCAATTCCCTTGCATTTTAGCTTAATTTAATTAGAATCATGCCAAAGAACCAAGTTACTGCTTCTAGTTTGATTTGATTGCAGTTTTGGAGCTTTTTCACCTGTTATGCGGTCTTTAGGGCACTATGTATGGCCGCATGACTATCCTTGAAGCGACATCAATCCTGTTGAAGAATTGGCAATTCAGAGCCACTGTGCGGCCTGACGTGCGCCCTACCCAGGCCGCACACTTCCTCAAGAAGCTCAACATTGACTGGTGCGGCCACCTTAACTCGCACCCTAAGCCGCAAAATGCAAAGCGGAGAACCAACCCAAGTCAGAGAGCCCGTGCGGCCATACGTGCGGCCTACCCGTGCGACCTACCCTGCGGCCATATGTTGCTGACAAGATAGAATTGCTAATTTGATACCTTTTCTTGAACTCCTTAATTCTAGAAAGAACCCTAGAAATAACTTGGGTAAACACAGTTTAAATAGCCATTGTTTTGTTATTATAGCATTTACTAATTTTGTTGGATTGTTTCATATTTTGATCAGCATAAAATTATTATATTTATGTTGGGCTTTGTTAATCTTTACAGGGTGATGCCTTATTTTGCTTTTGGGTGGCTAACTGTGGTTCCATATTCTTTTCTGGAGAAATGCAGAGAAGAAAAGACAGGAAGAAATATACTAGAACATAATAAAAAGAAAATTATATGTGCCGCCAGTATTGCTGTGAGTTGGGGATGTTTTTGTGTGTTGTTGGCTGTGCTTGTTGCTTCCCTTGACTTTTTTCTGTTGCTTCTGGCACTGGTATCTGATTTTGATTGAATTTGGTCTGTTCATTTTTCTTTTGATGTTTTGGCTGGTTTAGTGCTGTGCCTCTGTTGTTGGCGCTGGTGCCTTCCTGTGTTACTTGCTGATAGGGGTGTTCATCAGTTCGGTTCGGTTGAAACCGAACCCAACTAAACAAACTAAAGTTTTATTCCGGTTTCAAAAACAGAACCGACCGAACCATTTAGCCTATCAACCGAACCGAACCGAACCAAAGTTTACTACGGTTTGTTCGGTTTAAACCGAAGTAAATTAAAAAAAAAATTGAAACAATTGACTTAAAGAACAAAGCGAAAGAGTGAATAATGAAGTAATGAACTATCCAACATGAATAATAAAACAAAATAACCAATATTAATAACAAAGCAATCAATGTGAAACATAAAAGACAGAATGGATCACAAAAAAAAACACAGTAATTACACCATACCGGTAACAAATTTCAAATATGAATAATAAAGTTAACAAGATGAATAACAAAGCAATTAATGTGAAATGTAGAAGTAATTGAAGTTTCTACTATAAAGAATAAATTGCCGGTTTGAAGCTTCTGCTAAACTAAAAGTAGGGTGTTTCCTGTCAAGTAGTTTGCATCTTTCTCGAACAACCGAGACTTTAGTCCTGATGATAGAAAGCGCTTGAACTTTCAAACCTAATTTCAATTCTTGCGCAACTTTCAAACCTAATTTCAACTTGCAAAGACTGGATACCGATTATTGTTCAAGGAATAAGGAAATAAAAAAACTCAGACAGCGAGAGAAAGAAAGAGGAAACTCAAAAAATTGTTTCAGCTTTCAAATAGAGAAAGATTCAGATTAAGAGAGACAGAGAGAGAAAAGGTGAAACCGTACCTAGGGTTATCGGATATCTTGCTGCCCCTGCGAGAGAATTTGGCGATTTGACGTCGAGGACTGAAGGTGGGTATGGGTGAAGGCGTGAAGCAGTGCGACGTTGCGAGGTGCGACTGGACAGGAGGACAGGAGGGTTGGTGGGCGCGTGCGTGAAGCCTTAACCTAGTCGGCTACTAGTCATACGTGCTGAGTGCGACAAGGAGGAGAACTGGAGAAGTCAGTGACTCGGTTGGGTATTTGGTTTGGTTCAATTCAATCGCGGTATGTATAGGGGATTAAAAAATGAAGTGGATCATAATTGGGTATTTGGTTTTGCAATTTTTCAAACCGAACCGAACCAAAGTATTAAATCGGTTCTAAAAAATGAACCGAACCAATAAACCGAACCGTTTAGTCCAATTTAATTCAGTTCGGTTCAAAACCGATTAAACCGGACCCAATGAACACCCCTACTTGCTGATGCTGTTATGTGTTGTTGTTGTGCTGATTTGGTTCTATGTTGTTGAACTGACAGGGACCTAAGCATAATTAAATTAAATTAGGTGTCGTTGGGATAAATAGCTACACTTTATGCAATAATTTGAATTTTCAAGGGCCTAAGTGTAAGAATAGCATTTTTGATTATATTGGCCGGCTACATAAATAATTTTAATTAAGTAGGCCTTTTATTTATTTTTTGTGGGCCTAGCCCAATCCAAAATAGTAAAATATATATATTTTTTTAAATAAATCCAATTAGGCTTTGGGCCATTTTCTGAAAATAATAGGAAGTTTGCCGTCATTTTTATACATGCCCAAACAATCATAAAATTCGCCAACTCTGGTCATTAAAACAAAATTCTGTCAAAACTATCCAAACCGGCTATTAAATAGCCGGAATAGCCGGTCCCTATATTTTTTTTTTTTTTGGAAAAAGTTATTATTTTTTTTATTTTTTAAAGATCTGGACAGTTGATGTATAATTTTTAAAGATCTGGACAGTTGATGTATATTTTTAAAGATCTGGACAGTTGAGTAATTTGTAAGTATCAAATTCGCTCTGAATATTTAAAATATAATTTTGATGTATATGTTACGAATCGTTTGATATTCTCATTTTTAAGATGATTAATTAATAAATTTTGTTAATTAATTTATTACAATTTGGTATTTTTGAACTAAATTTGGTATCAAATTCGCAAAAAGTACTGCATAAATTGTTCGTAATTAAAAGTGCATCACAATCGTAAAATAATTATTACAGACATTGAAATATTACTACTTCTCATATCCCGTACGGAAGGTACAAGGAACAAAATCATCGTCTGAGTCTGGTTCAGTCGTAGCAAACGAAGAGCTAGTCTTACCTGTATTTTTTTTTGTTTTGACTTCGCCGGTAAGAGTCGCACGAGGCGAAGAGATAGTCCTACCTCCATTTTTCTTTGGAAACATTGGTTTTATTTTTATGTAAAGGCTTTCGGCAAAATCATCATCATTATTGGCTTGGTGTTTACTAAACAACTTCTCGGCAAATTTCTCTTTTCCACCACCTGACGATTGATTTGGTGTGTTTTTGCTCATCGTTTTCGCCTAAAAAAAAGCAACATAATAAACCAAAGATAATATAAATGAAGTTCTCAAAAAAATTACAAGTTCATATAATAAGTTCTCAAAACATACAAAATAATAGTTCATAGTCACTCTTATGTTCGACTATTTTTCCTAAAACGAAATCCACCTAACATTCGAGACCCAAATGATGGCTTCTTTGATGTCTTTGGTTGCGTATCAGATGGCGCTGCCTGGCTACTAGATGCCCTTGGCTGCCTAAAAGACGAGCTCCTTGTTTGTTGTACAGGAGCACTACTTGGCTCTACCTGCGCTCCAGATGGTGCTGCTTGGCTAACAGATGCTTGTTCTATCCTGAGAGATGATCGCCTTGGCTGCTCTACATGCGCACCAAATGGATCTACTGCAGTCCTAGACGACCCTGGCTGGCTAAAAGATGCTCTTGGCAGCCTGAGAGATGACCTCCTTGGTTGGACAACGGACGGCTCTGCATGGCTACCAGTGGCCTCTCCTGGCACTGAGAAGACATCTGCCATTGCCTCGGCATACATAATGGATGCATCCAAGGAACTTGTGGTTCTGCTACGCCTTGACCCAGATGTCCCCCCTGAACCTGTAAGAATTCGCTCATTTTCTTCCGCAGCTGCTGCATTTTTTGCCTCTGTATTTCATATATGTGTCAGTTAAATCATGAAATTATAACGATATATAAGATTTTGTGAGTGTTACGTACCTCTCCTACGTCGGTCGGTAGTTGAACGGTGAGCAGTATGCCCCTTTGGGCGACCACTCAACTCATCCATGGTCATTTTGAGTCGGGTGTGTTTTCTTCTGCCCTTTCTAATCCATTTCTTGTTAGGTATTATTGTAGGTCCATCGTAAAATGACAATTCATCTGCATTTCCATAAGGGTGAAACATACCATTCCAAGTACTGAGAAGATAGTTGACACTATACCAATCAGCAATAAACTGGTTCTAGTCCCAATTTCGTTTTCGACAAACTGCTAACACATGAACACACGGAATAGAGGATACCTCTACATGTGCACTCCATAGTTCTACCGGGCCCACGAGTCACAGTGTACTGGAACTCCCTATGAATAATGTCCATGGTGCCATCAGGGCGCTTGCAGACCGGAACATACTCATCAGGAGAGGAGACTTGGTATCTTCCTTCACCCTGCGTATACGGGACCAAAGTCATCCTTGTAGCTTTCTCCCATCTTTTTCTGAGCTTTTTTTCCACCCGTTCAGACCATTGCTTATTCGCATCGGCTAGGGCCTGCCTCTGTACGAACCAGGCATTGCATTTGTAAAATGTTTCCTCAACAATCGCAGTTACGGACAGTCTCCGGCTCTTCTGGAATACATGGTTCAATGACTCCGAGCCGTTTGTTGTCATGATTCCGAAACGGAAACTTCCATCACATGTCTGGAAGATCTTATCATAATTGGACGACTCGAACGGGTCATTAGGATCTTTCTTGCCATACTTTTTCAAATAAGAATTACACCTTAGATTTAGCTGCACAACATTAGATAGGAAAATTATTAAATAAATGCACGAGAAATTATTAAAGAATTATGTAAGAAAATTTATAAAATGTACTTACCATAGCGAATTCTTCGAACATCTCCTTCAACCTCCTCGGCTTCTTCTTCTTGGCTCCTCGTCTGAACCTCTGGCCGTACCACTTGTCTCCTCCACAATTACTTACTAGGTTGGCTGCAATATGCTGTGAACAGAATCTGTGCTTAAAAAGTTCTTCTGACCATCCATATTCTGGGTTAAGAGCAGCTCTAATTCCTAAGTGTTGATCCGATAAAACACATACAAAAGTGTTAACTCCAATCACTTCCTTCCGTAGCCACTGCAAAAAAAAACCCCATGTTGGACCAGACTCCTTCTCTACAATTGCAAATGCCAGAGGCAGCAACTGGTTCTCGGCGTCATATGCGCAAGCTATCAGAAGCCTCCCTTCATAACGCCCAGACATGAAACATGCATCTATACTGATCACTGGTCTTAGGTATCGAAATGCTGCAATACATGGACCAAACGCCCAGGCTACTGCAACGAAGTGTTCAACACCTTGCATAATTGCACCTGTGCTTTCTCAGATTGGACTAGTTAGAAACTTGTACTTTTAGCCGGGATTCTTATCGCATATACCTATTAGTAATGGACGCTGTAAGCATTGCATTGTCTGTCCTTGTGTGGTCAGTCCTGCATGTGTGAGGATGGTCTTGCTCTGTGATAACCCATGCATCCCCGTCACCCGTTGGTTGAGCTCTGAGTTTGAAACTGCACTATTTATCCTTACAAACCACAACCATTCGAGTCTTGTCGCTTTTTTGCCTTTCAACCTCCTGATTCTTATCAACGTGGTCCTCGTTTATCTTCTTATTCAGATCAGCTTTGTTTCTAAAATATAGCCCGGCTGCCAGCTCACTACTGTACGTGATCCGGACACCGAAAAATCCGATATCAGCTTCTTGAAAGCCAGATGTATCATTGAAGCACTCGAACGGGTGCGTGCTGGCCCGGCCATTGAATGGGTTGATACGAACTGATCCTTCTCCATCCCCCGAAGCACCATCTTCACGTAAACCCTCCAAGTGGTCCGAATCCCATTCCCCTTCATATTCATCCGCCGTTTCCAGTGTATATTCTGGAATTTCATTCATGTTTTCAAAATTCGACCCGGCACACTCATCTGCTGGTACCGGTAACGGTCTGGGGTGAGGTGGTGATTTTCTTAGTGGTGATTGAAGTAATGGCAATGGAATTGTGTTATGGATTGGTGGTTCAGGGGTTGGCTCGAAATATGGACCAACGGGGGTGTATGGTTCGGCATATGCATTAACGGGGTTGTATGGGCCCATGTCTGGTGGTGACTGTGGTTGGAAACTAGGACCAGCTGGGGTGTATTGTTCTATGACTCGTTCTTGTCCATAGTTTGGCGCCACCGAATTTTGTCCCGAACTACTCCCACCTTCGTCTTTTTTAATTCTCTTCACGTACAGTTCCATAAAAGAAAACCCCTGCTCCTTAAACTTGTTGCACAATTGACTCCAAAAAGGATCATTATCTATCGGAACTTGGATATACATTGGTCCGTTCATGGCTCGGGTTGACAGCTTTAAGTCACATCGATTCGGGTTAAAACCCACACAATCATAGATTTGAGACTTCAAGCCCGAAAGGGAGGTACCCTCTTGAACAACAAAAGAATGCGATGCCGGTTTGGAGTAATATGCTCCTTCTGGACCTTGCAGAAACTTTCCATTATAATGTAATGTAACAAGCAACGCCATGACCAACAAACTACATTGTGGTAAATGATAAACATCTATCAAGTAATCCATTTTTTATTCATAATCCACTGATAAATAATAAAAAAAAAAATAAAACGTTACTGTAGACAGATTACTGTACAAAAACTACTGTAGACATATTACTGTACAAATATTACTGTACAAAATACTACACGTACTCTACAAAAATACTGTAGAAAAATACTGTACGTACTAGTCAAAAAATACTGCAGACCACTGTAGCTTCGCTTCTTCACGTCGTCCTCTTTCTCTCCTCTTTTCTCCTTCTCTAAAAATGCGGCTACTGTACGTTTGGGGAGAAAACACGTATCTATAGCTCTGCCTGAAATAAATCCTGGAAACCGGCTACTAAATAGCCGGTCCCTATTTTTTATTAGGAACCGGCGGTCTAATAGCTGGTTTCTAATAAAAATTAGGAACCGGCTATTTAGTAGCCGATTTGGACATTTTTGACAGAATTTGAGATTTATGGGCAGAGTTGGTGAATTTTATGATTGTTTGGGCATGAATAAAAATGACGGGGAAGTTTGCTCTTATGCCGAAAATCAATTATTTAAGAAATCGGGTTTTTAATTTAAAGTAGTTAGAAATTTTGCCCCACCTTAATCGGGTTGTGCAAACACAAAACACGTTAGGTTAGCGCGTTAAATTTCAAATAGTGAGGTTTAGATCGAAAACCTAGTGTGGAATTTAGGTAAATAAATTCAAGTGAAAAATGTGATTTTAACTAATTAGGGTCTTGAGCTTCTTTTCGATTGGCTCAACTCAGAAGTCATGACAAGTATTAAAAGTGATTGATGTTGAAAGCACAACTAAGTAACGTTTTAAATTCTTGAAAGTCGAACTAAAAATCAGAAAATAAAGTAAACTTAAGGATCGAGAGATGATTAGTAAAGCCCTGGACTGATATTTCATAACATAACTTGAGCAGATACAAAGATCTGATTGGGCAATATATGATCTCGAACCACATTAAAGCACCACATCTTGTATATTTAATTAGAATAATAACTGTTGGTCGTAAAAACAATTTAAACTTGATTAGTTGTTAATTAATTAGAACAATTAATTAACAACGTAAATTATCGTATGATTTATTATAATAACTAGTAATAAATCTTTGCTTTGAACCAAAATTTAAATTTAATAAGACGTTAAGTTATTTCAGAATAATTTATGTACTAAACTTTAATAAAAAATTTAGTTTAAATAAATGTTCACTAATTAGAATAATTCAAAATCTATATACGTAGTTTAAATTTATGAAGTTTAAATTCAAAATCTAAATTTATAAGTTGTTAATTATTTAACACAATTAGTTAACAATGTATCTTTATTCTATATACGTAGTTAAAATAATTTCAAGTTATTTTTAATCAAAGTAATTAAATTATCAATCATACCTCTACTTTTATACATGTGAAATACGTCTAATTATCATACTAATTAGGATAATAGATAACCAACATACATTTATACTATACATATTAAAAAAATATTTTTATTTGATAATGAATTAAGTAATGTGTTTTAATTGTATAGTTATTTTAATAAACGTAATTGTGATAGTAATTAGCATAATTAATTAATAAAATGTATCTCTAGCTTTTATATGTATTAGAATAGTTAAGTAATTAAGTAACACATATTTTTAACGAATAAGTATTTAAGAGACTTAATTACTATAGTAAATAATTTCAAACACTAATCGGATCAGTCGGATCATATTATGACTTATTTCAATTAATTAAACCTAATATGAAATTAAAGCGATTGAAGTAAATTAAAAAAATCATATTAAATTACCGTAGTGAATGACATAATTATTGTATCAATACGAGATAAATTATAATATACAATTTATCTTCAAATTAAAATATAACAAGTAGTTTATTTTCAAATTAAATCAAATTAAATTGAGTTAAATTAATATAACATTAATTACGGTCAATCCAGACCAAGTCAAGCTAACTAACCCAGACACATCAATCTGACGGAATCGACCGAGAGTTATAAATCGTAGTTAATTAAATATATTCGAACACTTAAAATAAAAGTAATGAAATAGAGGAGTTTTACGAGAATTTAGTTAATATTCTTATTAAAATTACCTTATGAATTACAAGTCAATAGATCTACCTTGATCCCGACCCGTGTACCGATCCCACGGACGACTATACCGGAGTAGGCGAGAATCATGCAGACTACACCGGTGTCTAGCTCTTGCACATGATTCCCGCTTATTATACAGGTGGAGATATCTAAATTACTTTTTCGTGACATATTTTCACGACTCGACCACCTCACTTGTCATATTTAAATTCTTAAGTAAATAATTGCATAAAGAGTATAGGGCATATTTATTTCTTTCTGCATTGTTGATAGGATTTGCGTAAACTTTGAAAATAATAAATTTAACACATTTTAGGAGTAGTGTAATTAATAGAATAATTATTTTCATTCCCACGCTACAGTACCCGCACTGTACATTAAATGCATAATGTGTTATGATCCCCACTAATTACTTGGTCCTTCCCTTTTCAGTCCCCACACTCGTCCAGCGTCAGCCTTTATAAATATAAATGCTTGCAAGTTATGGTGCGGATACAGTGCGGGTACTGTAGCGCGGGTACTGATATCAGCTTCCTTAATAGAATAATATTATATAGAGATGGGCTATGGTGAGTTGTGAAATGGAGGATCATTTTTGCTTTATATTTTGGTGCATTGGATTCGCTTCAAATTTCGTGCAGATCATATCGCTAATCAAAATTTTGTCTCTGAAATTGAACTCCAGTTTCTGGAGAGGTCCATTTCTTCCACAGCCTTTTCCCAACCATCAAAATAGAAGTCTCTTCGTCGTCTCTACCCAACTCGTGTTCTTTGTTCTCTCCGTCGCCTCTACTCCTCCAATCCCCTCTCCTGATTTGTTCTCCTACGACACTTTTACCCTCTCTGTCCCTCGCGCACATAAAAACCTGCTCACCTTTCCTGTCGATCTGCTCCCTCTCCACCTGCTCGTTTTGTCACTTCTTTCTGATTCAGGTGAGGTTCACCTATGGTCGGTACTAATACTGGTACCGGTACCTTCTCTGTGTTTCTTTTTTCTTCTTCATTTGCAGTATTGCAATCGAAGTTAATACAAATTAAAGCTTGTTCCTGGTCCTGGCCCCTTATGAGGATTATACAATAAAGTTCTCTTTTTTATTATTAATTTTACTTTCATTATTACATCGGGTACACTGTTGTTTGATGGTTGGTTTGACGGTGCATAAAACAAAATTTTCAAACATCAATTTACCCTGTCACAATAGAGCATGAATCATCCTAGTGTGCCATCGGATTGTGTATTATTAACATTCTTTAAACTAGAATTTGATACTTTAGTCTCTGTTAAATTCAGAATGCACATTCATGGGTTGTTTTACTGATATCCAGCGCAAATGAATTGTTCTAAAAGACATATCCAAGTATCAGGTTTTGTAAAAGAATAAAAAAATAAAGGAAATGAGTGGCAAAGGTTCAAGAGATTATTCTTATCACACTATGTTAATTCAAAAATTCTAAACAAAGATCAGTGAGCAAAGAACCAAAGGACATCAAGCATCTGACAAGAGTCAGGAGGGATATGTTACTACAATACTACTGCTAATTAGCCCCTATAGATGCTCAATATTCATAACAAACATTGTTGATCTCTTTTAAGCAATATGCAAATTTTAGTATTAATAATTGGCAGCGTTTTATTTTGGTTTTGAGAATGTATATCCAGAAAAGAGAATGTAAACTGATGTGTGTGTGTGTGTGTGTGTGTGTTTTTTTTTTTTTATAATCAGATCATTCTCTTTTTATAGGTTGCATTTGATACCCAAAGGCAGGAGGTTTAGTATGCTCCGACGTCCTTCTGAATCACATCATTCTCGAGTTCAACAATTTGAAACAAAACTCATTTTGATGCACAAGCAGAAAAGCTAGTTCCAATAGGATGAATTGTAGTTTTTTTTTTTTTTATTTTGTTTAAATGAGATGTAATGGCATGGGGTGTAAAAGAAAGAGATGTGATGTAATGGATTAATTTGTGTAGGTAACCTGTGGGCTTTTTGCATGTGTTTAAATGGATTAATATTTTTTCTATTAGAATTAATTGCTCAAGCTATATATATGTCTTCCAGTTATATTTAATTTTCCAGTTCTAATAGGATTAATTGCTGAAGCTATACACGATCACTAAAGCTATCCATGTCTTCCAGTTATAGACAATAACTATAAAAATTATTCGCATTTTGAGAGAAATTTCTATTTATTTTGAAGCAAAAGAACTAGTGCATTACTTGGTCCTTTGTTCAAATGAAATTTTACTGTTGTGTATACTGTTTGAGAGGTAACCCTTTAACATAAAAAAAAAAAAACAGAAACAAAGAAGTACTAGTTAAAAAAAAAATACTTTGAAAAAAGCCTAAACAGCTTCATGCATTAAAATATCCAAATGGATAATGCTCATGGCATTGAAATATCCAAAGAGAATACAATTCAAATCAATATATCATAAACTATACTATATCCAAACAAAATAAATCAACATTTTTATAAAATTATCAAAACAGATCTCATATTGCATCACTTGTACTTATACAAACAACATAACTCATAATTCAAGCAACATAATAACGTAACAACAAAACTCATAATCTGACAACACAACAACATAACAAAATTTCTCAATAAAATCAACTTGTTTTCAACTTAAACTTCATCTTCTTCACCGTTGATTGTCTAAAGAGTATAGTTGGAATAATTTCGATACGTTAGTATCTCTCCTCTCTTTCACCTCCAGTTACCTGGAATCGTATCATCTGCGGAGTTTTGCAGTTTTTTTAATCTGATCCGTTCGTTTTGATCGGATCAGATTAAAAGATCCACAGAACTCCGCACCTTGCAAAGAGATTTGAGACCATAAGAAATAAAGATTCTTGCAACTAAGAGAAAATGACCTTGAGATGGTATATACATGAAACTCCCTTTTTTTTTAAAACCTTCGTAAATTAAAGCTGTGAAGAGATGGTTAGCTATAAGAAAAAAGATTGAAATAAGAAACTAAAAACAGAAAAGATGATAAAAATAACAAGCATACGAAACAAAAAGAAGTTGGAAAAGAAACAAAGGAGCTACATTGTAGATGTTATACTAGCCATTTGTCGGGCCCCATTTTGATTTAATAAAATTGAGTAAGCGAAATCAAGTATGGGTGGCGACAAATCGCCCACTTTGTAGTCTTGGTAACAAGCGGAAAAGGATGATCAGATAGTGACATCAAAGCAGGAGCCAGCTACAAAATATAATAAATAAAAAAGATATAGATTCAAAATTCGATATTTATAGTACTTAAATACTAACCCTATATGATAATAAGGATCAACTTCTGAATGTGTTCTTTATCTGGCATCTAATGGTCACTCCAATACACCATATATAAATTACAAAACAGAGAGAGAGAGAGTACAATGGAAACCCATGATACAAATTTCTACCATAACCTAGCCTCTGTATCGTTGACACAAATCTTATTGAAACCTTGATTGTCCTTTACTCGTAAAGCAAATTGGAAAATAGAAACTAGTCTGCTAACATTTTTAAGGAGAAACAAAATAATGGACACTATGTCTACATAAAAATCTTAGAATATCTATCTAAGAAACTGTTGGTACCTCGGAAAGGTGTGGGCCCAGACCGTCCATGCAATATTCTGAAACTATACCCAGTGCTAAAACGGCGGACTCTTTCTTCCAATCAGCACAATTTGTGTCCATAAGGTTTCTCTAGAGAGAGAGAGAGAGATTAATTATCTTAAATCAAATTAAAAGCGATAGTATTTTACAATTTTTTTAGCTTCACATCTACCTTGATCAAAGGTATCAAGGGTTCGATGATTTTGTTGCCAACTGCAATAGCTAATTTACTAAGGCAATAAGCATTATAGTCGCGCAGTTTCCAAATCAAAAGGCATTCCTGTTTAAAAGAATATTTCAACAAAGTGTAATTAAGCATTGTCAGCTAACCTAGCTCAAACTTGTTTAAGAGGTTGGTAATGATGTATGAGAAAATAAACCCATATTCATATTAATAAGTATTGCCGAGGTTAGTTATTATGAAATATATTTGACTAATTTGCATAATATTTTAACTCAAAACTAACAATTGTAGCAACTAGATTGCAAATGTATGCTGATAGGGGTGTTGGCTGACAATGTATGAATATTGGGCTGATATGTGAATACTGCGTTACTTTTTAATGTTCTATGTTTTGTAATCCAGTAGGATATAGATTGTTTGTACTAGACAATGTCTGAATACCATTGCTTTCAAAAAGCAATAATAGCTGGTTTCTTGTCTTGGAATAACTAATTAAAAGAAGAAAAAAAAAGGTTAGAACTACGGAGTATCTGTCACAATGTTTCTTTTCTCTTTGGTCTATTTTTATCAAGCCATCGAACAAAACTCAAAACTTGAAAGAAGTGAAATAAGAGAAAAGACTTCAACACTTGCCTCATTGTAGACACTTGCCTCATTGTAGGGAAAATAATTTTCCAACTTAGACATATTAACATTGGATAGTGTATCATCATCTTTCACATAAGGAAGATTTACCAGTAAAATCTATAATGTCGCTCAAAGTTAGCAATAAGTAGAATATTGAGAAAACAAAAATCCATGATAACATCATACCTTCACGATTCGAGATATGAAAATGTCTAAATTTTCAAGAGGCCAACTTCCATTTAGATAGTTACACCTGAAAAGTATAATTTATTTATGTATAGCTATAATTAACTGTTAAACCAATTAAAAAAAATAGCTAACATAGTAAATACCAGAATATTGACGTATCTAATGCACAATTCCCATCAAGACTTTCTTGGATGCACAGAATTGCATCAATTACTTCAGTTATATTTGTCTAAGTTTCAAAATGCAGACAAAAAATAATCATGTTATATAAAATCATTTACGAAACATATTAATTAATCATCACACAATATATTAATCACAGACCTTAAAAAGGGAAACGTTTTCTTGTGTGCTTGAGGAAACCACCTTTTGAAAAAGGGAAAAAAAAACTGAATTATAAATAGGAGATAACTTGTTACGCAGCCAAATGAAAATATAATTGAGAAAGAGAGAGATACATTATTCATGTATTGGTTAATATATCTCAAAGCCATATATTTCATCTCCATATTTGAACCCTTGAGACCCTGATTAAAAAAGGTATACCAAATAATTAATTCAACACATTAGTAATAAAATATTGAATAGACAAATAAATATTAACAATGCATAAGCTGAATGTAAAACATAACAAATTAAATAGACACAAAATTAATCAAGAATGTTGATGAAAAGTTATGTAAAATAAAAATAAAAAATGTATATGATTAATTGAGTTATGTAAATATCGCAAAATACCTTGAGAATGTAAGAAAAGTGTGTATTCATATATTCTTCAGTCCACTTCACCATGTAGCCGATCCGATCGAAAGAATATCTAATAGTTCTCTGGTCAATACTCCTATTTTTAGGAATATCACATGGATAAGGAATAACTTCAAAACATTAAAAAAGAAAATGTAGGGCAATCTTAGATAAATAAGAACAAATAAATTATTTCATATATTCAATTAAAACCAATCTAAAGTATCAAACTTGAATTGAAGGAGGATTGAAGGACTTTATATACGAGTATAAAGATTTTTTTTTTCAAAAAATAATATTTTAAGTATTTTTTGCTTTACTAGTATAGTAATGAAATTCAACAACTAAAAATGAAGAAATATATACATATAAATTGGAATCAAAGATAGTCATATTGAATCGTGAATTCTGAAAGAAACACAAAACTTTTTCAAAAAGGGGACGAAATTGATACAAATTGCAACAAATTAGAGAGAGAAGCTACGGTACAATAAAAAAATATAAAAAAAGCGAGTTTAATACTGCTGTACCTGTTGGGAATGAGTATGGCTGATTGGGCTCGGGAGGAGGCGTTGTACTCGAAATGGAGATTGAACGGGATCGATTTCGCTCTGGACGAAACGAGAAAAAAATTAAAGGGAATGAAAAAAAAAAGCGATACTGCAAATCAGAGAGGTTTCAAGATCGGAGAATTCGAGAGATTTAAAGTATTCCAACAAGAAAGTGGAAAAAGAACCTGCTTTGGCTTGGGAGAGCAAGAGGAGGGGAGGGGGAGGAAAGAGAATTTTTTTTATAAGCCATAAATCGAAAAATTAAATTTAGAATTTCAGCATGAGTGGTTTGATATTTAGAAAAATCATAAAGAATGGGTTGGCAACTCGTTTTTCACATTTTTTTTCCTCAGAACTAACTGCCAATTCGTTCTCGATCAATTTCGTTGAACACCAAAGCAATTGTCACAGAAAATCCGAAAAATATCCAGAACGGGTTTCCAACTCGTTCTCCAGCGAAAGCAGTATTTTTGGGCTTTGAGATTTGTGCCAAGTTAAAAAGAGCGGTCCAGATCAAGGGGCAGTACTTTTGGGCTTTGAGATTAGTGCCAAGTTAAAAAGAACGGTCCAGATCAATTAATTGTAAAAGATTCTCTGACAGCGTCCAAATCAATTAATTGGGCTTTGTTGAATTTAGTGGTGACCATCATATCTGCATTAAGATTCTTGCTTACTTATTAAAATTCGTGCATATATGTTTCAATTTTCGTGCATACATTTTTTTTCCGCGGGGAATGACTTAGGAGTGTAGTGGCAGTCTGTTCTCCATGGAGAATGGCAGTCCTTTCCAGGGGGAGCAACACGCTGGCCACAGGGATGGAAGTGTTAAACTTTGAAAATGACTCAGAACAAGTTGGCAGCCCAGTTCTAGGGTATAAAATACTGTAGAGAACGGATTGCCAACTCGTTTTTTATGGTTTTTATAAAAAATCAATCAATCATGCTGGAACTCTAAAAATAAATTTTATATTTATCATTTATAAAACAAACTCGAGAAAAGAGGAGAGACAAATCTGCTGAAATCTTCGGAGATTTCAGGAATCCTGAAATTTTCAATCAAACCATCTATTTTTTTTAGATTCGTGCATAAAAATCAGTCTGTTTTGAGATTTGTGTATAAAAAATCTTAGATAGTTAGATTTGGAATCTCAGGGTCCTGAAATCCTTAGAAATTTCAGCATATTTGATTCCGGAAAGAAGTAGGGAAGAAAGGGTACAACTTTAAGGGAGAGTTTTTTGTATACCCTAAAAAACTTCAATATTACATATTTCTCTTTAAAAATTCATAATAACGTATTTATCCTTCAAAATAATAAACACTCACATATTTATTAAAAAATAATTAAATTATAAAATTTAGCACTGATAAAATTCTAAACAATACCAATTCGAAAACCTGGATCATTTTACTTTTCTCTTTCTTTCTCTCATTTCTCTCTCTCCGCCCACTCTCAAGTACCAGCGCCAAACCAATTCCCCCCCAAAAGCCTGCGTCAAATCTGACAGGATTCTGGACCCTGTTATTTCTACCCCAACTATTTAAATTTTTTTTATGCACAAATCTTAAAAAAAAAAAAATTATATCCGGATCTCAATAAAGATCAATGGCTGAGATCGGAATAACAACAGATTTATTTCCACTTGCTCCAGTAATATGCACGAAGGAAGGAAGATTGAGGTGTATTTTTTTTAATGCAACTTATATTTTATCAATTACGATTGCTTTACCCTCAGATAATGCTTTCTTTTATAAAAAGCCAACAACATAATAGTTATTTGGCCCATGCTGAAATATATTATTTTATTTTATGTGTATAAATAATTTAAATTTTCATAGAAGGAATTAAACCTGTTACATGTGCAACAGTGCTATACATTTTGATTTATTTTTTTCAACTATACCAAGTATTAACCCATTCTTTTTACCAGAACAATGATTACAAAGTTTTATGCTGTTTTCTGATATTGTTGATCTATCACAAGTATCCAAAAGTATGTTATTTTCTGGCATATTTTAAATACCAAATAAACACATAACAGGATAAGCGTACACTAGAAAACCATACACACTGGTGCAGTGGTACCTTAAAATAAATTGGCAAATTGCATAACTAATACATATAAAACTTCTCTTAATTGAAAATGGCTCAATCATACAATATTCAAGGAAAATTAAAAAAAGATACCAAACTATTAACATAATTATATTTAAGTCAAAAATGCAAAAGTAAAAAAATAAAATATTCAAAAGTTACAAAAAGAAAAGTCTTCAATTCACTAAGCTGCAAAAATACATGTTCTTATTAGATTTTTTTTTTAATTTCAAGCATAAACTAATAATCAACTAACATAAAGACAAAAAGCCAACAATACACATTGAAGGTCCTTGAAATTTTTGTTATTTTAAATTTATGCTCAAACATTATGTAAAGTATTTTAGGCACGCAACTATGTTATTTCCTGATGAACTTATGGACCTTTCTGATGAACTTACTGATTGAACGAGGTTTCCCGCCGAAATGGCTATCGATAGTGCTAGAGGTGCTCAAAACCTCATCCTCAGCTGTAAGAGTCAATACGGTCCTCACCGAGTATTTCAACCATCAGAGGGGGTTACGGCAGGGGGACCCGCTTTCTCCGCTACTATTCATTCTGGTAGCGGATGCACTAAACAGGTTCCTAGAGAATGCAAGGGCAACCATGCCGCAACCTGTGGTTCTAGCCCCAGAGACAATCCAATTTGCTGATGATACGGTTATTATAGCAGAGGCACACCCAACTACCTTGCGACTGATCTCTAAGGTACTCAGGTCCTTCTCTGAGCTATCAGGCCTCAACATCAACCGGGAAAAGAGCACCTTTGTTCCAATATCCATACCACCGCATCTGATTCCATCAATCCAAGGTATTCTTGCTTCCCCTCCGTCGCAATTGCCAATTAGATATTTGGGATTACCACTAACAGTGACAAAACCGAGGAAAATACACTTTCAAAATATGCTGGAAGCAGTTCAGAACAGGCTCCAAGGCTGGACATCCAACTTCTTATCATATGGTGGCCGAGTAACTCTGGTAAAAGCGGTCATGTCTGCGATGCCACTGCACTACATGCAAGCTCTCAGGATCCCGATTGGTGTTGTCCAACAGATAGACAAAATGAGGCGGACCTTCCTATGGAAGGGAAACAACAGCTGTAAAAGTATTAACTGTCTAGCAAATTGGGAATTAGTGTGCAATCTAAAGGAAAATGGAGGTCTAGGAATCATTGACCTAAAATGTCATAATGAGGCCCTGCTCACTAAATGGCTATGGACAATTATCCACAAGCCTGACGGTCTTTGGGCATCCACGCTTAGAAATCTGTATGGGATATCAACTCCCCAACAGTTGGCATCCGCCGTGGATCAATCTTTTTTCATGAAAGACCTGGCAACTTTTATGCCCTTCTTTGCTTGCTCAACCGAGAGTGACAGTGGCACAGGAGACATAAAATGGCGTTGGACAACTACCGGGCTTTTCACTTGTGCATCGGCATATCGATACATGCACCACACCGGAATCATATCGGCTCACTACAAATCGCTCTGGCAGATCAAGGTTCCAATGAAGGTCAGGATCTTCCTATGGTTAATGATTAATAACAAGATCTTAACTCAGCAGGTCTTGACTTTTAGAGGATGCCAGATCCAGTTCGGATGTCACTTATGTGGTGCAAGCTCGATAGAAACAAGAAATCACTTACTATGGAACTGTGCATACTCAAGGAGATTCTGGCGAGGCATGTGTGGTCACTTTAACATTCCTTTCTCTGACTGGGCCACACTAAGCATTGTAAAAGCATGGATATTGGGTAAAGTGAACCTGCCAACACATCAGAGGGTCCTTTGGAATGGGATCTGGGGAGCATGCGCATGGGCATTATGGCGCGAGAGAAACCGCAGGTTGTTCTCCAATAAGAGGCGGTTGGTGAACCAATTAATAGAAGAGACAACTAGAGATGTCATGTTGTGGACTTTAGGTAACTAGAGAATAGCGGGGGTTATCAGTCTAGATTTTTAGACTGTTACAATTTCTAGTTGTTGAGGTGAAGCACTGGGTAGAGATGCCAAGTGTTAGGAACTTTTGTAAATAACTTTGCTAATTTTTAATATATTGTTAGCGGTAAACGCTAACCTTCAAAAAAAACTATGTTATTTCCTGATACTACCTCGTAGTTGAAATATTCCAAATCCCCCACCTCGTCTAGGTGTTTTCTAATGTTGTTCCAACTAAGTTTGGGTTGCCCGTAGAGAGACCAAACCTAATATATGGTGTTTTCTATCCTATACCTCCAAGTTCTAACCATAGACTTTGAACCGCTGCCAAGTCACGTTAGCCGAAATTCCACCTCTTACAATGCTATCATTCTAAGACAATGATGCAACAGATTTTCCCCACTGGTATGTAAAAGATCATTAGCATATAATGGACGGAACTATGTATGCGCGGATATTATAAAAAGATTAAAGTTGAAAAGAAATTCACGCAAATAAAATATAAACAAAATATCAAAATATTATTAAAAGACTCATAGTTCGACCCTTACCCTAGATATGAGAGGTTTAACTACTCAAAGTCATGGCAAAAAATAAAATAAAGAGAACATAAATTACAACTCTCATGGAGAAGAAGAACCTCACATCTTTAGATGACGTCTCATTTTCTTAGCTTCTAAGGCTTCACATCTCTCCCTAGAACTCTAACTTAGCCTAGCTTTCTTAATCGATGAGGATTCGTGGCTATAATACATAACTTAATCACAAATAAACACGCGCACCGAATCCTCTTACTAAGGGGGTTATTTATAATCTATTATAGAGGGTAGTGGGAGTAGTGGAGATCATGGGGGCCATGGGGTCCACTAGAGGTGTCAATGGCACCCTTTTACCTGTTTATCCGACCCGTACCGTATCCGATAAGACGGGTACGAGTAAAATTTTATTTTCATAAACTTATCGGGTACGAGTATGGGTAAAAAAAAAAATTGTTATCTAAACGGGTAAGGGTACGGGTAAAGCCTATTTCTCACCCGTTACCCGATCGGATAATTATAAAAGAAAAATTATATATAATATATATATTAATAGGCAATGAAAAAAGTACTTTAATTGGTTTACTTGTGCTTATTATGATAAGATTTTTTTTCCAATAAATTAATATGCATGTGTCAAATGAATGTATATATTTTAATATTTTATTTAATAAATAATAAAAATAATTATTATAATAGTATTACCCGTTATTTACCTGCTACCGTTTCGTTATCTGACAACCATAACGGGTAAGGGTAGGGTACGGGTAAGATAATTTGTAGCGGGTACGGGTAGGGTACGGGTAAGAACAATTTGTAACGGGTACGGGTATGAAAATACTTCCATCCGACCCTTACCGTACCCGTTGACACCCCTAGGGTCCACCCATGATCTACATTATTTGGCTAAAAATAGACACGTCAAAAATAGTTTTCCTTCTAGAAGACTTCACTAAAAATAGTAGGCAGGCCAATAGATCGGGCCTTCTAGAAGACTTCAATCTAAGGCTGGAATTTGTCGATCTAACAGTGTATATAATATCATGATTTGAGATCATCTTTAATAATCGCTTAAATCGAACATTCTTGCTCTGTTTTTGGCCTAAATACGAACTTTCTCCAAAACCTGCCAAAATGACTCAAAAACACGTTTGAAGTAAATAAATTGAAAAAATAGTTATTTTGCATTCGTTTTTTGTCATTTTCTGTATAAAAGATAGTGATTTTCGCTATTTGTTTGAGTGTCATCAATACGCGGGAAGAAACAACAAAAATTGATTTTACATTTTGACTTGATCAAACTCCATGTTAGACACCGGCAACAAACTTAAATTACTCCAAACATAGGGGAAGTGGAGAGAGGCCCATCAAACTTAGATTATTCTGAAGATCTTTTATTATAAACAAAATGGTCTATGATAATTGTAGTTACAACCCCTTTAACTTTCTTCAGATAATATATAAATGAGGGCATGAAACCCATTTTTCCTGAAAAGAAAGTAATTGCTGCAATCTTGATCCGCATGCCATGCTATGGTTATATGGTCGATTTTGTGGAATACAAAAATAGACTAATTTGAAATAGAAAAATAGACATTTCTAACTAATTAATATTAGCTGACCGTTTTAGAAAAAAGAAAATATACTTTTGTTGTGGAAATTTTCTTTTTTTATTACAGGCTAAGTTTCTTTAAAGAATATAGTCTGATGCTAATTTTATAAATTCTAATTTTCATGTTTTTAATTTTAGTTTACAAATCTTAAAAGATAGTGTTACTCTTACATTTTGTTTTGAGAAAAGTTTGGAGGTCAAGTATTCATCTCTAAGATAGAGATTCATAAATTACCACTCAATTAATTTTTAATATAAAAGATGAAAAAAAAAACTTCTCTCATTTTTAAATATTTTTAAATATTCAATACGGATGTCCGAATTTTAATATCTGTGCAGATACAAATATACGGACATAATTTTAACTTTTAATTATTTGTACTTGAATAGTAAATATATACCATATAGTTCAATATATATTATGAAAAATATATATGAAAAAAATTATGTATATATCTATAAATATCCGATATGTATCTGAATAATAAAAGCGGATACAAATTTGATTTTATCACTATTTGATTCGTATTTGATCTCACTTAGAACCTGCATTTCAAATTCTGTATTGCATTATCGTACGCCACAACGCGCATGCGAGAACCTTTATATCTGTGTTTTCTTAATTTCTCCTCCACCCTATCTGGCAATACTTGATCCCTACTTGCTAATACAACGGCTTTAGCATGCCTCTCAACAAACCAAGTATTTAACTTGTATAAAGTTTCCAGCCTCCACCAGTGCTGCCACGGGTAACATCTGGCTCTATTTAGAGACATTGTTTAATGACTCCGACTCATTAGTGGTCATAATCCCTCATCTCCAACCTCTATCACGTGATTGAAATATCTTCTCATATGTTGATGGCTCCTTCGGATTTCTCTTTCCCGCCTTCGCTAAGTAGGCATTTGTCTTTGAAAATATCTACACAAAATAGAAAAATATAATCAGTGATACAAGTACATACTGTAATTTATTAAACTTGGGAAAAAAGTAATGTGTACATACCCTGGAAAAATCATCTCTTCCATCCGTCGTGGATTTTTTCTCTTGCCGCCAATTTTGAACCTATCGCCAACCCACTAACCGCCGCCGGTATTCTTGCACAGGTTCTCTGCAATGTGTTGCATGAAATACATGTTCACACACAGTCCATCCGTGGACCAACCATACTCGAGGTGATCAAATACATACTTGATTCTCTTGTGCTGGTTTGATATCACGCAGAATAACCTATTCTTGATCACCTCTTTTCGCAAAAAACTCATGAAAAAACCCCAATTTTCACCGTTCTCTTTTTTAACAATGGCAAAGGCTAAGAAAAACAGCTGGTTTTCAGCATCATATGCACATGCTATAAGCAGTCTCCCGCTGTACCGGCCGGACATGAAGAATGCATCGATGTTAATCACAGGTCTAACATATTGCACGGCTTCAATACATGAACCCCAAGCCCATGCTATGTTCCTGAATTATACCTCATCGAGTTTATCAATTGGTACATGCTACTCTCGGAACTTGGTCTTGTTATATATCTTACCTGATCTGAAATCAGAGAGAAGATGGGGGAAATTAACAAAGAAACAATGAAAATAAAAGAATAGAGCAACAACAAAATGAGGCTCCAGCACAAGGAATTGGGTCGGATTGGTTGCTCTTGGGCTCAAACGGATGGGCTTTTGATCAATGAGTATAAATTGACATACACCCATGAGGCATCTACGTAATATCGAGTATGTGCAAGCCTCCCAAATGTGTCAAAAAAAAAAAATATATATATATATATATATTGAGAAGAGCGGTGGGTCAAAGTCACTCGACCCTCCAATATTTAAAAAAAAATTTAGCGAAATTTGAAATGTACATCCTCTCACACAAATACTATTACCTTTTTATTACTAGGTTAAAGACTAATTATTCACAAACACAAAACTTGTTGAGTTATATTTGAAATAGTGATCGCAAAAACGGACGTAAGTCACAATCGAACTTTTCACCTAGTTGAAGTAATGTTGTAACTTTAGGGATCCAAATCTAATTGGCAAGCGGGACCTTGTTTTTTTGAATCTAACTATTGAATATTTTAATGCACGAATCTCAACACAGATAAATAGTTTGATTTGAAAAAGGAGGGTCCTGCTTGCCCGTTTGGCAAGCAGTGAAGTTGGTTCCGTAACTTCAGACCCTGATACTTAAAGCAGTTGCGAATTGATATCATCTACTTTTTTCCAAAAGAAAAAAAAAATATGATCCTATTATTTCAAATCCGACAGTACGTTTGAAACGAATGAATTAGAGCTTTTAAATTCTAAATTGAATTGATCCAATTTGTTGTTTTAAATCAAACTGCCGTATTAGAATTTTAAAATGTTATTTTTTTTTTAAGAAAAATAGCAGGTACTGGTTCAGACAGCTACACCTATACCTCTACAAGCAAAAAAAAAAGAACGAAAAAAAAAAAACAAACCGGGGGACCGGGGGATTTGCATCCAAACTCAAAAGATTGGGTTATGTACTTTAGGGGATCCGAATTCGAGGAACAAGAATGAGCGAAAGAAACATCATAGGCTCAGAGCATCAGATTGCTCATCATCAACTTGGCAACTTTTGTGGTCTTTTATGGCACATAATTACAATTATTGATCGATATTATACAAACAATATTTTGTTATAATGTTAACTTATTTACTCTAGAAATATAATAGCTGATCATAATCAGATAATGTGATGCGAAATGCGCCTTTTAAAACATACATGCGTAGTATCATTTATTTACCAGAGTTTGCTACTTTGCTCCACTTGAACACCTTTCTGAAGTCCATATAATTGCTTAATTAATTAGCATCGGATGAAATGCCAATTAATTAGCCTCAAATCATATATCATATTTACTAAAACAGAGAAAGTAATTCATAAAGGCAATCTACGCTAACCGACCACTAAATTGTTTGCGATTAATATCAAAGCACACCTGCCTGAAAACCTTAACAATTATATTATGATGCTCATCAGCATTTAATGTGAGATAACATGCCAGTAAGCTCTGAAGCTCCTCCGGCCGCCTGATCTCCTTCTCTAGTATCATCTCCACCATTGACTTCTTGAAATCCCTTTCGGGCTCCCTCGACCTTTTCACCACTGCAAAATTTTCCAGACCTTTTCTCCCTTGATGAAGTGAGCGAACACCAACTCGATGATATCTTGTCGATCGGATCTTGCCATGAAACGATTTTCTGTGAGTATCATCAGAAGATGCAATGACCAATCGGCTTTTACGCTTCCTTCGTCGTCGAATTTTATGTGAATGTAATCCCGGATCAGGTATATCCCGGTACAAAGGAGACATAAGTACTGGACTGTTTCGCTTCTGTTTAGGAGTGGCAGAGAAAGGATTAACATGGCCTAGTGTAATCGAAGAGGCAGCAGAAACGAGGTCCCCACCAACAGAATAGTGGCGTCTATGGTTGTTTCGGAGAGCGCGATCCTCATCGCCTACAGAGCGGCGTCGAGGGGCAAACACAGTTTGGTCGGTGGTCGGTTTGTAAGGCGAGAACTGATCAGGACTGTTGAGTTTGGTACTTGGAATGGGGTTCTTTGAAAGACATTTGGGTTTGCAAGAGGGGGATCTTGGGGAGGTGTTAATTTGTGGTTTGTTGTTTGATCGGAGTTTGAATAGCCATGAAAAGGAGAGGAGCTCTGACAAAGAGAAGCTCTTTTTCTCTGTTGAATTTTCTTCTTGGGTTCGCTTTCTTCCCCATCTCATGGTTAGTTCTGTTGTGGTGTGTAGAGAATTGAGATTGATTCTCAGCACTCAGTAGTAGTTTGGTTTGTCAGAGATGCAAATTTTGCACGGTTGGCTGGAGAGTAATGGCAGTTTAAATTTCAGTGCGCTCAAATTTAAAGTCGGAGATCTGCAGTTGATATGGGAAATAAATATGCTATTATTCCCGAATCCCGATTCCATCCGTTCAAATTTTTTCAGGCACGAATTTAAACAAAGATGAACAGTTGAGATCGAAATAAAATGTTATTGTTATTGTTATTCCTCCTCAAGGAATAACACAGATTTATTTTAGTTGATATAGTGATGACCTCACTGTTTGAGTTTGAGTCTGGTTCGTTCGTTATATACTAATAAAGACGGAGCTAATAAGACAATGAGATTAATTGATCATCATTTTTTTTACTTATACATGTTTTTTTTGTCAAATTTAGAGTAAAATGCAACAGGCCACATTCACATGAAAAAAATTTTATATGATTAATCTTTATTAACGTTTGATTATTATAGTCAGAAAGTGGCTGCCATAGCAAAAGAGTGTGGCTTCGTCCCTTTATACTAAAAGAACATGAATTTTAAAAAAAAAATTGTACATTAAACTCAAACGGTAAGGTAATGCAAAGGATTCGGACTCCATTGGTGAGGCACATGTTTTATGGAACCGAATCTGCTGCGATTCTTCACTGTAAATAGTGTTTCTAAAATTTCTGTCTTTTCAAATCTAATTGTTGAATTGTTTTGAGATTCGTGCACAGAAAAAATAAGTTATTTTGAGATACGTACACAGAAAATATTTGACGATTGGATTTGGAAAAACATATATTTTAGAAACACTGTTCCTCAACTTTGGATCACAGCAGATGTGAATCCCTTGTTTTATACTTGAATGTGCAATTCGAAATTTAAGAATAACTAATTTGAAAACATTTAAAGTTCGTAATACAGGTATATAAAATATGGTTGTAAAAATTAAAGATAATTTGTTCTTTTATCATGTATACAAGTGTGTTACATTTTTTTTAAAGGAAGAATGCAATAATTATTATTAAATAAGAACTAAGCCTGCTTAGCGCAGTGGTACAGGTCCTCGTCTCTTAAAAAGAGAACGTGTGTTTAATACTCGATAATAATAATAGCATCCAGAAAATATTAGATGTACCGAGAATCTTCAATAAAAATAATACTTATAATTCTTAATTAAATTTATAAACTTTGCAAGCATAAGTCATAAAGTTTATAAAATTTGCGCGAGTTATTCAATAAAAAAAATAAAATATATTTAATTCTTAAACGTTCTGAAATTAAAAAAAAAATTGTTAATGGTTCATGAATTATTCGTAAATTTAATTATGATAAAAATTAAAAATGTAACGAATTAAAGACATGGTCCAGCTGTTTTGCAGCGTATAAAATATAAGTGCTTAAATAGGAGACAGATAGTAAAATGTTGCAGAAAAGAAAAGAAAAAAAAGGTTCCTTTCTTTTCTTTTTTCCTTCAACAATTTATTGCTAGCAAATTGAAAAGAACAAAAGTCTTTTATTGCTATAGACAAATGTACTACGAATAAATATAAACTGATAGCTAACTACTACTAGTTTCATTCACTTCAAAAACTATTCACATTTTTGTACAATATAATAAATGGCCTCTGACAGGGGACGAGCTTGGGTCCGATGCCCATCGGACTCAAACTGGGTCTGATGGGCTCCACAACACCCGATTCGCTTTAAGATACGTGCGCACATACACTAAAGCAACAGTGTGCGGATATTAAAGCGATGCACACGAAACTTAAAGCAGATCAGATGGTGATGGAGCCTATCGGACCCAAGCTGCTCTCCTCTGAAAGATGGACAAAAAGAATTATCAATATTACTTGCATTATTTTAGACTCATTTGACATGCAATCATAATTCATACATGCATTTGGCAAAAATAATAATAATTCATACATGTAACATTTTTATTAGTCGGCATACAAAGTGGCACTTCATTTAATATCTGCAATTAAGTTTCTAAAAAGCTGGGCTCATGAGTCATGAGGCCTCTATTTATTATTAATCACCTCTTTAAAGAAATGCTTTTGTGTTTGCCACAAAAAAAGAATGTTTTTGTGCTTCTCTCATTTGGGGTTTCAAAAAGCAACTGGCGGTTTTCTGATAAGAATTTCTTGACAAGGGAAGCGGTGATTGGGGCTTTTTGTACTGGTTAGATCGTACGGTGCACAGATATTGTTTGTTTATTGTTAAAGTAGGAAAGAATTTTAAACAGAGAGGCTAGAAAGGAGACTGATTAGAAATTTAGAATTAGCTTTTGTTGGGGGTTTGAATTTTATCCCCGCCATTCTGTTCGGAGAAGCTTTGGAGATGGAATTAGGTTCTGTTCAAATTGAACTTTTGTTTTTTTTCATCAGTTGAATTGTTGTATTTGTATTAGATAGTAAACTACTAATGTTATGCATATAATATTTATGATAAATTTATTTGACATTTTCCAAATAATGTTAAATTTTACATATTAAATTAATAAGTATTTTTATTATTATTTAAATATGGTGTTGTACAGTGTATCATTTATTCATATTCAAATTATTCCTTCAACAATTTATTGCTAGCAAATTGCAAAGAACAAAACTCTTTTTTTTTTTTTGTACTAGTTTGTATTTGTGTAGTGTAGATGCTAGTCGATTGATAGACGAAATAAATACATCACTTACTAATAAAAACAAAGAATGAATAATAAAAAATTTAAGTCAACATACAAATAAAAAAGATAAATAACATCAACATTCAACAATCAACATACAATAAAAAAAGATAAATAACATCAACATTCAACATATTGCTTGCGCACAACATGATGTAGATCAGATGGTTCTCATTGGGCGAATCTCCAGAACCAAATCTGCTCCTTTTCTTGAGAAAAAGAACATCTTTTTTTTTTTCATCTAAATCGTTCAAAATTCATCATACAGCTCTAATTATATTTTTCTTTTATATAAATTTAATTTATTGAAATGATTCAGATTTAATTAAAGTCCTGCGATAGATTTTAAACGATCCAGATAGAAGAAAAAAAGAATACATCTTTTCGAACAGACTTAGGTTCCACGAATCCCCCAGATTTGTTTTACAACAAATTGTTGCAGCTTGCAAATATAGAGACTGTTAACTTCAAAATATGCCAGTTCACAAGGTTGATGAGATTCACACAGAGAATTCATAACCTTGTCATTTGTCCTTGGTAATCCAATTTTAAATGTTATTAAACTTCGTTCCCGAGCAAATTACAACTTGCAAGATTTGAATTAGGCAGATTAAAATATACTCTTACCGTTTCTATTAGAAAACAAATCTGCTCAAATTTTTATTCGTGAACAATGTTTCTGAAATTCTAGTTTTTCCGAATTCAGCCATCGAGTTGTTTCGAGATGCATGCATAAAAAATTGGACGGTTGAATTTGGAATTTTAGAAATTTCACAAACCCTGTTCACAAACAAGGAATTTCAGCAGATTTCAATTCTTTCTATTACTTTGGGAGTGCGCGTTTTATATGTATTTAGCTGAATTTCTACATGCTTGCTGAATTGAAGAAAAAAAAGGATTGATGCATACAAATTTTATAAAGTGCATGCGCCATTTTAACAGGAGAGCAGTTCTGATGCCCATCGGACATAAATTTGTATCTGATGTATTCATTAGTGTCTAATCTGTTTTAAAATACATGCACACAGATATTAAAGACTTGTGCACAAATTTTAAAGCGGATCGGACAGTTATGGAACCCATCAAACTCAGTTTGAGTCCGATGGGCATCGGACCCAAACTACTCTCTTTTAACAGAACCAAAGCAAGGCCACAAACTTGAATAGTTTGTAGAGCAAAGTTAGAGTATGTTTTGCTTATTAAGAAAGTTTGGTGAATACAATTTAAAAGTTTATTGGATCGGGTTCAAACGACGAATTCAAACTGTTAAAATTCATCTGCTTCGTGAGTGATGCATATGCATAAAAACTCTTGAAAGTTTTAAATTCATTCAGTACAAATTCAAACGGAAAAAAAAAAGAACATTTTATAAGTTGTTTTAGAAGTTGTTTTATGTATTCACTATTCACTTTTCATTATTTTTTTACTGCTTGATCTTATACTAAATGAATTCGAAACTTTCAAAATTTTGCATATATATGCATCACTCATGAAGTAGATAGATTTCAATAATTTGGATTCGTCGTTTGAAGTCAATCCGATAGACTTTTGTATTTGTGCTCACTAAACCTTCTCAGTGAGCACATCACACCCTAGCTTTGCTCTCATTTGTATATTTAGTTTACTTCCTCTCTTCTCTCAAAATTTAACATTCTGAAACAAGTAAAGAGGATTTGATCAAATCCAGTCACTCCTCATGTCCCCTCCCCTCCCCTCTATACTCTTTTGGAAGACATGCTTAAGGTTATTGTTGCATATTAAGAGTAGAACTAGGATGTTTCTAACTTCAAAATATGTCAGATTGACTTAAAATTAACGAATCCAAATCGTTGAAACTGACCTACTACAAGTGGTTAGCTTGTATGCAATGTTTTAAAAATTTCAAATTAATTTAGCATAAAGTCAAGTGGTAAAAAAATATTCAAAAAATAAATGCATTAAAATTGAACTTAATTTTGACTGGTTGGTTGTATACTAAATTAATTTGAAATTTTGAACAATTGCTTAGGCGGATCTAAAAGTTAGCCATGAGCATTCAGCCACCCGGCCACTCCTATGATTTCAAAATTGTAAATATGTATGTTAAAATCTGATTGAATTTTGTTTTAACTTGTTATATAATCGAACTCCCTCATAAAATATAAAATGTTTACATGTATTCTAGTAATTAGAGCTTTATCTTGTGCCAGTAGAGACTTGAATTCAAATTCCACCTATCACATATTATTCATTTTAAATTTTAGTTTCCCTATCAAATTTTTTTAATTTTGCCCCTGACCAATTCACTAGATTTTAAAGCTAAACTCGGTAAGAAATTTGACTAGTTTAACAATAGTTATACTCACATATTCATTCCATATATATGCCATAACAAAAATCAGGAATGACAACAGATCCACTGCCAAGAACGTAACATTTCATTTAGCAAAGATTTGAATGAAAATTGCTAGTATTGTAGAAAGGGAAGATAACATAGTTCGCTAGAAAAGTTTCTTAAAACTGTTGATTATTATGATTATTAAAAGATCGAGATTTTGTAGTTTCTACGAAAATTTTCAAAAAAAAAAAAAAAAATCGCAAGCGTCTTTTGTTCTGCATGTACCCATGCAGCAACATTTGATCTGAATTTTTTATAGCTATCATGATAGTGGATAATGATACCGCAAATATGCATTACACTTGGGATTCAAATATACTACGATTCTTTATTCACAAACAGTATTCTACAATTATTGTCTTTTCAAATTTAACTGTTGAATTGTTTCGAGATTTTTGCAAAGAAAAAATTAGCTATTTTGAGATACGTGCACAGAAATTATTAGATGGATAAACTTGAAAAAACTGAAATTTTAGAATTACTGTTCATTCTAAATCCTGCAGATGTGAATCCATTACACTTGTGGAGTCAATCGTAACAAAGAAAAAAATATTGATTTTTCTTGTTCGGGGTTATCTACTTTTTTTTTTTTCTTGAGCTAATTCACCGATGGAGCGTTGTCATAGATGCATATTTTATACAAAGAATTAAAAAATTATGCACTCTGTTTAATCTTTTTGAATATTTGTATAAAATTCACACACATAACGATATCTTATTGTTAGAGGACGAACCGGGAGAGAAATAAAACTAGACAAAAATTTGTTAGCTAGCCTCAATAAAAATTGACAATATGTAACGCCTCTAGTCCAAAGAAACAAGAAAAGTTGATGTTCCATTTAATTAGAGGGATTTGTGCTTTTGAGTACAAAATGTTTGAACGAGAGCAGGTTGGGTAAGATGGGCTCTATAATCGTCCGATCTGTTTAAAAGATCTGTGCGTATGGAAATTAAAGCAAATGCGTACGGATATTAATGCAACATGCGCAGATTTTAAAGCAAACGGGACGGCCATCGAATTCAGTTTGAGTCAATGGGCTCCATAACCGTCTAATCAGTTTTAAGATCTGTGCGCACATATATTAAAGCAAAAGCGCACGGATATTGATGCTTTGGGCACATATCTTAAAGCAGATCGGACGGTTATTGAACCCATTGAATTTAGTTTGAGTCCAATGGGTATTGGACCTAACTTGCTCTCGTTTGCTTTAATATCCGTGCGTACATATCTTAAAGTGGATCGAACAGTTATGGAGCCCATCGGACCCAAACTGCTCTCATTTTTGAAAGCTTTGCAAAGTCTGTTCTGCAACAATACTTAATGTATTCTTTTAGTAGATCTTTTGGAATGAATTAAAGAAATACTGGCGAATTTTATAAATAATATTGTTGTTACAACCATAGTATACACGAATTTCACTAATAATATCCAATTTTATATAAAAAAATATTCACAAAATTTTAATAATTTTTTGTTTTATTTCAAAAAAAAATAATATCAATATGTTGATATGTTTTTTGCATGATAAAAAGAATGATGTTTTCAAATTCATATTATATTTAAATAAAAAGTTTTTGACCCGCCGAATTAATTACGAATTACGAACTCATTAATGTGTTTGTGAGATCTCTCAAATGAGGAAATAAATCTGCTGCGATTCTCAAGGAGATCGCAGGACCCTACTTGTCCATATCCAACCATTAATTTTTTGGAAAACACAAATCTCTAAATAAATTGATTTTTCTGCACGAATCTCAAAAAATATTAATGGTTAGATATGGACAAATAGGGTCCTGCGATTCCTTAAGAATCGCAGCAGATTTATTTCCCTCAAATGAATGCGTTAGTTTATTTGAGCTTCTGAATTTTAGCTCGATATGTGCGCAAAAATAGTTGAAATATGTTCAAAGGACATTCATGTCAACCAGTGTTGTAAAAAGCGGCATGTGCTCGTCGGACAGACAGGTTACTGTCAAGCAATTAATTGAAAATAATCGGTAATAATCGGTCTTAATTGGAAATAATCGGCCGATTATTCGGACAAATCCGTGATGATTTGATTACCGCTAACGACTAACCAGTCTAAACAGACATTTTGTACAACAATGATGCCAACTATCACCCATTTAGTTTTTGCAACTGGCATAAAATAAATCTATCTACAAGTCCGAATTCTTTCTATTATTTAAATTATTGTGACATTTCCTGCTCAGAATAAAAAAAAAGTTATGTTTGTTTTAGAAAGAGATGTTCTCGTTGAGAATCCGAGACGGGTCTGATGGATCCGGTGTCAGTTTAGTTGTTCGATTTGTATTAAGATTTATGCAAATAATTTTAAAATTACTACAAATAAATTAAGTGCACACACAATACAAATAGCACATCCCCCCATCCTATCTCATTCAGGTTTGTAACAAACAATTTATTGGAAATGTAGAGACTGTTAACTTCGAAATATGCTTGTTCACGAGGTTGATGAGATTCACATCTAGAATTCATAACCTTGTCATTTGTCCTTGCTAATCCAATTTTAAAAGGTTGTAAAATTACAACTTGCAAGATTTGAATTAGGCTGATTAAAAAATATATGCTAGCATTTTGATTACTTCAAGAGTTCTGGGGGTGGATCGGATAGTTATAGTTGTAAAACTATATCTATATTCGTTTTTATTTTTCAAATACATATACGGATTAAATTTTAAACGGATACGGATTGGATATTAAATGGATAGGATCGAATATCTGTTTTTTAATACTATTATTTATTAAAAAAATATCAAATTCATAATATTTAGCTATTATTTATCGACTTCGTATACAAATAATTAAATATTAAAACCATAACCGTATTCGTATTCACACGGATATTCGAATATCGAATCCATATTTATTTTTTTAATAAGGATCCGGATATGAACAGGTTTTATCCGATCCTTTTGCACCCTAGAGAGTACACCTTTTATATGCATTTAGCTGAACTGGAAAAAAAAAGAAAAAAGAATTGATGCATACAAAACAAATACAATTGTTATAAAGTGCATGGGCCATTTAAACGGAACTAAAGTAAGGCCCAAATTCATTTACCGATCTGCCTTATACGGGCCCTTTTTATAGTCATCCAAAAAAGAGATCTCCGTATCGCATTTTTTTCCTACATCCATTATCTAGCCTATTCAATTATCTGGATAAATATTTTAACAGAGCAGTTTTCGCTTCATGCAACTCACATATTGTAAAATCAAAACAGTACTGGATATCATTTGTGCATTGCATGAAATTAAAACTGCTCTGTTAAAATATTTACCCGAATATATGTATTTGTATAATATTCTTCGTTTTTAAAAATAATTTAATAAAATATCATTAACCAAATTGCACCATGGATCAATGGATTGAACAAATGCTGGAAATATCATTAAGGCCCTGTTCGTTTGCGTGGTTTTAGGTGGGAAAAGCCAACAAATACCTATTTGTTCCCGCATGTGTTCGGTAGCATAGTATTTTTCCCATTAAATTCCTATTAGATTTCTGATGGGTTTACTTTTTGCCTTCTAATTGCACTGTTCTCATGGGAAAAAGCAAATTGAGTCAGAGCTCGGTATTTTTCCCAATTGGCGCAACTGCTGTGAAAATTAATAAATTAGCCTGATGTGATTAAGCTATTTTACCACAATTATTAATAATATTAAACTAGATTTAGCTAATAGTTTAAAATTTTAATACTTCTTGGCTTGTTCGTAGAACTGTAGTAGTAAAAACAATATATATTATTTAAAAAATATTAATATCTTAATTTTTATTTGTTTATAAATATTTCTTAATTTATTTGTACCCATCTTATTATATTCTTATTTTATTTAATTATATTTTTTTTATATTTTATAAAATCATAATTAAAAGTTACTGTTATGTTAATTTTTAATCTATTCTATTTAATTACATTATTAATAATATTATTAATAAAAATAATTGTATAATATCAAAGAAAATAAGACTTCCCACAATTAATCCTACAGTACAACCGAACACCTATTTTTAACACATTCCCATAATCAATCCCATACGTACTCGTACCCATGGGTTCTCATTTTTTGAAAAGTGAGTTCCCATCCCCATCAAATCCCATCCCGAGTAATCCCGTGACAAACGAACAGGCCCTAAACAAACTTTTACTGTCAAATGGAGTTCATGCATACCCCCCAGTTGATTTGTCAAATTAAATATATATGTGTAATATCATTAAACAAACTTCCCCCTGACTAAATTAATTTTGTAATTAACCTTCTTCTTACAACACATCAATTGCATTAAATTCTACACAATACCAATTGACATATCTCTGGTAAATCATCCTAAATCATTATAGGTGCATATCAATGTGACCATCATTTAATTCTCAAGGCGGTTAATAATTGCTATCAAAAGATCTCACAACAAAACGGGGGGAAAATATTGTTTTAATGGCGCGTATAATTCCGACAAAGACCAACAAAACCTACTTCTCAGGTCGTTTCTGTTATTGGATCCAGGTGTGAGGCCCATTTTATACCCTCTAAAACAGCATGCCTAATCCTTGTCAAACCATTTAATGGCAGGGTTATATGGGCCTAGTTCTATACAATTGCATTTAATTCATCATCAAGTTCATTAATCCCTTAATTAATTACAAAAGATAAAGACTGATTAAGTCCATTTTTACCCTCAATTTGCTTTGTTAACAAACTAATACTTTTGACCCCAAAAAAAATATACAAATAGCATACAAAATTACCAAGTTTCAATTGAGAAAACATCACAATCATTTCCTCAACAAACATTAAGAAAAGGCTTAACCTGATTGACCTATCTGGCCAACACAAAATAATTGCAATTGGGTTGAAACAGTCCAAGGCATAGGTGTAGTATGTACATTTATATATATATATATAAAAAAAAAAAAAAAAACAGTACGAATATCCACTGGAGAGTTGAGAGTTGAGAGCAGAGAGATGTATTTCTCAAAAACCTAAATCCATTTGCATCCACAACGAATGTAAAGAAAACGCCAAATCGCTTTCTTATCCAAAACAAAAACCAAATCCACCCTCTCCTTTCATTTCTTTTCACCTTTTTATGGATGGAGATATGGCCCCTCTAGAGAGCAAGACAGCAGCTGCTGCTGATGCTCTTTTTTGTTTTTTTGGTGAAACGCCTGAACCACCACCGTTCCTCTCCATTTATGAAAAATTGAGATGCAGTAACTAGCGCTTTTCTTGTTCCCCGTTTTAATTTGAATGGAGAGGAAGTAACTTCCTTGTGTATAATACAATAGAATACTCTCCGTTCAAGTAGAACAGTACAGTAGACAGAATCAAGCCACACAGGTCGTAATCAAGCCCAATCCAGTTGTTTGTACATTTGCTTTTTTGTATATACTATTTATCTACTGGGCTGGGCCCACCTGAAAGTGACTGCGCTTGCTTTGCTTGGAAGTGTATTAATTTAGACAATGTAAATACAAGTATAAATCTAAAAAATGATGTATTTTTGTTATCTTGAAAATGTATTTTCTTTTTCTTTTTCAACCTCATAAAAGGGACTTTTAGTTAACATAATAAAGCAGGTAGCTTTGAGCAAATTGTCTCTTGTTTTTCATTAAAAGATTCTCAAAAGATATACATTGTGCATGCGCTAAAGCATTCAACCTTAAGAAAAGTTGAAAAGGTGTTCATTATTATTCAACCAGCACTAATAAGGAGAAAACATATACCTAATAGGCTAATAGACATGGAATGTACCAAGGAACCAATAAACATGCATGCACACAATTTTAAAATAGTTACAAGTCTTGATCCCCAATGACGGTGCTATATATTACCATAAGGTGTGGCGAGTCATTCGCGCCTTGAATGACATCCTGTCAGTAACCCGCAACACAGTTTGTCGTTAAATTCACATTAAAAGCGAGTCACAATACATTAAAGGAGCACCATTATTTTATATATAATATATATTATATATCAAGCACGAGAGCCTATATGTTGTTACTATTCATTTTTGTAATCTCTAATTTTCTGCATGTTCATGTTCATATGAGCTATAATGATTGAAGGGACAATAAATTTTTGTCACGCCAAGCATGGGAGTATTATAAAATTATTATTGGATATAGTGATCATTGGCCATTCAATTTCATTTGTTGTTAATAAATTGTATCTCTTGCTGTCTCAACCTTCATTAGTTCAGTCTTAAAAATAAAAGGAACCAAAGACCTAATTGTCACTTTTCTTCATATATAATTTTCTGGCTTCTGTTTAACTTTTCCTCTTTCAATGCCCAATTATCCAAAATTATTTTTCTTTTACAACTGGTATACAAACTTTAAAATAATTTATTCTGACAGAGGAAAGTACTGATGAACAACTGTAAATTATGCAAAAACCAAATTAAGTGAAATCTACAAAAAAAAGTTTTGTAAACCAAGTTGGTGTGAGATTGTCTAATCAACTTGGAGGAATCTTTTAAGCTTGATTGGAACTACATTGACTGGTACCAGGAAAAGCATTTGTTATCTGTCCCCAGTCCCCCCTGTTTTATAACAAGTTGAGAGCATATCCAGTTGATATCAACTGATGCTGTAGGTACATAGTTGGCTATTGGATATTATAGCCAGGAGAATAATTTTATCTGGATAGTGTGATGGTTCTATGTTATCAATTCTTGTGTGATCTTTTTTGCTGTTGAGAAAAAAAATGGTAAACTGCCTGAAATATATGTTGCCAAAATGTAGCCTTCCTTTCACAACAATCCATGGTGATGTCTTGTTTAGCTACAAATGAAAAGTACAGTCTATTTTCTTTCAAGTAAGTTTTATCTTAATTAAATTCATCATAAAATTACAGAAATTGGGTTTTTTTTGGGAGAAAGATTCTAGTACCATGAGCTTTTGATGTCAGAAGTTGTGGCAAATTCTTTTAATCAAAACGTCAAATCCAAATTGTTGGTCTTATTAATACTTATGCATAAACACTGCTTCCACAATGAATTATATCATTTTTAAGTTTGTTGTATACAAAATAGAGACCTAAAAATTTTAATGACCAGAAGTTATTGTTATATATATGGCTCTTTTATTATTGTTGTTGTTGAAAAAAATAGTGGTATAGTTAGGGGTGAAAACGATATGGATAATATCCGATCCGTATTCAAAAACTTAGATGTGGATATCCGATATTCGAATATCGGATGTGGATAAGGATACTGATATAATTTTACGTTTCAATTGTCCGTATCCGAATAGTAGATATATACCATATATTTTAATATATATTATGAAAATTTTATGTTATTTGCCATTATAATTAGAAAAATATTGTGAACTTTAATATTTTTATATTATTTTAATAAATATCCGATCCGATCCGGATCCGTATCTGTATCTGTTTAATATGTTTGATATCCGCTCCGTATCCGTATCCGAAAAATAAAAAAAATATATGAATATGATTTTACCACCATTTGCTCCTTATCCGCTCCGTTTTCACCCCTAGGTATAGTGAGCAGCCAATTTCAAATTTGTATTGAAACGACCTCAAATTTTTGCAATATTCAAACAATGACCCTGCATTTATAACCAAAAAATATAGCAGTTTAACTCTTGTTAGTTCATTTTATTGTACAAAGACCTGCTGACTGCTATCACAAATTTTTTAAACTTTGATGTGAATATAAAAAGAGGAGGGTTCAAATACGATTATGTTTTGTGACTTGACCTCCATTATGCTTCTATTTTTATATTTTTATATGCCTCCATTATGATTCTATTTTTTAAAACTACAATAAATTAAAATTTAAAACATAAATGTTAAAATAAATTTGTTAGATATGATCTATATTATTGTCACTCTACACATGTAAAAGATCACGACATTTTGATTTTTTTTATAATTAGTATCAAGAGATTGCAAAAATACACCGATGTGTATATATTTTGAATGTTGATTTTCAACTTATTGACTCGTATGAAATTGAAATAGAAAAGTGATATTTATTTTTTATTTGCATGTTGAGAAAACAATAAAGATTACTTCTAACGTTTTGTTTTGCTATATAAGTTTTGAAATTTTTGTAATTAGAAAATTAAAAAGTGGAGGCATAATAGAAGTAAATTTTTTTTTGAATTCCTCATATAAGAATATGCTTATTTTTTATTTTTGCTTAATTAGTTCAATTTTTTGAAGAATTCTACATTTTGGCACGGTATGAATGAAGTCAGCGATGGATCATTAAAATTACCTTTGATTCTTTTTTTTATATATAGAATTATATTTTAATATTTTAATTAAAAAGTACATTAGATTATATTTTTATGAAAAACAGCTCTACCGATCCTGTGGATCGGTGGAGCCAGTTTAATATTCAAGCTAGAGCAAAAAATAATTTGCCTGTCGAGCTGTTTTTCATAAAAATCCAATTCAGTATACTTATTTGGTGAAAATATTTAAATATAAAAAACCTTGCCGAAGCAATGATATGTTGATAACAGTGAATATAAACCCCGGATAACATGACAGGTCAGCTCATTTAAATACCTTTATAAAATTAAGATAACGGGTACATAAAATCAAATTAAGAATTAAATCATTGCTTTGTCTTTCCGTCTAAAAATGGTTGCATTTATTACTTAAAAAGTACCGAGGTAGGTAACAACCTCATAAAGAGGATTGTTAAACCGCCTTTTAGTCTGGAACTAAGAAAATAATTTTAGGCTGGATGAATAATTTATAATTATATATGTATGTACTATAACTAGTGTTTCGAATTAACGAAGGCCACCGCATACTACATATATGAATTTTTATTCAAATTTATATATGTGGATTTTAAAATGAGAATTCATATTAATTTGTACGCAAATTAATAAAGTATCTAATATTTTACATCAGAGACCGAATATGCTACCGAATATGCAGATATATGGAACCGAATACCGAATATTTGGCCGAATATTCAAAACCGAATATTGGATTGAATACTTATTTTCTATGAGGATTCCAACCGAATATGATATTCGGCCAAATATTATATTCGGCCGAATAGACTGAATTTTAAAACACTGACTATAACTAGGCCTAAATTATTAAATGGGTGTATGGAATTTGAGTGATAATTTCCTTATGACAAGAAAATGATGTTCTAGGCATGCTATATCTTAGCCATTTTTTATTCAATAATTTAAAATTGTATTTTCCTCTATTTCTCTATCTCACTTTTAATTCCTTTTCATTTTATCACATGAAAAATTTCTAAGAAGTTGAAACTATCTTGCCAAAAAATTGTCCTACTAAAATTAGGCTGAGAATAAGTAACTCGTATTCTCTCCAACTCTAAAAAACAAAAAATTCAGTTAAAATTTTAGCCTAAGTTGTAACAGTCTTAAAAACTAATCAGATAGATTTCAAAGAAAGAATGCAAACTAATCAAATGAATGTTTTCATAGAGTGGAAAAATGGTACGGAAGAGCCGGCTTCGTCATAGAGCGGTACGGTTACAGCACAGAACGGTACGGCACGTGTGACTGTTTCGTGTTGTGACTCGTGTGTCACGTGCCGTAACCATATTTTGAAAACAGTTAAAATTTCAGCTTAAGTCGTAACGGTCTTCAAAATTTATCAGAAAGAATGCAAACTAATCAAATGAATGTCTTCATAAGTGACGAGTTAATATGCAAAATTCATAAAAAAATCATAAATTTTCGAACTCATTTAGTATCAAGTCAAATAGTAAGAAAAAAAAAATTTAATACATTCATTTTTCAATTTTTTTTTACCGCTTAACTTGATACTAAATAATTTAGAAATTTTCTAAAGCATGAAAATTGCTTTATTGTTTGATTTTTTTTTGTTTATGCTTGTTACAAAGCGAAATAATAAAACCTGAATCATAATTGCTTATTTGTTTTGTTTTGGGAATCATAATTATATCTTGTACGACTTGCTTCTGGAAATACATCATATATGTTCTCGAATTTTTAAATATTACTTTTCCAAAATTAAACTTCTTTTCTTTATTTTCTCATAAATTGAACGACATATAAAGTAATCATGTTTCTAGAATTCAATCAATATTATATTTAGAAGATAACTCCGTCTGTGTAGTTTCTACACAGTCTGTCTCAAGCCAAAAAAAAGGAGGAGGGTTCATGATAAGATTGACGAGCCAGTAGTAAAAAAAAACAGTCTCTTTATGGAAATGAAACTCTCACGAATTGGACAGGAGTAGTACTAGGATGGGTGACCTCCTGGAAAATCTCTGTATTTCTGATTTCGGTTGGGATTCATTTCTAACACACCCCAACTTATTTGGGAATAGAGACTTTGAAGAAGAAGAAGATTATATTTAGAAGATGTGAAGTTCATACTTTTTTTATACTAAATGTTGTACTTTTAAATTTGACATATTGTCTATCTTTGTAAATAAAATATAAAATTAGTTATTTTTCTCAAAAATCAAAGTAACAGAATTGTAAATATTCATAACTCAAACTTCAAATTTTTGAAGTATCATCTATTTGATATTTCATTTTGCTTGAATATAGAACTTCACGAAAAATGTTCTAAAATATGAAACTAAATTAATTGAATTGTGAAATGTTGCAAATTATAAATTTTTATTTAAGATAATTGAAAATTTTAAATTATTAAAGTTTGCAAATTATGAAGTGAATAGGAAGGGAAGGAGAAGGTGAGCGAAGAGTAAGATTCAAGCTTATGACAAAAGAAAACAGTATTTTATTTCACCTTTTGAAAATGAAAGACACTTTGTAAAAGTTCCCATTTTAAATGTTTGGTGTTATATCAAATTAGTTGGAAACATAGAAGGAACAATTAATTGTGGCTCAACATAAATTCATTATAACATCAAACAAATAAAGTTGGTTGTACATTACAACCTTATCTTCATTGCAACCTTAACTTAAATGAGTTTATAAATAACAGTTAACTATTTTTAAGAAATTAAGATCTTTAAAATTTCTAACTCTTATATTCCTAAAATTAATTTTATAATTTTTATTAAGTCATGTCAGCATTAAATTAAGAAGGAGAAATAATTTAAACCAATTATTTAGCTAGTATAGAGTTTATAAACAGTTTCTTAATAAGAAACTATCCTGCATATTTTCTAAACAAGAACCTCTCCCATATTCTTGAAACTGAATTAAAATATGTCACATCAGATTAGAAACTCTCATAATACTAGAGATGTAGATGCTCTAAGGTAACATAACATTTATGTTTAGATCAATACTGTTCAAATTGAATTTGTACGATTATTAAAGGACCCTGTGTGTTTCATTTGGGATCGGATTGGCCCAAATTCCAATCGTATGGTCAAAATTTAAACACAAATATTATGTTACCTCAAGAGAATATGGATTCATTGCAACCAGAGGCAGCACGGGGTCAAGGTGCCTCCTGTATAAGAGTGCAAACAGATTAGATATTATTCGATTGTATCTGAATTCGTATTCAAAAATTAAATAAATATCCGAATAACCGTAGGGATACGAATATGAATATAGTTTTTAATTTTAATTATCTGTATCCGAAAACTAAAAGCAGATATGGATAATGATATTTAATCACTATCCGACCCGTTTGCAGTTTGCACCTACTCCTGTACAAATTCAAGCTGGATCAGCTGGCACCGCGTGGCACTGACACTTGCCAACTAACCATACATCCATTTTATTAATACTTCAATTCAAACATCTCCATTTACTATTTGACTTCAGTCTCCAATTCTCAGTCTCCGCCTCCGGCATTTAATTGCTTTCATTTACATTTTTTTTTGGTCCTGTACAAATTACATCACAGCATTTATTTTCTGTGTTGAAACCCAATCCATGCACAACAACACATTGCCTCTTGACCCCACCCGATTTCCATGCCGCCTGACAGATCCCTATACCAGACCAGTCACCAAACGGGCCGTTGTGGGGCCCACATCCGATGGATCACTTTCTCCCATTGATCTAGGGCTCTAGGCTTCCAAATGTAACCAGTGCAGTAAAATTCGACTGAATATTCGGCTGAATATTTTTATTCGGTTGCAATCTTAATAGAATAACTATATTCGATCCGAATATAAAGTTTAGAGTATATTAATAGTGATAAAAATACCGATTTAAAATAAATTAACAGTGATTTATACCACATATAGTTTAGAGTATGTTAACAGTGATAGAAATATTGGTTTAGAATATAATAACAGTGAGTTATACTGCATATTACTGTATACTTATTTATATATACTAATTCTCATTTAAAATATGTATATATAAGTCTGCATAAAAATTCACATATGCAGTAACTTTCCGCATACTGTATACAAACCGAATATAAAAACACTGATTGTAATTGACCATTAGCTTAAGTTGTAGGTTGCGTGATATTTTTGCACATGCTAGTTAATTGGGAACTACTGCGGAGAGAAATAAATATGAAATAAAATTAAAATTAAACACTATAATTAAGTGTATAAAAATTTACTTAAAAGATCAAATTTTGTATTTTAAAAAAAATCAAGATTTTTTTTTTAAATCCCGAAAAATGAATGCTTTCAGATAGTCCATAAAGCATGATTTTCTGGCTATTAAAAAAATAATAAACAATTCAAATAAATGTAAATTTCTTCTTCAAAAATACTTTCATACGATATCAAGATACTTTCATACGAATATCATGTTAAACGGTTCAAATTGAGTATTTGAACATTGAACAAATAGAGATATGAATCCAAGTACGGATCAACATATTAATTACCATGGCCTCACTCATTTACAGAGGTGGAGCCAACTCTGCATAGGGGTAAGTAGTTGTCTATCTTTCAAAATTAAAAATTAGTTAAGTGTCTGTATAGATGAATAATTTAGAGGATTTCGCAGCTCACTTTTCCATAGTATCCCGTTTAGAAGAAAAAAAAAAATCCGTACCCGATTTGTCCAGAGAATGCAAATTAGCATTGGGAGGGGACAAGTTTGAAACCGTCCGATTTGCTTTACGATCAGCACATTCTGCTTTAATATTCGTGTGCACCGAATCAAGAAGCAAATCAGACGGTTCTATGCAGACCAATGCCTATCAAATGCGCCCCACTGCCATTAGAATTACAGATAAAATCCCAATCCGAACCCGAATCTGATTTTTACCCATCTTTAACTCAAATCCTGACTATGCTACTGTTCATTCAATAGATCAGAATTGTACTGTGGATTCCAAAAAAATTTACTAATTAGAGAGTTCTTTTTTGATATTTTCTTAGAGACAGATGTAAGTGAGATGTTAGGTTATGTAGGTTTGTCATACGACATTTGGATCATCCCAGTGGTTGGAATAGGATGCTAAAAGCTTTGTTGGCGGTGCCAGTACAGTACCAGTGATGCTCTTTCTGGATTGCCAGATCCATAAATGGTCCCAATACACAGTGTACACTTATTTTTCTTGCACTAGCTTTCATGTTTTGCATGTTTTCTCCTGTAATGGATAGTAATACTATTTATCATAGCTGCATCATTTTTCATTGAATGGAGGATTTTAAGTTAGTTACAACTTACACGGATCCGAATCTGCTGCGATTCTTTATTTATGAACAATACCCTACAATTCCTGTTTTTTCAAATTCAACTGTTGAATTGTTTCGAAATTTGTGTACAGAAAAATCAGCTGTCTTTGAGATACGTGCACACAAATCATTGGACGGCTAAATTTGAAAAAACAAGAATTTTAAAATTACAATTCATCATATTCGGATCGCAGCAGATGTTAATCCTAGTTACACCGGTCTAAGTCTTCAACTATTAAAAAAAAAAAAAAAAGGAAGTTGTACTGGTCCTTGTTTTCAATTTGGTCTTATTTTGTCCTGGAATTGTGAGATTTTGAGAATTTTCAAATTTTGTTTTATTTTTTGGAAATTATTTACTAATTTTTATATAAGTACAAAATCACAGTTTTTTCAAAAGATTTTGGACCAACAATTATTTTGTACCTATTAAAAAATAATAAAAAATTTACAAAAAATATAAAATTTGGTTTCCAGGCACATTTTATACGGAGATCATGTGGAGCGGTTCGAATTGTCTGTTTGAATTTTGAAAATATAAGAATGTAAGGTATAATTGGGTATGAAAACAATGAGGCATTTGTGCCATCCTCATTTTATATATATCATTATAATATTTTTCTTTAAAAACATGTTAGTAATACATTTTTTTTCCATATTTATGAAAATTAAAATGAACTATTGGAAATTTTGAGGAAATGTGACTCAATAACATGCCCGGTATCGGAAAATTTGTTTGGATGACATTATTTGAATAAAAATTGAATATATTACGATGTTGGATGTTTAATTCTATAAGAGAAAAATTGAATAGTTACGAGGCTAATCAATTAAAAATAAAATTAATATATTTCTATACCACTTAGAGTTTGATATATTTTGATAAGTTACACTAGAAAGTAAAAAATGTAAACATACAATACACAAGCGTTCAAGTATTAATTTTGTGTCACTACTTATAAAATATTAATAACTTAACACTAAATTCGATCTTCAAAATAAATACGTTAGATATGAACAACACATGTAAAAATAATACGTATTTAAGACCATGAGCATGGAAACATTAATGTGAATATTTTCTAAATTTTAATTTTTCAAGTACTCAAATTCCTTAAAACAAGCTTTAAATTCTAAGTAAATTTGATGTGCTTGAAGAAAGAAAAATATATAGATTATATATATACAAGAATCTTTTAATATCCGTGACGATAAAATATGACTATTGTCAAAGGCAATCTGACAACAATTGTCAAAGGCAATCTGACAACAATTGTCATTTGCGAGAGTACTGCTATTATCGACAGAAATATCTACGACAATATTGACGTTGTTGAGTACTTTTACTCTTGCAGATAGTGACATATTCTTGTCGTCCAACAACTTTATTTTATTACACTAATTTTAGAAAACTAGCCTTTGATCTAGTGACTAAGGCACATGGCCGTCATGGATCCGAAATCCAGATGAGGAAAATCCTTTGTTGCAATAACAAAGATATTAAATAGTTGGTAGATTCAATTTGCAAGTAAAAAACAAATGTAGCATTCAATTTGGTAGAATATTTGAATGAAAATAAGTCGATTTATTTCAAAATGAAAAAAGAAATTAATTCGATTACGAAAAATTCATTTACGAACTCAAAGAAATAAAAGTGTATAATTCATTTTGATGCATTATTATTATTATTTACTGCGTTAATTTATATTAAATAAAATTAAAAATTTACAGAAATAAATTAGAGTGGAAGCTCATTCTTTGAAAATTAGATAGGATTGAATTGTGCGTTTTTCGTTAAAAATCTATTTGATAGATTTTTTGTTTATTAAGCTCACCGGCTATTTAGGTGTAGGGAGATGGGATATTTGGTTAGAAAAATATATTCTAAAATAATAGTTACCTAATGATTAATAGTTTATGTTCTGCTAACAACTTCACAACTTCTGTGAAGATTAAATTTTTTTTAACTATTTAGGTGTGGATATTCGGCACCTCTTTTTTTTTTTAAGACTTCTTCATTTTCATTTAAACTCTTGAGAAATTTAATCCGCCCGAACAACATCACATTAGTGAGAATTAAATTTTACTTTGTCCAAATTCTTAAGCTCAAACTCATTTTGTCTCAATTTTTAAGACACTATTTTTCTTGAATTAAGCCTCGTTGATACTTTTTTGCCTTCTTAGAACTACTTTTGTCAATCCAGTTCTACCGAACAGTCCCAGTGAGCTTAAGTTCATACTAACTTTACTCCACAAATATTATTTTTTTTTTTCAAAATGCCAGACTTATACTATGAAAAATAACACGAAATTCTTCAGAAAATTTATGTATACAGATGCAAAATTAATTTTTGTACAAAGTAGGAAAAAAGAGAGATAAAAATACATAATTTATCCGAACATGAGACAGATAAGAAAAATAAAATATAGATAATATGACCCAGTTAATTGAGAAAATAATTCTGCTGAAATTCTGAATCCAGCCATCAAACTTTTTTCGAAAACGTATCTTGAAACAGCTAGTTTTTCCGTGCACATATTTCGAAATAATTCGACGGCTAAATTCAGAATTACAAAAATTTCAGAATACTGTTTACTGAATTCAGAATTTCAACAGATTCGGATCTGCTAATTGAATATCCTGCATTTGCCATTGAAGCACTTTAAGCGTCCAACTTGATTTCCAGAAGCAGTGCCAATCTGGCAATCTCCACTCCATGTACGCTAATGGGGAACCAGATAGGACAGGACCGTTGTGTCGCGTCAAATTCAATGCATCATAGGATGTCAAACCAGATCCATACCAATATTTATAAAGCTAGATTTTAAATAAATGTGAGGGACTTGCTTTGTTCTCTTTTGACTTGGATCTGCTGCCATCCGAGTGTTATGAATAGTAATTCTAAATTTTTTTACTTTTTTAAATTCAGTTATCTAATAATTTATATATACATATTTCAAAACAACTGGTTTTTTTGTGCACGAATCTCAAAACAATTCAAAAAGTTGGATTTAAAAAAGTAAATATTGTAGGGTATTGTTCATAGGTAAAGAATCGCAGTAGATTTGGATCCGTTCTCCTTACCTCGGCAAGCATCTTGTGAGATAACTTTTGAATTGATAGATTTATGAATCAGATTTTAAACGGTGCATGTTTAGATATATCAAAAGTTGAGTAAGACACCCCACTCTTTCAAGAGAGAAGTGGGTTCGATCTCTAATAAAGGCAAGAGAAAAAAAGTGTGTGTGGAGCCTACGGGCTTATATAAAAAAAAAAAAGTTGAGTTATCTCATTAGATGCGGATTCTTGATCTCCTACTGATGCAATATCCACCTTGCAATCTGGTCTCTCTTTTTGCTTTTATGTAAATCAAAGTAATCTTGACCATCGATCGATGTGTCTATGGATTTGAAAAACAAGCTTTTTAGTCCTATGTTATGTGTTTAGTGAAATAAATTAGTCACATTATTACTTTTTACCAACTTCATTACAAATGTGTCATTGTACGTCATGTTACGTGTATCAGTCACACTACATGATTCGCGTGTCGTGTGACATACTCATTCACATGACGATAAAAAATAACACAGCATGACACATAGCACAAACTGACTTGATAACGTCACGTCATGTCACTTGATCGACACTTTACATTCAATTTTTCCAACAATATTTCTCTATTTTAATTTATTTTACAAGATCTTCTTAAATTTTTAGCAACTTTTTTTTATTTTCTATAAACTAACTCGAATCTGAAAAAAGAATACTAACATGACCAATCGAGTCATTATTAATCACGTCACGTGTAATCACAGCCGAATCTATTATGAATTGGCGTTAATCTACGTGAATATCTTATGAATCTTACTGTTATAAGTATATACATTGTCGTCAGAATTATTACATGATAATGAAAATTTATGCATAAAATTTCCATCATAAATAGAAAAAAATTAAAATAGTTATATTTGATTTTATATGAAAAATATTATCTTTTAACTACTAAATCAAAAACTGGTTCTACTTTCCTACTAATTGTTAACATGGTTGAGGAAGATTCAATTTATCTATTTGAATTTTATTAACTACTTTTTGCCACAATCAATTGAGTTTTTTTTATAAAACCAAAAACATTTTATAATTATTGCATACCACATAATCTCTTGTATATAATTGGAAAATAGCTTTTAACATTTTTATTTTTCAAATAAAGAGGAAGATTAAAAAATTAAATAAAATGTTAGATTTTTGACAGTGCATATACTTGGACATTACAAAAATCTTGTGAACCAATTATTAGTGGCAAACATACTATGATTAATTGATGGTTACATGATGTTTAACAAAACTGAGAAGTATGGCATGCATTAATTAAAGGTTAATGGGTTATATATCCAAACTATGCAATGTCAATTATTGTGCTCAAAAGGGCATAATTTTGTAATTGTCTAATAACAATAACAGTAACAGTAAAAAAAAATCTGACATTTATCTTGTGTTTCCGAAATATATTTTTGATTCATTTATGAAATCTTATTTGGTACATGAATAACCGTAGATAATCAAAAGATAACTCTTATACCCATTCTTATCCTCACTTTATTCGGTACATGAACAACTCCAGTTAATTTAAAAAATAATTTTGAATCTATTATTATTGTCTGTGATTATGTCTGATATAAAAATACAAAAATGATAAGATAATTCTTCTATCTCTTATAAGAAAATTATATCATGTTTGGTAGGAAGATAAAAAATAAGCATAAGGATTACTTTAATCTAGTGTTGTAAATATCAGTATGCAGTATGCAGTATGCGCTCGTCGGACAAACATATACCGTCAAGCGATTAATCAGAAATAATAGGTTATAATTGTAAATGATTTTTCGGCCTGATCTTAGGCCTTGACTCACCCTCCGTGGACGAACCTTGCGGAGGAACCCTTAGGTTTTTGGGCATTGGATTCTCACCAATGTTTGCGTTACTCAAGCCGACATTCTCGTTTCCGCTTTGTCGACCCCCGCTTTCGCGGTTGCTTCCCTCTAAGGCGGAACGCTCCCCTACCGATGTATTTTGACATCTCACAGCTTCAGCAGACCGCTTAGCCCCGTTCATCTTCGACGCAAGAGCGCTCGATCAGTGAGCTCCTACGCACTCTTTAAACGGTGGCTGCTTCTAGGCAAAGCTCCAGGATGTCTTTGCACTCCACCTCCTTTAACACTGAGTGGTCATTTAATCAATTAATTAATTAGAAAATTTTCTGACAGTTAATTACCGCCAACGACTAATCGATCTAAAAGACCATTTTTTACAACAATACTTTAATCATCGTTTTGATTACAGTTTGAAAAACGGATTGAAATAGAACCAGAACCGCCACATAGATCACAAAAGTAGTTGTTAGCGGAATTAAAGTAAACTATAAATAATAGAAAATTATACGAGTTTTTTTTCCTTTCTTATTTCTCTATTTCAATCCTCTTTCAAGCAGTAACCAAAACGATGATTGAAGTAATCCTTATGCTCACGTTAACAAAGATAATATATCCCATGTAATTCACATTAAATGAAAATTATTATTTTATATTTTACTTTAATTATTTACCATACATTATCGTATAGCCACAAAAAGTAGATCTAGAAAATACTTTTTATCCTGTTCTCATCACCTATCATCGAGTTCGGTTAGTACGACATCGGTGTTATATGACATTAACTCCAAATTTTATTAGATGGACTTCAAATGATAAATCCAAGCCGTTTAAACCGATTTACTGTATGAGTGATGCATTTACATGCAAAATATATACATTTTTGAGTTATTTTAGTACTAAGTCAGGCAGTCAAAAATGTTGAAAAATGAATGCATTAAAGTTAACTCAAAAACTCTCACATTTGGCCGCTTGACTTAACACTAAATAAATAAATAAATAATTGCATGTAAACATATAACTAATGAAGTAAATCGGTTTGAACGGTTTGAATTCGTCGTTTGAAATCGATTTGATAGATTTGAAATTAATGTTATATATGCTGAAATGACGTTAATGTCATACTAACCGACTTCCTACCATCTTATCTTCTTTTCTCTATTCTTTTGATCTCCTATCAAATATAATCACATGAAATTGAATACAAAAGCTAATGCTGCTACTTATTCTTCTTAATATTCATTGCCGAACATAATATAAAATAAGAGATGAGCTATGGTGGGCTATGAACTAAGGATATTGTTTTACTTCAGGTTCAAATTTCTGTTTTGAAATACCAAACAGTCGATCCGAACCGTTCAACATGATATTTATATTGAAATGTATTTGGAGACCAAATTTTATGTAGTTTTTAAAAAAATTTAGAATAATTCAAAATCACTGTTTTTTATGGTCCAAAATCAATTCAAAAACAACGTTTTTTTACCTATTAAAAATAGTAGGAGATAAGTGGGGGAGAGAGAAATGATTCATTGAATTAAGAAAATTGGCTGAAAGGTGGAAAAATCCTAGGTGGCTCCTTTGAGAGAGAGGAGAAAACCTAGGTGCCACCATCCAACCCCTCCCCCTCCCTTCCTCTCACCCTTCGCCACCTTCCCCAATCAGTCCATCTCAGTCCTCTTTTCCGACTCTGCCGGTCAGCCGTCCGCCTCTCTTCATTTCTTCTTTCTCTCCAGGGTGTGAGAATCGTCGACTCCAACCTTCTTGCTCTGTCGGTATTATCTTTGATTGCCACCAGCCTCCCTTTCTACTTTTCTGCCATTAAAGCCTAGATCCGAAAGAGAAAGCGAGGGAGAAGAGGCGTAGCCCCTCCGTTCCCTCCAACACCCATCTTTCTTAGCTGTCACCCTAATCTTGTTCTCTGTCTCTAAAATCTCTACACCGGAACTATAGGTAAGGGTGGGGAGGTCGCGGCCAGTGCCGGCCTCCTCCACCTGCCACAACCCCCTTAGAAAAAAAAATATAGATGTCTCCACCTTGATGTTGTTAGCCGGCTGGTGCAGCGAAGAGCAAGAAGGCGAGAGAGGATACTGACGATCGCTTGAAGCTGATTTCAAAATAGAAATATAAGAATGAAGTAAAACAAGATCTTTACTTCATAACTCACCATAGTCCATCTTTATATAATAATGCTTGAAAATTATATAGTTGAGATATAAAAAAGTTCATTGTTATTTTTTTAAAATTATTTTACTTTATCACGCTATCAGACATTCATTTTTTTCCCTATTTCTAAATTTCAGCACTCTCTGTCAAAGTTACCATTCACCTCTCCATCTAATTTCGGATCTGACTCTGCTGTTCTCCAAATAGAATAACATGATTTTATTATTCCAAATCTAACTGTTCATTTGTGTCAAGATTCTTATATGAAAAAATTGAAGAATTAAATTTGAAATAACAGGGTCCTATTATCGCTGGATCCTTTCCTAATTTCCATTCAAAGTTTCAAACAAAGCCTACTCGTGAAAATTTATTTTCCTCTGTGAACGGAGATAAAATCTATTCATTTCCCGGAACCATCTCTGTATAAAACAGTTGCTTGCCTCCTTGACATATAATTTACCTTTTTTTTTTTTGGGCTATGCTTCTTGGATTATTCATCACGTGTAATAAAGCGCCCAAAGGCACGCATTACATCCAGGCGACTTTAATCCGAATATCTTATCCGACCGACGCCCAGCATCTATAAACTCTCTGCGCATCTGCACCAGCGCAACATCGTGTTGCGAGTTATAAAGGTCTTCAGTGTATCATGCTTTATTTATTTTCTAATTTCTATTATGGTTGTCAGTGGAAGAACACACATTGTGTTGTTACAAAGCCGCCTCATAGAACCAGAACCGTACCATTATCCAGCCGTTAATGATCTTTATCGGCGATGCTTGCGGTGAGTTTGTCGATTCTTTGACCGATAACGAGGCTCGATGCACTCCAGTTTTCTACTTCTTTTTACCGTCACTTAATTTTCTCAGCAGTGTGCTTTGTTTAAATGTTAACCGTTCGATTTTGTGTGTGTTTATTTATTATTATCAGAATAAAAAACTAATCTTAGATCTGTTTGTCTCGGTCAAAGTTAGATCCCATTAGTTTAAAGAGTCAATAACATGTGCTTCATTACTGATAGGTCACGCTCATGCAGCATTATTTTTGTTTTAAATTTATTATCCGTGAAAAGCAGGAATGTTTTTTTAATGTATAAATTTGACAAAATGAGATCTGAATTGTGTTTGTGTATGCTCAATATATTATCTACATATGAACACAACGTGTTAAGCGGCATAAACTTAATTGAGCATTCCTCTTTCTCGAAAGGATACTTGTACCTTTTGAATTAAATAATTGTATAATACAATCTAACCTACCCTAGATTACGAAATAAATTCAACTTAAACCACTTATTAAACAATAATTTGAATATTTCATATGGTTGTTATATCCCGATTGACTACCTTAATATAATGTTGTGATGTAGAAAATTTTATGAAAATTTTATAAAAAATTGACAACATTTTACACAATATAATGTAATAATAAAGAGAAATATTGAAACTTATTTTTTCAATTTCATTATCGTTGTTATTAAATCAAGTTAATCTATTAGAAATAACTCAGAAAAACTATTCATTAAATCATTTAATAACTAGATTATAATTCTATTAGGCTAAACTAGTCCCTGATAAAGCTTACACGAATGCATGCCTAATAAAAGGGCTTCTCCTAAAAAAAAACGAAAAAAACGAAAAAAAAAAGAAAAGAAAGATAAAGCTTATTACACGGAATTCTGACGTGGCGAGAGGCAACGGTCGTGAGCTGAACGAAAGCCTACAATGGTTGCCAGGTTGTAGTTTGCGACCGCAACTCAGCAGCGGGTCAACTTGACGTAGATATATATGAACTGACATTTATACCCTTTGATGCATGACGGTGAGTTCCCGATTATCTGGCGTGGATACGGTCGTAATAAAGTCAAACTTGAATGGCTCTATTCGCACCGATTCCATTCCGTAGTTGTCCATTTGGACCAAGACCATGACCGCTATGTGTACCCCAAAATTATACACAGAATAATACCTGAACCAGTGATTAATGCGTTGGCCCAATCGAAACATTGGGTTGTTTTCTTATGCATCTGAATTCCAAGTATGTAGTCTGGGACAGTGGGACTAACTGGGAATGCTGTGGCTAAGATGATTGACACGCAAGTAGTGATGCAATGCTTGTCATTGCCGCGTGTTCAAAATCTGCGATTTAATCAAATCGAGGATTGGGACTCACTAATGGTCCGATACGTGGCATTTCGCAAGGTCCCCTCACCCGTTTTACGAACGCGTATCCTCTGCATTAACTCAAAAGGGAATCTTTTGAGTTAATCAATCTTAACCGTCTAATTTTAAACTGAGCCAATCCGGCTACTCCTGTAACATAGGGGTCTTTCAATACTAGTGCAGATTTAGTCTGCACGAATTTTAAAACATATCGGACGGTTGAGATTGATTAACTCAAAAGATTCCCTTTTGAGTTAATGCAGAGGATACGAATTCCCGTTTTACTGGGCTGGGGAGGACGGAGAATTTAATGAATTCGCATCCTCTGAGATATCTCAAACTTTGCGTGACATTTTGGAATATCTCAATCGTTCAAATACGTTCTGCACGAATCTCAAAGCTCAAATAAAACTGGCCCCCTACGTCCCCCCGAATAGGCACCGGACACGTCGGTCACGCAAAAATTGAGATATCTCAGAGGATACGGACTCGAATTTAATGCTCTTGTTCTGCCAAAGGGGAGGGGGATGTAAAATCTGGATCGCTCATCACGAGATGAAAAGGGTAAAGGCGGCATCACAACCGTCAGCACGTGGAGAGCACGAAAGAAGGTGGGGGCGCGCGACTCCAGCTGGCCTTTGGGATGCTGTACTCTGCTGGCCGACCTTATCCTGTTCGACCCGCTTCCTCCATTATGTTTAAAACTGGGGAGTCCGCGTGTTGCTAGGAAGTAGGAATCTTTTATGCATTCTATATTGTTATAAATAATTAAGTCTAATACGCCTCCATTTTCTTTCTAATTGGAGGTGAGATGAACCCTATCCGGTTCGCATAGGCATAGCCCCGCTTTGATTCCAACAACTTGCTTTAGCCAATTTTAGCAGAGCCTTGTACCAAGCGAATATCCTATTCTCGCCTCTCCTCCCTCGTTTCATTTCCCATAGACCATAGTATGATCCTGTACCCTGCTTTTGTTTAGTTTTCTACACAGAAGAAGCCTATGAAAATTTAATTTTCGGAATAAAGTAGCAAATCCATATCAAATCGCTCGGCCTTTATTCCCATTTTCCATTCAACTCTTTCTTCTCTACCTTTACACAGCTCCCCACCAGCAGATATTTCGCTTATATTCAATTAAATTCAAGCTCTCGGACCTGGTCGGTGTTCCTCCGATCGAAGAATAAATTCAACAAATTCACGATTGTCCCGTTTATTGTCCCGGAACAAAGGAGGAATATCTAATCCGATCAAGGTATCAATTGTCATAAACCTAGGGTTCCTTGCCTGATAGCTTATTCCTTGTTAGATCCAGAGCTAAACAAAAATTTGACAAGATGATGTCAAGATCTTATACAAACCTTCTAGATCTGGCAGCTGGAAACTTTGCAGCGCTAGGTGGCAGTGGGACCAATCGATCAGGGATGAGGAGGATGCAGCGGGTCATGACAGTACCAGGAACTCTCTCTGAGCTAGACGACGAAGAACCCGCCAATAGCGTCTCATCTGACGTCCCCTCCTCCCTTGCCACTGATCGGATACTTATAGTTGCTAACCAACTCCCGGTGAGGGCTAGGCGGCGGCCAGATGGCCGTGGGTGGTCCTTTGCCTGGGACGAAGACTCGCTCCTGCTACAGCTCAAAGACGGCTTGCCTGATGACATGGAGGTACTGTACATCGGGTCCCTGAAGGTCGACGTAGACCCCACCGAGCAGGATGACGTGGCACAAGCTTTGCTGGAGAGATTTAAGTGTGTGCCAGCCTTTCTGCCGCCGGATTTGCACGAGAGGTACTACCAGGGGTTTTGCAAACAACACCTCTGGCCACTGTTTCACTACATGTTGCCGTTCTCGGCAAATCATGGCGGGAGGTTTGATCGGGGCTTGTGGGAGAGTTATGTGCTTGCTAATAAGCTGTTTTTCCAGAAGGTTGTGGAGGTGATAAATCCAGAAGATGATTATGTGTGGATCCATGATTACCACCTCATGGCGCTCCCCACATTTCTCAGGCGCAGGTTTGATATTTTTTAACTAAATTCAGAATTTCAGCTAAATATGAGATTTTGTAGAGCTATCCCATCGTTGAACTAGGAATTGGTTATCATACTGTTTTATTGGAGTGAGGCTGGATGTAAGAGTTTTAGGTATAATATAAACATAAACCACATTTACTTGGTTAGATTCTGGAGCAGTCAGACTGCTTTTGCAAATTGGAATTGCATCTCCTGCTTCTGGGCCTGAAGAGCAATAATCGAAACCTTGGAACTAGAAATCTTATGTGTATTTTCTGCTGATTAAGTACTATATTTATAATGTGTGTTTAATTAAACATCAAAATTTGGAAGGAAATTAACAAGTAGATTTGAAATTTTATGCACCTATCCATTGTTAGCTTCACTGGAAATAATTCACTGGTCATAATGCAATATCTTCTTGTAGTTGATAACTGAAATCTTCAACTAATTGACCTTTCCCAAAATATGTCTGACAGATTTAACCGGCTCCGGATTGGGTTCTTCCTCCACAGCCCATTTCCCTCCTCAGAAATATACCGGACCTTACCTGTCAGAGAGGAGATACTTAAGGCTCTTCTAAACTGTGACCTGATCGGCTTCCACACCTTTGACTATGCACGCCACTTCCTTTCCTGCTGCAGCCGCATGCTTGGCATAGAGTACCAGTCCAAGCGAGGCTACATTGGTCTAGATTATTTCGGTCGGACTGTTGGCATAAAAATCATGCCTGTTGGGATCCACATGGGACAGGTGCAATCAGTGCTTCGTCTGCCAGACAGGGAGTGGCGGGTCGCTGAGCTGAGGCAGCAATTTGAAGGCCAAACTGTCCTTTTGGGCGTGGATGACATGGATATATTTAAAGGTATTAATTTGAAGTTGTTAGCTTTTGAGCAGATGCTAAGAATGCACCCCAAGTGGCTGGGTCGGGCTGTCCTTGTGCAGATTGCGAATCCGGCCCGTGGCAGAGGGAGGGATCTAGATGAGGTACAAGCTGAGATAAAAGAGAGTTGTAAGAGAATAAATGATGAATTTGGCCAAGATGGGTACAAGCCTGTTGTTTTCATAGATAGAGATGTCTCCAGCGTGGAGAGAATTGCTTTCTACACTGTGGCTGAGTGTGTGGTTGTCACAGCTGTACGAGATGGCATGAACCTGACGCCATATGAGTACATTGTTTGCCGGCAAGGGATACCAAGTCTTGGATCAGGGTCTGAGTCAGAGGTCGACGGCCCAAGACGTAGTATGTTAGTGGTATCAGAGTTTATTGGGTGCTCACCTTCACTTAGTGGTGCAATACGGGTCAACCCGTGGAATATTGAATCCACTGCCGAGGCTATGAATGAGGCAGTATCCCTTTCTGATGCCGAGAAACAGCTTCGACATGAGAAGCACTACAAATATGTAAGTACACATGATGTGGCATACTGGTCCCACAGCTACCTCCAAGACCTGGAGAGGAGTTGCAAGGACCACTTCAGAAGGACGTGCTGGGGTATTGGCTTGGGTTTTGGTTTTCGGGTTGTAGCGCTCGACCCGAACTTCAGAAAGCTCAACGTGGACTCTATTGTGGCGGCATATGAGGCGTCCAAAAATCGGGCTATTTTGCTTGACTATGATGGCACATTGGTGCCTCAGGTGGCAATCAATAAAGTACCCAGTGCAACAGTTGTCAGAATAGTTAATGAGCTGTGCATGGATAAGAACAATGTGGTATTTGTTGTGAGTGGCAGAGGTAGAAACAGCCTTGAAAAGTGGTTTAACCCGTGCCCCAGACTTGGTATTGCTGCTGAGCATGGTTACTTCATGAGGTATGTAATTAATTGCACTGTTCAATTAGCTGTTGCATGAACAACTGTATAGAGACTAAACACTTGTACCATTGCAAAATGATCGATTAGTTGCATATCCTGCGAAATATTTGAAGTTTGATAAAAATATGAAAGTTATCCTCTTGAATTGTAGATTCCCTATTTCCCATAAAAATTCCCAGAGTGTGGTCCTTATCTTTGCTCTATGGCTAATGACCGGAGGGAGGCTGTGTTAGATACCATTTAGTAGGGACTGGGGTAGGAGGTTTGGAGTATACAGTTATGTTGTTTGTGAGATTTCATAGGACACATAAACATACTTTAATGATCTGTGATAAAAATTGGCTAATTTATGCAATGGTATGATATAATGAAGGTGGAATAGAGACGTCTCATGGGAGATGAGTATGCAAAACTGTGACTTTGGATGGATGCAGATGGCAGAGCCTGTGATGCAACTATACACCGAGTCAACTGATGGATCTGCTATGGAGACGAAAGAGAGCGCCTTGGTGTGGCACCACCAAGATGCTGATCCCGGCTTTGGCTCTTCTCAAGCCAAAGAAATGCTCGATCATCTTGAAAGTGTTCTTGCCAATGAGCCTGTTTCAGTTAAGAGCGGCCAATTCATTGTTGAAGTTAAACCTCAGGTTTGCCTCTCTCTTATTTCTTTTAAAATGGGAGTTTGATAATCTACCTTGAGTACCTTGAGAAACGAGACACGTCTTTCTGGCTATTTATAAGTTAGAAACTATCCCTAACGAGACCTTTTTCTTCTAAAAGCAAGTCTATAAATGTTGGCCTCTGTTTTTAGGGGCACATTTATTGTGTCATGACCCATAATGTTTGATATATGTATAAACTTGGAATTTGATTAACAGGGAGTGAGCAAGGGATTGGTAGCAGAGAGAATCTTGACAACAATGAAGGAACAAGGGAGACAAGCGGACTTTGTCTTATGCATAGGTGACGACAGATCTGATGAAGATATGTTTGAAAACCTAGCTGATTTAGTCAAGAGAGGTCTTGTCTCTCCAAATACATCACTATTCGGTTGTACTGTCGGCCAGAAACCGAGCAAAGCTAAGTATTATTTGGACGACACTAATGATGTGTTAAGCATGCTTAATGCTCTTGCTGATGCATCAGAGCAGTTTGACTCTGATGATGATTTGGGGTTATCTCTTGATAAAGCTTCCATATCATGAGAGGGTTTGTATGCTAAACAACATATAGTTCTTGTCTATAACTGACATCTTTGAATTTCTTCTTTTTTTACTCTTGTTCTTTTTTAATTTATTTTTTCTCTTGTCTTGTTTTTGTTTTCCTCTATTTTGTTTGGTTTTGACAATTCGGTTGGTTGGTGGCTTCGAGTCAAGGTTGGAGAAATAGGAGAGAGAGAATGTATACATATTGCTATGAAGGGGATTCCCTCCAAGGAGGAGGTGATCTAACAAATGTGAAATTGACAAGTTAACAGAAATGAGTATTTATTTTTCAAAACAGATCTTGGCAACTGACAACCAATGAGATTTTCAGGGTTCTCTTTTTTTTTTATAACCTTTCCAGTTATGTTTTTGTTTGTGGATTAGATGTTAATTCTTTGTGCTGTACTTACCCGTTCAAAGTGGGACGCATGGAATCATTTCATTTTTATTTGGGTGGATGAGTGTAAAGAGTAAGACTGAAGGGTGTACAAATCTGCATCTGGTCATTAGCATATCTCAGTTAAAAATTTACCAGGATAGACATAGGAAGGATCTTAGAAAAAAATAATCTGGTATTAGACCAATATTTAATGTACTATTTGTTTTTTTTACTCTTTTTGTAGTAGGGTTTTTTTTTTTGTTTTCAAACGTTCTGTATTAGTATAAAAAAACATATCAAATTTCAAAATCTACACTTCGTTCTGAAATTTTTTGTAAACTGCCCAAATCAATTTATTTCACAGTTTTAGATCGAATTACTGTAGAATCATTCATGATTTAAGATATCTCAAAACTGTAAAATAAATCCACGGTTTTAGGTTTTGGAATTCCAAAACTGTAAAATTATTTTGTGGTTTTAGATTTTTTTTAATTAAACAGAAAATATTATAATTTTTTTTATTAAAATATTAGAAATATTTTATATATTTCTAAAAAAATAGATTGAATACTATATAATTTAATTTATTAGAAAGACTAAGACATAATCTGGATTAATATTTTTTAGATCAGATTTTTTGCAACTGTAAAAAAAATTAAACTATTTTCTTATGTGTTATTGGAAAAAAAATAAAAATATTTTAGATCTGAGTTATTAATCCTGGTTCACTTCTGAGTAAACAAAAAAAAATATTGTGGTCCTAGTATATTTAAATTCTAAAAAATTGTATCCATTTTGAAAATAAATCAATAAGAAATCATTTCATCTGACATTTTGTCAGAACAAATTACTATTTTTTCAAAAATAGAAGGATCACAATATTTTTTGTATTTACGTAGAAGTGATTTTTGAACCGGAATTAATAACTCAAATTTAAAGTATTTTTTTTCAATAATAAAGAGAAATATCTTTTTTTTTTCTTACAACCGCAACAAATTCTAACTGAAAAATATTGATCTGGATTATTTATCGTAGTCTTTCTAATAAATCAAATTATATAGTATTTCATCTATTTTCAAAGAAATATATAAAATATTTTTAATATTTCAATACAAAAAAATAGATTATAACATTTTCTGTTCAATTAAAAAAAAACCTAAAATCACAAAATACTTTTCTGTTTATTTTGCGGTTTTACAAAACCGTGGATTTATTATGTGGTTTTGAGATGCCTAAAACCGTAGAATGATTCAACTGTAATTCAACTTAAAACTGTGAAATAAATTTGCAGTTTGGACAGTTTTCGAAATCTTGTTAAACAGGATTTATAATTCGAAATTTATTATATTTTTTAATATGAATAAAAAATTTGGCCTAAAACCAATCGTCTGGTAATAGTAATGGTAGTGAAGTAGATGAAAATACTCTTTGAATGGAAGTTCAATTTATCCTGGATCACGCGGTGATTTTGATTATTACAAAGCTGTCAAGAATATAAAGTGGGTGAAAGTTTGTTTGTACAGCTTTATATACCATATATGAACTGAATGAACATACCAATAAATTTGTCTATGTAGAAATACATGTACATCAATAACAACCCAATCTCGTTCTCATTGGAAGATATAAACCTCGTCAAATCCCCTCCTGAAACAGCAGAATAGTTAATTATAGTCTTTTCGCGTTTAAAAGAAATGTACCTCTTGTATTAAAGTTGAAAATATCACATGAAAAAATTTCCCTTGTTCGTATCTTGTATGAACATAGAACCGAGGACGTTAATAAACTACATTGCTTTGTAGAGCTTTTAAATTTTGAAAGTTTGTTCATAGTATTTCTCTTTCCATAAAGATCTGAAATTTAATTTCCGAAAGTGTTTGTCTGAAATTTTCTAAAATAAGATAAAAGCAACATAATAAGAAAATGAGGTCCTCTTACCCAATAGCGCCAGAAAATCTGGGAGCATAATTATAGATGAGATTATCCAGCACCTTCTTCGTTGAAGGTCTGGTTGATGACTTCCGTGCTTCACTGCAGAAATTAAATTTTCATAACCAATACGGTATCATTTGATATTCAAATGGCTTTTAGAAGACATTTTTTTTAAAAGAAAATAATGATAGAATGATATGAAGTGCAGAAGTAGACTTTCCACAACTAACCTAATAAAATAGTTACCAACAGATTGAGATACCAAAACGGCATCCTCAGTATGTGGAATCGCTGAAACTCCCCATTCAAAAACATTTTTCTGAAACAATCAGGTAGTATAAATATATCACATAGCCCCATAAAACTAATTAAAGTACTTGTATTCAATAGTTATTTGTCAGTATACCTCTGGATGCCATTGAAGAGCAGTCACAGGATAATTGTAAGCTTGCACACTTGATACATATATCTGATGCAAATAGTTATAAGTATAATCATGCCTTGACGAAAGGAATCGAGAAATAAGAAAACATATTGTATTGGTTTTGCTACCTTGCCATTTTTGTCAGGTGTGGTTGTCAAAATCCTGAAGAACTTCAACAACGCATCATTTGATTGTAGTCTTTGAGGAGATATACCAAACTTAAAAGAAAGTATGAGACAAATATGCTTATGTTGTGTTTTGCAGAATATATTATAGTAGTAGAGACATTTAAGAAGACATTCGTTGAAATTAAATTACCTTATGATTTTGCATTGCTAGGCATTCAGTACTTAGCTTTTCAATTAATTGAGGGGAAAATCTGAAAAATTAGATGGAAAATAAACTGAAAGTTACACTTAAGTCAAACACGTAAAAGAAAAACAAACTTGCTAGTATTAAGCTAGCTTGACACATACTAGTAAGTTCCAGTTCAAGCATGTAGAGGTAAGCCAGTAAGTGGTAGTATGGTGAACTGTGCTTCTCAAGTAACTTAAATTGATCTTCATATAGTATATTAATATTGTATCTTATTGACTTACCTTTCAAAAATAGAAATATTTGCGGCAGCATTATCTACAAATTGAAGAATAGATGCTTGATTCTGTGCACTAAATCTCTCGAGTATGTTGTTATCCTACAAAATCCATGTAAAATTTTATACAAATTTAAATGTGAAATTATGTAAATCTCTCGACTATGTTGTTATCCTACAAAATCCATGTAAAATTTTATACAAATTTAAATGTGAAATTATGATAAACAATTTGAACGTATTCAGTCAGACTAAAACTTTTGAATGGTTGGCTTCTTTTTGCCATATTATTTAAATTAACAGACATTGATGTTAGTTTTTACAAAATTAGCTTCAATTAATACTAAACTCAATGATGAAAATTTTCATGAATAAATCACATGAGCACAAGACACTTTTCTTAATTTCATATACAATTTTTTTTGACAATTTTATGAATTTAGGTTACCTTACTGACGGCCTTGGTTACAAGCTCAAAACCTAAGCAAATCGCTAACAAGGGAAAGTGTTCTCCTGCATCGTTTCTGTCCAAAACAATCTGACAGAAGTTTGCGAGTTTGTTAGATATCTGATTAATCAAATAAAAACATGTTAGTTTAGAAGAAACTAGGAATAAAACATCAAGCGAAGTACCTGAAAAACTTTCTTGATTCTTTCAAAATATGGACCTGTCTTGGCTGAGCCGCCAGTAAACAGAACTCCATTAACCAATTTCAGTTTCTATGAACAAATATTACAAACAACAAATTAATATTAGCACATGGTATAATCAAATCATGTTATATTTAACATTCCTGTTAACTTTCTAATGGAGCCTCCTAATCATTATACTTCTGTAAACACTGATAATTTTGTGCTTATAACATTAATGGTACAAACATGCAGAAGCATTAAATTTATGGTATGTGATCCCGTTAACAATGAAATAACAATCTTGACAGTATTTTTCAAATCTTGTCAAAGAAAACTTCCAACATAAAATCAAGAGCATAGACATGACCCTGGACAAATTATAATCTACCTATCCTTTATTTTCTTTGAAATGCAGGCATAATTTGAGAAATTAACCCTGTCGAAAAGTTGAAATTGCTCTGAGTGATGGTATGAACCAAACCCATCATTCTTTACAAGGAAGTCAATAACCATAAAAGTCATGCCTATAATGTTTGTTTTCAAATTTAACTTTCATTCATTCCAATTACTATGATCGTCAAGATCAATAACTATTAATAGGTTCCAACCCTAAATTACTTACTGCATTATTAGATATGTACTTGCAACCAAACAAGTACAGCATCCGTTTGCTTATATTATACATTCAGTAGACTAATTAGGAACTTCCGTACATTGAAATTTTAGCAAAATTTGACAAATTTAACTGTAAGATATAATAGAGCACACATCCACAAGGTGTCAGCAGAGTTCTGCTCCATTAAGTAATAATAAGAAAGAGAATTAGAGTCACCTCCAACAAGGTTTCCTCAGGTTCGTTATACACGATTGGCACAACCCGAGCGCCAGCGGCTTCCACGAACTTTACATAAGACGCTGCGATGTAGGAGACGTTGGTGGCGTTACTCAGGCGGCCGCTGGCGCCGTCGCCGGGGTGGCTGACGATGCCAATGACGGGGTAATTGTACGTCACTGGATCCACCGCCGAACAGCTTTGTTCTTGATTTAATCGATCGGTTGGGAGGAGGATCGACTGAGAGGTTGCAACAGAGAAGAGAAAGATGAAGCAGTAGAGTAGCCGAAAGACAAATGGGATCGGTACCATTTTCTTGCGATTCCGAATTGGGCAACTCACCAGTGTGACTTTCTTCTTTTTCCTTTTCCTCGGGAAGATAAATCAGAAGTTCAAATCAGTGATCCTCTCCAACCTTTGAAGTAAGTTGGAAAGTATATTCAGAGTTTTAAACCGCTTGATTAAGATCGGAAGGTAAATGTTTCCTCTGACATTCCCTCTTAAAATCTAGCAGCTACTTGAAACGCTATATGGACCGTCCGATCTAAGAGTTATCGATATAGATACTTCTTCGAAATCCCGCACAGGGTCACAGGGAGATTGATCCGGTCCACAGATCTTGGGTAGGTAGATATAAGTATATAAATAGCCCCTATTCTCTTTCCTACGAAATTCAGAGTAGGTCCGATGGGCATCGGACCTTGAAATCACTATTTAATTGCATCAAGATCCGTACAAATTAATTAAAATTTGTGCAAGTTATGTTTTAATTCTGTGCGCACTAATTTTAGTTCTAATCATACAATGTTAGAGTTAATCGAACCTAAAAGTAGATCCGATGCCCATCAAACCTGCGCATCGGACCTACTCCTATCTCTTTCCTATGACAACATGAGTTACACGATCCCACCTAAACTTAAGGAGATTTTTTTATAAAGCATAAATAAAAAAATTAAATTTATGCTGTCGATTTGATTATGGCTGGATTTATAAAAAGCATAAGGAACGGCTTGCTAAGCCGTTTCTCATTTTTTTTTTTTACGAGAATGACTTTCGAAGTCGTTCTCTGATAATTTTTTGCCGAATCTGTATAGCTTTCGTGTTGCTACTGGGGAACGGTTTAAAAGGTTTAGATTCGGGGAGAACGTATTTAAACAGTTGAGATGCTGCAAAGACTCAGGGAACAGGTTCGCAAACTGTTCCTTTTTTTTTTTTGGCACGAGAATGGCTTGAGAAGTCGTTCTCCATATTTTTTTTATTATTATTTTTTTGCCCCAAGAACGGCTTGGGAAGCCGTTCTCCCTATTTTTTTTTTTTTGCCCCAAGAACAGCTTGGGAAGCCGTTCTCTCATTTTTTTTTTTTTTGCCCCAAGAACGGCTTGGGAAGCCGTTCTCTCATATATATTTTTTTTTCCGCAGAACCATTCTTCGGAAATTTTCGGATTTTCTGTTGCAGCTGCTGTACTGGTGATGGGAAACAGATGAAAAATTATCAGGGAACGACTTCGCAAGTCATTCTCGTAAAAAAAAAAATGGAGAACGGCTTAGCAAGCCGTTCCTTATGCTTTTTATAAATCCAGCCGTAATCATATTGACAGCTTAAATTTAATTTTTTTGTTTATGCTTTATAAAAAAATCTCAAACTTAAAAGGATTTGGGATTTTTTTGGTTTCGCGCGGAACAGATGAAGTTCTCTGTTCGCTTGGAATTTTCGCGCATGCCCTTTAAAAAATTCAAAAGGAATAACCAGGGGACTAGGCTAAAGTATGGCTGCAAACAAATCGAAACGAATGGAACTTATCTAGTTTGAGTTTGATTTGAATTAATTTCGAATCGAATTTTCAACGAACTCAATTTTGAATCTTTTACAAATCTTTTTATGATAAGAAAGAGTGATCGTAGTTGCCGAGAGCGAGATGTGAAAGTCGTCTAGGGTCTCAAAACTCAGAGTGAGAGTTATGACTTACGAGTTATAAATTATGTCTTAGCGGCTTTATATTTTAAGTCATCAGCGAAAATTAACAGTTCACGTTACTTTGAGATTCGAACTATAATAACTTGCGATCCTATTTCGAAAGAAACATGTCCAGTTTGAGTTTGGTTTGAATTAATTTTGAACTATTTCAAATTTTATGGAATCAAACTTGAATTGAATCACAAACTACGAATTTTTTGTGCAACCCTAGACTAAACAAATACGTGGCTAATTATCAATTGAGCTAATTATAGACTTGAGAGTAGGTCCCATGCGCATCGGACCTACTTTAGTTCGACAGATACAATCACCGTTCAATATGCTTTAAAATTGATGCGTAATACTTTAAATTTTGTGCACGTCTGCTTTGATTTTCATGCACATTGATCTTAAGATGAATCGGACGGTCATGGAGCTTGTTGAACCTAAAAGTAGGTCCGATGGGCATCAAACCCACTCTGTTCTCAGATTCATAAGTAAACTAATTAACAGATGTCCATCAAACTTGTTCAAAAACAAAATAAACATGTTGCATGACAACACCGAAATTTTTTACCATTGGCGATCTACATTTTTTTATATATATATATCCCTGATTTTCAACAAGTCTGACAACAATATATATATATTTTTTAAGTTTGATAAGATTATGTCTTCTTTCTGAATGAATGTTTCGTAAGTTATGCTAAAGTCATGTTTTCAGGTAGCTAAAAATATTGAAAGAAATTTCTAAGTGCCAGAAAAGGCTGATTAAATGTAGGAATTCGTACCCAGTGAAGTACCGCAAAAAGGAATCTTTTAGAATGATTGTCTTTTTAGGAGATTTGGATTGTTCTTTTAACTTGGCACGAATCTCAAAGCCTAAAAATACTGCCTCTTATTTTCCTCCGAATCTCAAACCGACTAAGATTTAATTTGAAACCGTAAAGTGAGACGCATCCTCTGTAGTAATAGAGAGGATACGGATCCCTAAATGTAGGCTACATTCAGTGTCATACTGTCATGGTTTCGGTCTGCTTGTTGCAGTACTTCGAAACATTTTCTAGTGCTTTTAAGCCGTCTAAATGCATGTATTTAGAAAGCAAGCATAGGCTCCGATTTTTTTATTAATCGAAAATATAAAAATAAAATATCGGAGATGGGTATCAATCTGCGAAGATTTTGAAATATAATTAGGACGGGATAATTTATTCAGTTTCATCACGTTCCACAAATAAGAAGAATTTTGGATTTTCACGTACTCAAAGTAAGATTGTTACTTTGGTGTTGTAGTATATGAATTTGTAGGACATAATAAATTGTCCCGTCTTACTTATATATTGAAATTTCGTTAAATTGTTTCTCATCTGAGATATTTTTTATTTTATTTTTGATTAATAAAAAAATTGGGGCATAGGCTTGTTAAATCAAGGATATTGTAGTAAAATATTCGAAACATCGACAAAGAAAAATCAACACCCAAACGGTGCAAGAATTTGGATTAATTGCCATAAAAATTTTAAAAATATGGGATGTAGTTTGTATGAGCCAATTTTTTCTGATGATAGTCACGAAACCTCTTATTTTGTTTGATTTATTCTTTTTGTAAGCTGAACGAGAATACACATTTGCTTCTCCCTTTATCTTGACTACATAAAAAAATCATGTGCATCCTGTTATTACTTCAATAACTTCGGTAATTTTGCATTTTAAAAAAAAACATCGGTAATTTCAAATAATAATAAACTATATTTATCTCTATATCATTTTCAATTTCGTTTCGTCCGATACATTCATTGTTTTTATATATTTTTATTTCTAAATCCCGGTTATAAGTTACCAAATTATTTACAATTAAGTAATTTTTAAGCTTGGAGGAGGCTGCCAAAGTGCCAAGTGGATTTTTTTTTTTGGTTTAAAATTAGTAGGTATTTTCATTAATTATGATAAACCAATTACACATAGTTTCGTATCTGTACATATAACATTCGTACCAGTGCATAAAATATTACAACTGAATCCCTTTACAAAAGTAAACAAGAAAAATAAAAGCAAAACCAGGAGTTTTTGCGCTCAGATTGGTAGATATATATATTGAGCCTGTAGGATTTTCTATGTGTGTGCTCAAATTGGTAGATTATGAGCATGCATAATTTCTTGTTGTTAGCACAAAACAGAACGTTGTTGTTATAATCAAGGCAAGACAGAGGTATCCAGGAGAGCTTTCGTGCTCATATAAGGTTTGTGTCTGATTTATTTAAAATAAATTATAGGAAGAATGAAGAGAAGAAGAAAAGGAGGAGGAGGAAAGAGATCGACGCCAATCCGTCATCATTAACCATAAACATACCTTATTAATATGTATATATATATAGTAGATACTACGGTAGAGGTAGAGCGAATTCGCAACAGCCCATCTGAACACGGAGAGTCGCGGCAAATCAAAGAGCAATGGCCGGATCCGTTAGGCTTCCGCCTACTCGACTGAGGCAAGGTGGATCAGAAAACAGTGGTCAGATTCGTCAGTCGAAAGGACTTACTCAGATGGAGTGAGAGAGAACAACGAACAATGACTAGATCCGTTAAACAAAAACATCTAGTCAAATTGGAGCGAGGTGGACCAGACGGAGTTGGTGAGGGGTGGGGCGGAGGAGTCGAAAAGAAGTAGCGACTCTCAAAACGGCTGCGTAGTTGTCAGGAAGGGGGGGTGGAGTTCAACAACATTGCTAAATAAGCAAGCTAACAAAATTAATGCTTGATTTACATCTCTACAATTAATTGGCAATTACCACTTTATTAGCATTTAAAGTTGGTTGCATTTGGAATGCGTATGCTTTTATAATTCTTTCAAAACAAATTGGAAAATTACTTGTCACTGGACTTTAGTAAATTTTCCGAATATCGGTTTTTCAAAGCTTGGATTGATTCGGAATTCCATTTATAGTATATGGGATAATATCCACGCTATCAAGGGGCACATATATATGGTTTCAAAAACATGATGATCGTATCTCCGTATTCTATGGCTAATGGTTAGATACATCAAGTTGTTAAAAAGCTTATCCTATCCATCACCTTAATTAAGCAGCATAAAGTTGTAAACGAGGAGACTCAATATGTCCCGCATGAACATCACATCTCATAAAGCATATAAAAAAAAGGTACAATATCTATCATGTCAAGTTTTTTCCAACGAGGTGAGATGCCCTATTTTCTCAGTTAAATTTTCAACATTCTTCCTATTCAACCAAAACCCCTCCCTTTCATTTCTCGAGTCAACCGGGTCCCGTCTCTCCGACTGCACTTCCTCATTTGACCCGGGCTGATCTGTTAGAAACTGTTGCCAGAACAAATCGTTCTGGCCTGTATTTCGATTCTGATTCTCAACTTGTGAAGATTCCACCTCAGCAGCTGTAGGCTCAGAATTCATGTCGATCTCTGAAACCTTGTTGCGCACATCTGGAGTAGCCACAACTTCAGCTATAGCAACAACAGGGCTCTCAGAGCGGCTTGTTGACTCGGCCAAATTCGGGCCATTGGTCTCCTCTGATGAGGCATTCAGCTCTGTCAGAACAACACCTGACGTGGGTACAGAAGGGGCAATTCGGTCATAATACATGTCTTCTTCACCGTAAGCCTCACTAACCCCACGAAAGAAGTTCTCCAGTGAGTCCAGAGATGACTCTATTCTGTCAAAAGGTTCAGTGTCCAAACCAGTGAGGGGTAAAATTGTACTTTCCACCATATCCACATCCTCGTGCCTTCTCCTCTTGTGTACCTGTTCAGACCGCCCCAGAAATTTTGATATGAAACCCGGTTTGCTTACAATTTGGCTCAAATACATGATCAAATGCTTCTGACGATCCTCCAAAACTTGGAGTTTCTCCTCTAAATATTGCATCTTTTGGTCGATATCTTGTTTTTTCTCAGCATGCATTTGGATCTCTGATAGAAGAGCACCTTTATCATGCTTGAGCTTGTCAATTTCTTCCTGCAGTTCACGTCTCTCTGTTTCTGCCTGGGTGCCCACCATGCTAGGCTGGGTCTGAGTAGAGTGGCTGAACATCGGCTTTCGCCTGTGTATATTTTTCAACCGATTTCTTTGCCCCTTTACAAAGTCGTCATTTGCGAATTCCCATTGGTCAGGATCTACTTTGTGAAAACCCTATTTCAAATAAAACAGAGAAATCAGACAATAGAACAGTAAGTTTCTGAATTTCAATCTAGTTAGAGCTTTTGGCTGCATTGACTAGTTTTCAAAGTGGATTTCATCAAAGTTGATCTCAAATTAAGTTGGATGAAATTCCAATTTGAATGAGCATTTAGGGAATAAAGCTTCAAACGGCTACATTTTTTTTTCTTTTTTACATTTTCAAAGCTGTTTGGTAAACAGAAGTGGAATCGGCTATCCAAATGTAAATTTAGTAAGTTCTATTCTCTTTTGATTTTAATTTCAGGTTATGTTGTTTCCTGACGTAGTTAGACGTATGGAAGTAATAGTTGGGGGAAAACATATTTAAATTATTAAAGAAGTTATAAGTCTAAAAAGACTAAAAGCAACTTTTATTGTAAGACATGTTTAAAGCTTTTACATAATGCATAAAAAATTATGATATTTGCTCGTACATTTTGAAGGAAAATATTTCCGGAAAGAAGGGCACGCATGGTACCAGAGAGGGGACAAAGACCCCAATTTCCCTGCTCTTGAGTTCTAATTTTACAAGATAAACAGAGAACCTCTGCCCAATTCTCCCTCTCCCTTCCCTTTCCCTCACAACAATTTAGAAAACCCAAATTAACATAAACCATAGGGAATTTTATATAAGCATTAAAAATTAGTAAATTACTAATGATGTATCATTACAAACAGAACGGAAACACGAACCTAACTTACATGTCAATCACGACAGTCAGCTAAATTTTGTTCCAGAGAATAATTTGGTCTCCCGATAAGTATTAAGCTGAAGCAAGAATTATTTCAACCAAAATAAAAAGAAAATTGAAAAGGTAGAGAACTTACATAAGTATTAAGCTGCCTAACGAAGCTGGAGAAATTATTATGTTTGAAGTATTTAGGAAGCAACTCTTTTGCGAATTCCAGCGGATTCCACACCACAAAGCTCGAATTCCTCAAACTCCACGAAACGATGTCGTTTGAAGAGGGATCATCTACCATGTCGTAAGTCTTCGTCAGAAACGGAGGCAACGAATTGGAATTGCCTTGCGGGCTATCCATCTCTAACCAAATTCAAATCTAAACTTCCATCAATCAAAAAATCAGCTCGATTCGTTAGGTGAGCAAAATCTAGAACCCTAGATTTTGGGGCGATGCGAAAAGGAAAGAGAACCTTGGCGTAATTACTGGAAAGGATAATCACTAATCAGAGAAAGGGAGAGGAAAGAAATATGATTAGAAGTGAAAAAGAGAAAGAAATTAGCTGGAGAAGGATCGAAAAGGGAAGGAGAAGGTGTCACGCGGTGAAGTTAAACAATTGGATTTATTGTCTTGGAAGGATTTGGTGTTCCAGAAAAGAAAGCCGTGGTGTTACAGAGAAGAAAGCCTCCTACTCGTGGAATTTTCCAGAGAACGAATGTTTTTAGTCTCTCCAGTTTTTCATTCGGATACACGTCCAGTGATCGATATCTTTGGCAAATGTGCGCATGGTGGAATAGACTGGACGTATATTAAGTATATAAATTGGAGAGAAAGGCGGTTTTCTGAATTGGTTTTTGTCTTGTTCTACTGTCCGACACCTCAGGTCCTGCGCGCAGACTTCTGGACATTTGGGATTTTTTCTCTGTAATACCAATTTTTTCAAAGAAAGCTCAAAGTTGAAAATTTCAAAGATGACCAAAGTCAGTTCGACATTGTTCTTTCTACAGGAAAATAATTTGAACTGGCAGCCTGCCGCAGTTGCAGTGGTGGAATTAGCGCACAAGAGATACATTAATATTTTTAATTAATATAATTTTATAAGTTGTAAATTAACCAGAAGGGACAAATTTGGGTCCGATGGACTCAAATCTGCTTTAAGATTCATGCACATAGATGTTAAAGTAAATACACACGGATATTAAAGTGACATATACAGATTTTAAAGCGAATTGGACGATTATGGAATCCATCGGTCATCAGACCCAAGCTGCTCTCTAACCAGAAATGATCGCTAGTCTTCGTATAATATTTTTATACTTACAAATTAATGTGTGCTCATTTAAAACAGTAGATTGAATTTTAAACATACAGATACTCACGGAATGCATATACGATATTGATCGTTGTATTTATAAACTCGACTATCGGGTCGGATCGTAAGTGCATAATTCTATCGAGTAGTATAATCGAGATCGATTTACATGGAATATCGGTTTAGAGTTGTAGTTGTGATCAATATATATTTGACGAAAATTAAAAGTAAGTAAAATAAAGATAGAGATGTAAATTTTTAGAATTTTGACATATCATTGTTACTTCAATCCACTTTGATATTTAAACTTTCTATGAGCTGGTTTTCAATTGTTGTAATGGAGTTACTATAAAGACATTGTGATGTTTCATCTACCGATGCGCAAATGCTGGAACTCCAACTGAGATAACTATAAAGACAATGCAGTATTTCATTTACCGGGACGTTTGGTTCGCACTATATATCATTCCAGGGAATAGAAGGATTCCAGGGAATGTTATGCCAGGGTATGGTATTCCAGGGAATGTGCCATTCCCATGTTTGGTTTGTGCATGGCTATCACTCCAGCATTCCAGGGAATATATCATTCCCATGTTTGGTTTGCGTATAGCTATTGCAATGGCTATCATGACATGTATTAACTAAATAATTTAAAGATAAATTATAAATTATAAATCCAATTAATGTAAAAAAAATACATCTCGTTAAAAAAGTGTTTCAAGTATTGAAAACTACTTGAGCAACAAAAAAACAGTAATAATATAAAATAACACCTCTATAGCCTAAATTAAAAAATAAAAGCATAGTTGATTTGGAAAATTATTACATCTGACAACCACCTAGGACCCAAATCACATACTCTAACTTTTTATCATCTGCTAAAGAAAATAAATAAGTGGTTTTACTAGTATCCCCTGAAATTATAGCACCGGCTTTTATACGATCTAATCCAGATAAGCCTTGTATTTTATCAATCTCTGCAGACACTCTATCTTTTTTAGCTGCATCATCTGCCATGAATTGAAAACAACCGGCTAATTTTGCGATATTCTCACTAGCTGTTCCAAACATATTCTCCATAGAGCATATTGTTTTACCAATTGACTTATTAAGCATTTCTGTACTCGAGATTTTTCTTTTTCTATTTCTTCTAGACGTGCTACCATCATTTCTATGTGTTGGTGAAACGTTTGATTGGTCTTCTTCAACGGGATTATCATCCAACTCATTATCTAAATTATTGTTCATGTCTACCTCAACATTTCTTCCTCTAACTTCATTAGTTGCTTCCTCTCGTTCAATATCTTCTGCTGCATCGGCTAGGGACTCTGCTCCTAATCCATTGGCACGGTCCTTGCCAAAGACAACAGACCATTGCTCCAAAAAGGGAAATGACTTTCCTCTTAATCCTGTAGCAGTTGGATGGCTCTGCACATGAATTTAAAATATGTAGATAAACTGTTTTTAGCCTTAAATTCTAGTTATTATAATAATCAACCAGCTATCCAGAAAATAAAATAAAATAAGTGCTTTATTTAAATTAAATTTTAAAAAAAATGATGATTTAGTTAACTCAAGCTTGAAAAGTGCTTTACCTTAACCCAATCATCGTATACATCTTTCTCGCAAATTATGCTCTTTTCATTGTCATTCCATCCAAAACCACTTGCATTAGGTCCCAACATTTCAGATGTTATGATGTTTCATCTACCGATGCACAAATGTAGGAATTTCCGTTCTGCGTTTTATTGTTCCAACTAGTGATTTCTCCTCCAAGGTTTTCTTCACACTAGTCTAATATTTTCCCTTGTCCTTGACTCGTCCATCGTAATTCATACTTACTCCCAAGACACTGTCACTTATCATGACGGATTAAATTAGATCATCGATGCCAAGTGAGAAGAACATAAAATGCAAAAGCAAATTCAATCAACAAAAAGGTTACCAAACATAAAAATATATATATCATGAGTAACAAGATTTACTGTCCAGTCCTAAGAATCTAAACTTAGCCGCGAAACGGCATGTTAACAAGAGGCTCAAAGAAGATACAAACAAATAGCACTTCCTAACTAGCCTCAACACACTCCTCTCTTCTCGCTTAATAAAATAAAACACCAAAATGTACAAAGATGTCTCTTCCTCTTTAGTCCAGAGGTAGTGTTTGGCAACCATCTGAAGCTTAAATTTTAAGCTACAATAAGGAGCATCTGTTCGGCAATAAAGTTGAAAATAACTTTCTTAAAAAAACTTTAAGCTTGACAAAATGCTTAAGCCATATGAAACCATGGCTTAAAAACTTGGGCAAGGTTAAGAAAGGTGGGCAAAAGGAGTACTAAGGAGGCATCATTAAACTTAATAGAGGAGAGCCCGTTCGGTAAGCTTAAGACTCCTTAGAGCACTAAGGAGCTCTAAACCATAGCCATCGAACACTACCAGAGGGCTTATATAGGAGTGAGGGGACGCCTGGAGATGAGTGGAGTCCAAAAAACTTGATCTGGATACAGTTCGCACAGTTATTCACCAAGGGATGCCTTGAATACGAACCGTATTGACTGATACGGTCCTTATTGGGAATATATCGCTGATGGACTTAATGTGTATTGTACAATCTCTTGTCCGTATTGGGCTCTGTTCCGTATCAACAAATATAGGCCGTAACAGAGCCTTAGTCGGTGAGTGTCGCTTATTCGATTGACCCGATTCTTGCTCCAAATTATGTGAAACAGTCCCAAAACATGTTTGCTGCAATAAAACATAAAATAGAGCAACAATAACTTTTTTCTCTGATTAATTAATCGTAAATGTGAGATAATGAGGTAAAACCTAAATCAAAATCCTACATAATTCACTATCATTTTGATGTTGATCAGACGTGCAAATAAATCTCTTGGAATACATTTGCAAAAATATGCAATTAGATCTCTGAGTATGCAAAAAAAATTATGATATGCTAATTGCAAATGATTTTTGGAGTGGAGGCGTTCCCATGAGCATTTGATTAAATTCGATCTAATTTTGTATCATAGCGGCTCGATTCATATCAAAATTTGTGTGTACTTTGATCCGTCCAAATTTTGATGTTAATCGAACACTTCTAGTTCCCTATTTTTTACTTAAACAAACCTGTCGTGATGCAATTAGCAGTAAATAGCTTTCGTAACAATTTGAATATGTAAAATATGTTTTAGATATATTCAAGACTGTCTATTTTTAAATAGAGTAAGGCTTTGGTGTTATTGGATAGCATAATGCTTACCGTGCTACAGCCTCAAAAATCTATCGTATATACTTTAAACTTCAATCTAAGTAGCTTATTAAATTGGCTATTTGATGAATTTGTAAAATACCAATTTTTATTATTCTTAGAATTTTTTATTATTTTTTTATAATTTATGAAAGATGGTAAAAAATAATTTAAAAATAAAAAAAATTGTCAATGTTTTAGACCATTTTTACTATATTTCACAAATCATAAAACAATAGTAAAAAATTCTTTCAAAAATAATAATAATTGGTATCCTACAAATTCATCATATAATCAATTTATTAAGTTACTTAAATCGAAGTTTAAAATGTATACCATAGATTTTTGTACTATAACATCTAAGTCTTACTCTTTAAAATATTATATATACTTGCACAAATAATTTTTAGAGCTAATGTACAACCGTCATCGTACGACGCGTTGTGATTAATGACCGACCATTCAAGGAGCGGAATCCTCTGGTCCCGAAAAAATTTGGGACCTGTCTGGTCCCAGTTAATCTGGGACGTCCGATTAAAATCCAATGGTTAAGATTAAAAACGCTCCTTAAACTAAAATAAAAAATAAAAAACACGCTGCCCCCTCTCTCTTTACTTGCCCGTCTCCTTCCCTGCCGCGCCTCCCTCTACCAACTTTCGCCTTCGATCTGTTCGAGCAAGTGCAACAATCCGCTGCTCTCTGAGCCTCTCGAGGGCTTCAGTGGCGCTGTCTCCTTCCTCGTTTACCTCGAGTGCTTGCAGCAAGGGGCGGTGCTTGTCAAGTTCGTTCCTCTCCAGTGCCTCAGCTGAACTTTCCTCCTCCTTCTCTGGTAGGCTTAATCCCTCCTTCAGTGGCGCTGTCTCCTCCTTCTCTGAAGTAGCGCAAGCTAACAATTTAATTTTGTAATTGAAGTAGTCCAATACTTTGTGGGCTGTTGGTAGTGATAGGGTTCTCAGAATAGTTCAAATTTAGAATGACTATACTATCTTTTAGTACTTTCTCCATTGAAGGCGAAAGTTGGTAGAGGGAGGCGCGGCAGGGAAGGAGACGGGCAAGTAAAGAGAGAGGGGGCAGCGTTTTTTTTTTTTTTTTTTTTTTAGTTTTAGGAGCGTTTTTAATCCTAACCATTGGATTTTAATCGGACGTCCCAGATTGACTGGGACCAGACAGGTCCCAAATTTTTCGGGACCAGAGGATTCCGCTCCACCATTCAAGGCTTGTTTTAACCAGCATTCAGCAGAGGCGTATTTCTCTGTTCATCATTAACCTCATATAGATTTGTCCCGGCTTAACTTAGATCCATACCGGTAACTCTTCTAGTACCGGCAAATAATTGAAAATTTTACTCGAAATATGTCATAAAATATTAATCACATTTAGCATCCGAATTTGACGTGCTTTCTAATTTCAAGCTAGAAAAAGGTGAAAGCATCATTTATGTAATCTATTATTTGTCTAAGCTAGAAAAAGGTGAAAGCATCATGTATGTAGGATTCAACTCTGCTGCTTGCCAAATAGGATAGCAGGATCTTACTTGTTCAAATTTAGCCGTTGAATTTTTTAATGCACGAATCTCAATACCGCTGAATGGTTTGATTTAGACAAATAGGATCCTGCTCTCCTATTTGACAAACAGTGGAGTTGGTTCTCATGTATGTAATCTCTTATCTGTCCGAAAATAATAGTTGAAAGTTTTACGCGCATCTTCGTATTTTTTGCGGGTTCACTTGACAATTCATTATTATAATTTTGACAGTGTTAAAAACCAAATTTAAAATTGATATCCCACATTATAGACATAGTCAATATAATTAAAATATCACTAGTATCGTGACCTTGCGTTGCAACAGGAACATATTATAAGAGAACAAAACAAAAATCTCATACAAAATGATATATTTTTATAAAATAATTTAGCTCAAATAAAATACCTTAAATGACATATTTGATTAAATAGCATATATGTTTTTTTTAATCTTTTTGAGATATTTTCATAAAAAAAATCTCATATTAAATGACAAATAACATACCTTAAATGATATAAAAAAAAGATAAAGAAATAAAAACATGACTAATCAATCATTAATTAATTCAAAATTGTCTTAAATGAATTTAAAAATTGAAAATAAATAAGGATCACACAGAAAGATAATACAATTTTCATGTGGCGAGTACAAATCTAAATAAATTTAGACCTCTACACGTAAAAAAAAAATATAAAAATGATGCTGAAAAAAAAACCATATGATCAGAGAGCTAATGTTCAATCTGAAATTTCACTTTTTAATTACAGCTGTTGGCAAATTAGAATATCTACATGCTTAATATAAAAGAATAGATGTCTATAAAAATATGACTTAAAATTTTAATGGTTCTTGATAAATGATACATCATCAAACAATACTTAAAAAGTACATAAAATTTGTTTGTTAGGTAATCTATATAGTATATTCAATAACATACATATCTTTTACTTTTCAATTTTCATTTTTTTTATTTGATTTCCTTGAAAATCCAGTATCTACATTTTCAATATAATCGATGCCAAGTGTTAACATAGGCACCATTTTTGCAATTTGCATACATACTAATAATTTTAGAAGCAATAGAGGTTGGAAATGCAGAAAGCATTTACTCCTAATTAATCACATCATAAAGTGGGATTATGATTATCAGCAGGATCTATTCGTATAATCTCCCAACTAAAAAAAAAACACTCTCTAGGCAGCATATGTCTTTCTCCACATAGGAACCCTCTTCCATTAGCTTATAATGTCACTTTCACTAGCAGCCACCTACTTTCAATGAATTTATTACCACTGTGAGTTGGAACGGTTCAAGCTTGTTTTAAATATATAAGAATCTAAATCCAACGCATTTAGGTGCACAATTCATATATGACAGTTCATGTAGCAGGGGCCTGTCAGAATAGATATGGAAAAATTCAAAATCATAACAGAGCAGGATACATACATACAGTAAAATCAATGGAAGAGGAGAAAAATTGGGATCTCATACATGCATAAATCCTGTCTAAACAATACTCAAGAATTACCAAACAGGAATAAGTAAAGAGAGGAATCTATTTCCTGACAAACTGGATTCTCTTGTCGCGGATAGGTAAAGGGATAGGTTTTTGAGCCTGGTGCGGATGCTCTGGTCCTTTGTAAACCTTAAGGTGTGTGAACAGTTGTCTTCCCAGCTACAATATAATATTAATTAGAATAATTAGTGTAACAATAATTATCATTATGGAGTTTAAACAAGGTAATTCCAGGTCTGAACATGCAAAACCTTTGAACAAAGCATATCCCAATATGGAGAAAGGATGGAATTTTGGGTATTTCTTTAAAATAAGTATGAGATATATTAGGTAATTTTTAATGTTTAACAGAGAGTAGGAAACTATGCAAGGCAATCTTCCCTTCCTCAGGTTTTGTTAAAGCATGTTCAATTTCTTTCCCCAAAAAAAAATGGAATTGAAAAGAGAGAGAATCAGAGAATGCAAACATACCCTTCCTTTAGGAAGCATACCACGAACTGCATGCTCTACAATTCTTTCAGGTATTCTTTTCTGCAATTGATCGAAGGTCTCTATTTTCATGCCACCTGGCCTCCCCGAGTGCCTCCTGTACAACTTCTGAGACCTCTTTGCCCCTGATACGGCAACTTTCTCTGCATTTATCTGTTTGCCCAACATCCCAAGAAAAGATTAGTTTCTTCTTTACACATTGTCAGAATTGTTGGCATAATAACACCAGACAGTCCAATTACGGAGAATGAAGATGTAAACAATGCTAAAATGTTGAACATCCTTTACTGATGCAGATTAAATTATTAAAACAGGTAATATTTAAATGTCTGTTGAGTTAATATATTCTTCAAATAAGTTGGTATAATTTGTAAACGGGTAATGTACCACAACAACATAAGCACCCATGTCAACACTAGGTGTGTACGTGGCAAGATTCTTTCCTCTAATGTAATTCGCTATAGTCGAGGACATCCGGCCAAGAATTTTGTCTGTTGCATCCACAATGTACCATGTCTTTTCAGTATTTACATGGTCAGCTGCTTTTGGGTACCATGTTTTGTTCCATATATCCTACAAACATAGCGCCAAATTCTGTTATTTAAAATTGAAAATTAATAGAATATGGCAAGAGAAAATGTTTGATTGATAGGAATGTCAGTAGCGTCAGATTCAATGTTTGGTATATGACTCATTGTGGTAATACCTTCGTATCTTTCTCGCTTGTGTGTAAACCACAAGATTACTCTCACTTTTGACAAAAATTCTCTAAGAAATTATTTGCGGTATAGTATAATCAATATCCTTCACTTGGCACTTATTTTGGCCACTATATATTATCAAGAATACAGTTTATTATTTTGTTTATGGTACTATAACATTACTTTTCCTCTTTACATTAATCACCAATATAGTACTGGTCTCACATTGCACCCGATAGAGCGTCAATTAGAGTTGAAAAAACCCATTACTCTGGCAAGTGCAAAATTCAACAAATTCTCCCATAATTAGTCACAGAAAATAAAAGAGGAGGTTACCGGGCCGTAGGTTTCAGACTCCTCAAACATCCACCGTTGCTCGGTTGGAATTCGTGGCGTGCGCGCCTCATTTGTCTCGCATCGAACCGCCTTGAACGAAACCAACCTTCCAGAAGGTTTGTTGACGCTCAAGGAAACCCCAAACGAAGAAGAAGGAGAAAGACCAAAGAACTGAGCTTTCTGAACCCAAATCGCCGAGCTTCTACCAGCAGACCGCTGTGGAGTGGCAATAAACGCCGAAGTGGGAATCGTGGTTGCCATTGATGCAGTCGGGTAGTATAGTTCTGCAAGGAGTAGTGATCCGTGAAGCTATCAATAGAGTTCTTTTTAAGCTACGCTGCCATTGGAGAGAGGTGGAGAAAGAGGCAAATGACGATCGGATAAGAATTGAGATAGCTTATAATTGGGCCGTTAATGGGCCGGGTCATCATAGAAAGCCTACAAAGTAATATTAATCAGGAGATCAGAGTTCAATTTGAGATTTTCTTGGGTAAACGATTAACAGAACTATTTTAACTTTATACAGCGCACTCTACATAAATAAAATGGAAAATATATGATTGATACGCTGCATGAAATCAAATTAGCTCTGTCAATATTTTTATCTAATTGATTCTTATAATTGGGCCTTAAGTTTGAGGTAGCATGCGATATGCTTTATGCACAGCAGCACAGGTGACATTCATTGCATTGCTGCATCCGTGCTGCTGGTTTCTTCAACACTTATGGGCCAGATCACCACATATGGGGCTCCACTTACTGGCCCTTATTGGCTTTGCAACTCATACACAGGCTGCCTCGGCTAGTCGACTACTTATACACCTTTTCTCTTGAGAAGGCTACATGTAATCTGTGTGACTGTCCCTCTTAATCTGTACTGTTTTTGGTATCAATATCATGCCTACGGGTTTTAATCAAAAGAAAAGAAAAAGAACCGCAAATCCGCAATGCTTATTCAATCACAGCATTTGGGAAACAAATCTGCTGCTATTATTCTCATCCCAACTGGTCAAACTTTTATATGTGCGAATCTCAATAAAATAAATTTTTTATGTAACAATCTCAACGAAGATCAACAGTTAAAATAGAAATAACAACAGATTTATTTCCACGCTGATGAAAATTTCTGCTTATATATCTATCTCTGTTTAATAAATAATACAGCTTTTGGTAAAAATAAATAAATGGAAATTTAGACTATGATTAGAGTCGATAGCATATTGAGATTACCACTTCAAAAAAATTAGTAATTATGTCTAAAATTCTAATGTCAGTGTATGAATGGCGTGACAACACACTTTTGGATTGTATGAATCAAACACAGAGCGGAAAAATTGTATTGTGTAATGACTAACACGTCGTGATTTTAATCACGTGTCGTGTGGTGTTGTGACTAAGTTTATTTTTCATGTGCCGTAACTAAAATAATGAGGAGTGACCACAGTATGCGAATAATCACACCACGTGAGCCATGTTAGTCGCGTTTAATTATATTTTACTATTTTTTGTAATTTATATATGTTTATTGAATAAATTCAGAAAATTCCTAAAAAAATATGGAACGATTTTTGACAATTTTAAAACAAAGAACCAATGTTGGAAAAAAAAAACTTGCCATGCAGTTTCTCGTGTGTCTTCGTGTCATTTTGTGTCGTGCCGTGCCATAATCAAGAAAATTTCCATACCATGTTGTATATTTTTTTGCCGAGAATCGATCCCGACACATAACTGGTCACGATACATAACACGTGAATCACAATACATGTCGGATATGTGCCAGAGCTAAATTTGGTGTGCCATTTTTCCACTCTAGACACATAACACAATATATATTTTATTTAATTTAAGTTTTCACTCTTAATCTTTCATCCACCGAACAACCACTCCTTCGTAAAGCTTAAATTCTTAAGCCACAATAGCTTAAGTTTCATTTCCAAACATGTACGTAAATTTTTCTAGACCAATAATGTTTAGATATTTTTGACAAAGCTGAGATATAAATTTAAAGTCAAGGTTTAAAATAAAGACAGGACAAATTTTAAAATATAATATAATTTTACAGTTATTAAATTTATAAGTATTATTTTTGTAATCTTTCGAAAAAAAAACATTTACATTTGTGAAAATAATTTTATCGTGTAGACATAAGTGTAATTATATCTACTGTGATGGTCAAATTATGTAACAAATTCATATTCAATTTTTTTATATGGATTTGTAGATATACACATCTCTCAAATTATAGATCATGTTACAAGTAACAATATCACTATCATAATTTCGTTGCGTCATAACCTCAATAACATGCGAAAGCAATTTTTTTGACACGATTTGTGTCTCGCATTTAATTGCTAGTATGAACAAACTGCAGATACACGATGACCGGTTATTTTCGTTCAACACAAAATTAATTGCGATTGGTTAAGTTTTAGATCCATCCTAAAAATACAACAGATTTTTTTTTTTTTTACCAATATATATATATATAGAGAGAGAGAGAGGGGTTGACTAGGGTGAGACGTGGAGTAAAACACGTTTGTACTCCACACTATATCTATATTTTCAAAGTTCAAATAGCTGATCCGAACCGCTTAATATGTTCTCCATATTGAAATGTGCTTGGAAGCCAAATTTTATATTTTTAGAATTTTTTTACTATTTATTAAGCCACTTTGAAAATCGTTGATTTATTGTGAACAGTAAAAATTTCTGGACTATCGGATCAGCAATTTTCAAAATAGCATAATAAATAGTAAGAAATTTCAAAAAATATAAAATTTGGTCTCTAAACACATATTAATATGAAGATCATATTCAGCGATTCAAGTCAGTTATTTAAAATAAAAATACAGTGTTATATAGTAAAAATTTGTTTATCTGATAACTACCTCGAGCTCTCTCTATATAAATAAATTCACACAGAGTTAAAACCAATTGGATAATGACACGTGGGTTTATGATATGGACGACGTGTGAAAACTTGAGATTCCTTGACTTTTTGATGCGTCATGCATCAAATCATGAACGTCGGATAAAATAAGATTATGATAGGATCGATGGCGCAGTGTTGTCGATTATAATGTGTATGTCTTGACTTCGCTGAAGAATGGTATACTATTTCCTCAAAAAAAAAAAAATGGTATATTTTACGGTTCAAAGTTTCAAACAATATACCAAGACCTTCAAAGTCAAAACTTAGAAAACAACACAACGGTAACATCAGCCGACAGCTTCCTTGTTTTACTGGCAGATAGGGGTGGTAAAAAAGCTGGTTTGATCGTGACTCGCATTTTGACTCGCTCGGTGCTCGCTATCAGCTCGTTTATTATTGGATCAAGCTGTTAACGAGACAGCTCGCTACTAATTCGATCCAAAATTAACGAGTTCAAACTGGGATCTAGCTTGCTCGCAAGCTAGCTCAGCTAGGAATCAATTTGTGAATTTGTATGAATTTGTGTGTATTTTATACTGCCAAGCTCGGTTCAGCTCAGTCCAACTCAGTCTAAAATTATGTATTTATTTTCTTCTTAAAACAAGGTCTAGCCAAATCCAGTGAGTCAGCTCAGGCTGGCTCGTCACGAGTTTGAGCTCGGAAGTCCTAGGTCTAGCTTGCTCGGCCCAAGCTCGATCAAGAATTAACGAACTGAGCTAAGGCCCAGTTCAATCCGAGCCAGCTCATTGACAACCCTACTGGCAGATAAATAAAAGTTTCATTTTAGCCAGATTTCACGTTTTTTAGTTTTGGTGCACCTATTGTGTCATTATTTTTAAAATTGAAATGTAAAGAAAATAACCCGTTAAATTTAGTACATATTTTTTTTTCTAGACATGCAAAAAGTTATAATATTAAATGAGGCTATGGTAATATGGATGGCGCATATATCTGTTCATACTTTAAATTAATAATATAAATAAAAGTTTAAATATTTGATCTCAACAATTTAAGATGATCATGACAATTATGACATGTGTGACTGTATATATTTTAAAAGAGGAGGGCTCGAATGTTACATTATTTCATTCTCCGATCATGCTCAAACAGGCGATTTGAACTGTTCATCAATATAATCTCCATATTAAATTGTATTTTAAATTGTATTTAGAGATCAAATTTTATATATTTAAAAAAATGTTTACTTTTTTTTTAGATGGATACATAATCATTGTTTTTTAGAAGATTTTGGACGATCCAAAACAATGATTTTGCATCTATCTAAAAAGTTAGTAAAAAAATTAAATATATATATATATATATATTTATAGAACTGGACTAGGGTGTTTCATGAAATAAACAAGTTTTGACTTCATGACACTATATTTTCATTTTGAAAATTGAAACAACCAATCCGAACCGCTCAACATGATCTTTATATTGAAATGTGCTTGGAGACCAAATTTTACATTTTTTGGAATTTTTTTACTATTTATTAAGCCACTTTGAAAATCGCTGATCCGATGGTCCAGGAAATTTTACATTTTTTTACTGTTTACAGTGGATCAGCGATTTTCAAAATGGCTTAATAAATAGTAAAGAGAATAAAAAAAAAAATGTAAAATTTGATCTCCAAGCACATTTCAATACGAAAAACATGTTGGAAGGTTCGAATCGACTATTTGAACTTTGAAAATTAAGATATAGCGTGGAGTACAAACGTGTTTTTCTCTATGAAATATCCTAGTCAACCTCAGATATATATTCGAAAAAAAGCGTTCAAGAATACAATGCAGATATATTATGTGATGATCAAGCATAATTTAATGTGGAAAGTCATATCTCAATTTTTAAAAAAAATGATTTGACTTGTTGTGCAATAAAGTACATAAAAAAAACACAATATTAAATCAGTCAGGAGAGCAACCAATCAATCTTCTATTTCATACTCAACTTGGAATTAAATAACCTCATTATTTCAAAGTTAAACTAATAATATCTAAAAAGAAGAAACATATCAGAATGATTCTTGGTTCACAAATAGGGATCATTAGCATTACCATTTTGTAAAAGCATGAATATTATACATCCATAGTCAAAAGATTCTTAAATTGTGGAGAGGGATGGTAGAGTCAAACCGCCACTTGTCAAAAAGAAAAAAAAAAAAGTTTTAGTGTCCAATTTGATGTCAAACTTTGTCCATTTGTCAAATTAGTTTAATTTTAATATTTTCTAACTAATTACTAAGAAATATTAGCTAAGTTTATGTTGCAAGTTTTTATTAATATGAATTCACATCCTCCCAGGTATCTGAAAAGGGAATATTTTACAATTAGTGGATCTGGATCGTTCTTTCTAACTCAGCACGAATCTCAAAGCACAATAATATTGTCCCCAAACCGGTTGAGATTTAATCTCAAACCGTAAAGTGAGGGAGATCCTCTATAATACCTGAGAGGATACAAGTTCCGTATTAATATATAACATTCTCGGACTCTCGGTCATACGTATTACGTATTTACTAGTTGTCATATCAGATGAAATCAATCATAATGTATACTATTTGAAATTGCAAATATTAAACCACTATAATATTAAAGAATACGTTAGTCCGTATAATAATTAACTATTAGTTTATAACATTTAGCTAGATATTATTAATATTTAATTATTTATATTTGTACGATTTGGAACTAAAAGTATTTCAAAAATGTGCTTCTATTAATATCATTTTAAAGTAAACAAATAGTTATTATTTAAAATAATTATAAAATTATCTCTCATATTAAAAATATTAGCTCATTCTATTGGAATTTCTTGGTTCTACAGAGAACCTGAGATCTCAACAAACAGGACAATAAAAAAGAAGAACAAAAAAATAAAAGAAATAAAAGAGGCGCTGTCATTTTCTAGAAAGAACCTGGTCCACCAAATTTAATGGAAACCGTAAACGCTCGCTCGTAATCTCGCGCGGTCAATATATTTCAGCTCACATTAAAGGCCAAAGACCAAATCCAACTATAAGGTCCCTCCAGCCTCCAGCCTCCAGGGGAGTTGGTCAGTGTCCATGACCAGTCAACTTTCCACCGGGGCCCATCGTTAGTTGATAATCAGCAGACAAGGTTGAAGGTTGACAACAAGAGACAGCAATTGGGAGTAGGTCCGATGTTTGATGGCTTCAATCACCATCCAATCTGCTTTAAGATCCGTGTGAAATCTTAAATTTTCGTATATGTCTTAATTTTCGTGCTTACAGACCTTAAGATGAATCGGACGGTCATGACGTTCGTTGAATCTAAAATAGAGGCATCAGACCTACACTGTTCTCAAGAGACAGGAGTAGTTCCGACGGGTATCATACCTACTTTTTGGTCCAAGTAGCTCTAACATCGTACAATTAGTATTAAGATTTGTGCACACTTGCACGGATATTAATTAGTTCGCACAAATCTTGATGCAGATCAAATGGTCCTTATTACACTCATTGGGCCAAAGTAGGTCTGAATGGACATCAGACCTACTCTGAATTTGCATTTTATTTTCTCCAAAATAAAAAAAATCCAATCATTACTGCATTTTAAAAAGCGAACCAGATGAATTTCAGACTTTCAAACTCTAGAGATCAAACGGATATTGTAATTGATATAAAAAAATTCTACAAAGAATGAAATCAATTTTATAATATCATACTATTTTACTCTAAATTATATAGAAAATTTTAATAAATACAAAAAAATGAGTGTCAATTAACCACTATTCTCTCGCTCTGTCCCTGATTAAAAATATCTTATGTTAAACACACTCAAGAAATCCATACGCTTTCAGTTTATTCAGTAAATTGGATTAAGATTTTAGGTGTTTGATGTCTTCTTTGGTAAATAATTAAATTAAGAGGAGGAAATAGTTGACAAAGTTTTCTTTTATATATTTTTTTTATAAAAATTCAAAAGAATATTATAAATTATATAGTAAATTTGTAAGGACGTTATTTGACGTCATAAATAATATAACAATCAAATTTCATATAACTTTAGTATTATTTGATAATACATCAACAACCCTTAATTTTGAACAATTCAAAGAATCAAAGTCACTTATAATTTCCGGTGAAACATAAATCAAAACTCATTATTTCTATTGACATAATATGTATCACGTAAATTATGTCTATAGAGCTGGATTTTGATTTAATCTATATTTTTGAAGATTCTCAAAATTGTTTGAATAAAAACCAGTGATCCTCTTAAATTAATTGAAGTTATGCATCTTTTCCTTCAGTACATACAATTATACATTATAAATTTTGTTGAAGACTTAGAATGATGAGAAAAAAAAAATTGAGCAATAATATTCAGGCTCCAGCTAACACAATCACAATTTGGATCTCACACCATTTAATTAACAACAAATTGCAATTTTATAAATATTCAACAGAAAATAAATCATAAACTATAACTTTGGCTTCCAGATTTAATGAACATAAAAAAAAAACAACTTCCTTTTTTCGTTTAAACCTCTCATTAACAGCCGAAAAGGGTAAGTAAATAAGAATAGTTACGTTTAAATCTAAAATAACAGCCGAAAAAGGAAAGAAAAGGATAAAAATTACAGCGCAATTCTCGCAATCCTAGTTGAATGGTAGTCATAAAGAAAGCGCGTTTCTCTCTTTCACTTTTTGACGATTAATCGGCAATCGCTGCGGTCAAAAGCCTCATCCTTTTCTCAGTTTATGATTCTTTGAGGATTCCACTAACATAACAAACTGTGTAACAAACAACTGACATGCATCCAGGAGATTTAATACATGAACTAATGGCCCAATGTCAGTGGAAATACATACAATAAAGAGGACTGAATAAGCGCAGGGATTTTAGATACTCCCTCTCCCTTTCTCCTCCCATGCCCCTTCTCGTTTTCTCGGATTCTCCTCCTCTCTATAGCGTCAAAATAGACAAACAAATCAAACACACCAACTGAAAATGCGACCCAGCCTCCCCTGATGGAACCTGGCGAGACTATCACTGCGACGCTCTGGAACGCGGTCGATGCTCTGGGCCGAGGTTTTGACGTGACCTCCGACCAGAGATTGCTCTACTGCAAGGGCCCCGCCGGATCGCGTCTGGTCACCCTCGGTGAGGGAGGAAAGAAGGACTTTGCGGTCTCAGAAAATGTTGTGCTACATGGCGTGTGGTGGGATGTCGATGTGGATGTGTGTGATCGGAGGCGAGAGCGGATCGGCTCCGATGCTCGACCCTTTGTTTTGAGCTTCCAGAAGGTTCACTCGCTTTGTTCTTTCTACTCTTTCTTGCTTAACTTATGGACAGATTTTGATTTTTTTGCTGTGTGGAATGTGTAACTGTTGTGCATTTACTGAATTAACACGACGCTAAGTTGTAACCATTTTAGTTTACTGTAGTCTAATAAGCGAAATTACAGTTTCGAGGAGGTTTCATTTCTGATTTTTTTTTTTTTTTAATAATACATGTTATCTTTCGTGTGGAAGTTTTAACGCAGACGTATTATCGTCCAACTCATGTTATTACTTTCATTCCATTTTTAGTATGGTAAGCTGTTGAACTGATCAGCGTGCACTAGAAACGTATTAGATTATGTTTATGCATGTTTTTTTTTATCCTTTAGAGCGTTGAATTTATGTAAATTTAAATTATTTGATAAAATTAAACTTGGGGCATTCCTTTCCAGCAATATATAATATTCATATTTGGCTCTTGATACCCCTATTTTTAGTGAATTTTGTTATCGTTTCTTATCAGATTAAAAAAAACTGCAGTGTGGAACCTGTTTTTGATGCATCTTTTTCTTCAATGATTTTAGATGGCAGAATATTTCAACCAGAAATCTGGTTTGTCTGACAAGGTGCCTCTTGGTAGCTTCAATTCCATGTTCAGTTTTAATGGCTGTTGGAAAACTGATGCGTCAGGAACAAAGGCTCTTGCAGTGGATGGCTATTCAGTTCCTCTTTACAAAGCCAAGCTTGTTAACCCCAGCTTAGTTTTAAATGAAGATGTGAAGCGTGCCGTGCCAGCTTACTGGGAACCACCATCCTTGGCTAGGTTAGTAGGTAATACCTTGTTTGCACTTCAGTTTGGAGTAGCTACCTGGTGATGCTTATATATTATGATTCCTCTTTTTGTTTGACTTAAATTGTATTTGCCGAAGTTTGTGCTTTTGAAATGGTTTAATTTAGATAGATTTCATACTTAAAAAGATTACTTACTTAGACTACACTCTATGCACTTGCATTATCATTTGCAGTTTTAGTTTAATATTTGCCAGAAACCTTTTGTAATATAAAAATTCTGAAATAATGGGTGCATTACTGAGTACCGGATTCTCCCTTTAGCACAAAATTGAATCATTTGAGCTCTTTGGTAACATTTACCATGTAATTGATTATTGTCATTGCGCAATTACCTTGTTGTCATTTCTTTTGAAGAAAAAGAGTAGTTACCAAGTGCCTATAGGATACTGTAGCAATTTATTTATTATTCATTTTTACCTTTTATTTGTTTCCAGTTTCATAGAGAACTATGGGACCCACATTATTACATCTGTGACAATTGGAGGTAAAGATGAGGTGTTCGTTAAACTACATTCTTCGTCTCAGCTATCATTATCTGAGTTTGAAAACTATGTGAGAGAGATTGGAGATCAGAGATTTTCAAACTTAGAAAATCAACCCACAACCATTCCGATGAATTATAGAGAGAGGGTTAGTCCTCTTATGTATTTGCTTGTGTAAATTTTTTTTTATGTTCTTTCTGTTTCTTTGGTCAATACCCTTCTTTTCCCTTGGCTCTTTTGGCACTGAATTTTGAAATTAAGCACAACATTATTTTTAAGCTTAAAACAACAACAACAACAACAAAACCTTTAGTCCCAAACAAGTTGGGGCAGGCTAGAAATGAAACCCAACCGGAGATTGTCAAATCTGTTTTGGTGGATCATTTTGGTTTCCTCACTGAGTAGAGCATGTCACGCTCTGGAGTTACTTGGTGCTCCACCTTCAGTTACAAATGCTTAAGCACGTAATTATACAAGGTGGGATGGCTTGTTAGTGCATTTATCTGACAATCTTGACAATATTTCTCAAATCAACCCAAACAAGGTTGAAACTTGAAAAATAATTCCATAGGTGATTTGTTGGACATACAAATAGCCTAACATTGAAATTTCATGCAGTTTTCAGTATTTTTTGGGTAGTGCATTGAGGATTGTAAATTTAAGACTGTTAAAAATTTTATATCATGTGAATGGTTAAACACGCAGAAAATCTCACTATATATAAATGTGGCCTATAATGCTGAATTTCAAATTTATATTAAGTTTGTAACAACTGTAAAGACTGCCAAGTAATCCATCTAGTTGTATTTATGTATATCTGATGCGTGGAAATGTTTTGTTATCACAAGTGCCAAGGCAGATGCCCCATTTGTGTTTCCCGGGACCTAATATTTTTCCATTGATGTTTCAAATTTGAGTGGGATGTATCTGAACAGAACATATCTGGAATGCAGATATCGGTGGCTTTTATCCGTTCTGTCTGGAATTGACTGGAATTTGACCCCATATATGGAATAAAAGTATTCCATCTGGAATGGAATAAGCAGAATTTCAGCTGCAACAGAATGAATAAGACAACATTCTTTAAACATTGAGGTCACCTTGTCCAAAAAACCAAAGGCCATGTAACTAAATGAACTGTGGCAACTAAAGTCAGCAAGTGCAAAAAGAACCACCATTGATAGAAAAAGCTAGGTTCTTCTAAAGATCAATCACATTTCAAGCTTTTAATTTTGATCCTTTTTTTTCTTTTTCTTTTAACACAATATTCAGGATATAACGGTAATATATAGGAGAAGAGGTGGTTGTGATTTGGTACAAAATCACGAACAATGGACCAACACTGTATCTTTTGCCCCTGATATCATAAGCATGACCTTCATTCCAATTATTTCTCTTTTGGAGGATTTTCCTGGTAAAAGACACCTTGAGCGTGCCATCGATCTCTATTTGGAATGTAAGTTTGTTTTTTCCGGCTACTTGTCTAATTTCGTGTTTTTTTAAGGATCACTTAGATATCTTTGCTTATTTGATGTAAGCCTTGTAATAGATGCCATCTGTTTTTTTTTTTCGTTTCAACATGTAGTTTCTTTTGTTTTCCATGTTTCTGTTTCTTTTCTAGTTGTTTAACTATTTTTGTTTCACTTAGATATCAACGTTTCATGCTTGTTCATAATGAACAAGCATGAAACTTGGTTCTCCCGTAATGTGAGTACAATTCCACAAACATAAAAATCAAATATGCAACCAAAAAATAACGTGCAGGTCAGTTGCCAACAAGGGTCGACATCAAATCTGGTAAATGAATGGTCATTTCTAGTTGTGTTATAAAATTCCATCTGTTTGTTTCAGATAAACCTCCAATGGAGGAGCTGCACTATTTCTTGGATTTTCAAATACAGCGGGTTTGGGCTCCTGCGCCTAATAGTATACCCGGTCCCCAGAGAAGGGAACCTGTATGCCCAGTTCTCCAGCTCAGCTTGATGAGTAAATACAAGCTTTATGTCAGCCCAGAACAGGTAAACATTTCTGTTACAAATTTTGACTTTATTAACAGATATGTCAAATACCTACTAAACAACCTGATCTTTAGGTCATTTTATTTCCAATGAATTATTGATCTCAAACTTGGATAAAGCTAAAAAAAGGAATGTATATTTAGTCATTCATTTGCATTGAGTCACTTTTGTAAAATATAATTTTCTCTTATTTGGAAAGAAAGGCATGGGAATGAAAAACTACCTTGGCAATTTTCTTTTTCCAGATATCAGTGGGTCGTAAACCTGTTACAGGACTACGTCTCTCTCTAGAAGGAGACAAACAAAACCGCCTTGCAATCCATCTCCAACACCTTGCCTCACTTCCAAAAATCCTCCTACCACACTGGGATTCCCATGTGGCAATCGGGCCCACCAAGTGGCATGGGCCTGAGGAGCAGGACAGCCGCTGGTTTGAGCCGATAAAGTATAGAAACTATGCCCACGTCAGCACTGCCCCAATCGAGCACTCTGAATCTACCATTGGAGACTTGTCTGGGGTCTTCATTGTCACTGGGGCCCAGCTTGGTGTGTGGGATTTTGGTAATAAGAGTGTTTTACATCTCAAGTTGTTGTTTTCTAGGGTCCCAGGGTGTACTGTTAGAAGGTCGGTCTGGGATCACAGCCCTGGTCCTAGTTTGAGCACTGACGAGGTATCCTCATCTGGGTCAGGGTCCGGATCCGGGTCCGGGTCTGCATCTGGGTCGAGTGATGGTGCAAATAAGCTTTTGAAGATTGTTGACATGAGTGAGATGCTGAAAGGAGCAGCAGATCCACCCGGTCACTGGGTTGTCACTGGTGCAAAATTGGGTGTGGAGAAGGGGAAGATTGTTGTCCGGGTCAAGTATTCTTTGTTGAACTATTGATTGTGATTTTAATGCTGTTTGTTGTTGTAATTTTTTGTCTTTTTCTTGGTTTGCTTCATTTGTGTATGTGATGAAGCTTCCTCTTTTTCTTTTTTTTTTTAGTTTTAATTTTTTTTTTCCTTTCTGGCATCATAGGTACACAGTTTGGTTCTTTTGTTCTTGTTTTTTTTCTTTTTGTACATTCTATGAAAATTGCTATTCTTTGAAGGCGTTTTGTGCCCTTCTCTTTTTTAATTTTGGGTTATGTTGTTTGTAGCTGGGTCATTATTAGCTTATGAAATCTATTTGGTGTATAATTGAATTATTGTATTACTGTTTTGTTGTTGTTGTTGCTATTACAGTGTCATCATACATTTTAAGTTGTGGCCACGAAATTCGAGTACTGTCCACAATTTTGGGCTGGGTTTATATGGGATATTTCCAACCTCAGCTTCTATCAGGCCCATTTTATTCTCAGGTCAATTAATATCGTCGATTCTTTAGTTCCGGGCCTTCTGAGTTTTGCCAACGTCATCACTTGCTTTGGTGTCCAGAAAAACGAAAACTCTCAAACCGAGAGCAGTTTGGGTCCGATGCCCATCGGACTCAAATTTGGGTTCGATGGGCTCCACAACCGTCCGATTTACTTAAAGATCCGTATGCACGATTATTAAAGCACATTCGCACGGATATAAAGCTAGTCGCACAGATCTTAAGGAAGATCGGACGGTTATCTCAGTTTGAGTCCGATGGGCATCGGACCCAAACTGCTCTAAAACCTGAAACTTTGTCCTGGCAATATCTGCATATCCCTGCGTGCCACCACATCCTTTGCATGCGAGCTGACAAGTTGAGTCTTAGCTTCTCAGCTCGACACGTGTGAGTCTTTTTCCCGTTTACTCCAGACCCAACTCACTCAAACCTTTTTTTTATATAAATTCCATCAATCCAAATCTTTAAATCAAAGTCCAAATAAGAGATAAATAAAGAGGAAAAGAAAGGAAAATAGAGAGAAATCATGGCTTCCAGTGATGACAAGCCCGGGTCTGCTCCTGTGACCACCGGAGCTGAACCCATACCACCAGGGGGGGCAACAACAGTGGGTTCGAAAGTGCTTGACAAAGGGGCAGCGATGCTGCAGTCGTTAAAGCCGGTGAAGGAGATGAAGCAACACGTGTGCACCTTCGCGCTGTACGGCCATGATCTGTGTCGTCAGATCGAGACACACCATTATGTTGCCCGTCTCAACCAAGACTTCCTGCAGTGCGCAGTTTATGACTCTGACAAATCCAAGGCAAACCTAATTGGTACGGATTATAATTAAAATGATGCTAGGCATAAAGAAAAATAATGTGTTGAGAAAATTTGTTCAATTGGCTTGTAGGTGTGGAATATATTATATCACTGAATCTCTACAAAACTTTATCGGCCGAAGAGCAGAAACTTTGGCACTCGCATGCGTACGAAATTAAATCGGGATTATGGGTGAACCCCAGTGTGCCAGAGATGCTAGAGAAGCCAGAGCTAGACAAGATGGCATGCACATATGGCAAGTTTTGGTGCACTTGGCAAGTTGACCGTGGCGATCGCCTACCACTAGGCGCCCCTGCTCTCATGTTTTCCCCTCAGTCTGTCAACCTGGGAAAAGTAATCATGTCTAAATCTCTTCTCATTTAATACCAGTAATACCAGTAATATACATGCTAGTAATACCAGTAATACACAGTATAAATTAATAGCAAGATGGACTTGGTTGGAAATTGGAATTTCAAGTGTATATATTAAATTTGAGTTGCATGAAATAAATTTGTTGGGTATGGCAATGGCAGGTGAGGCCTGACTTGGTGCAAAGAAGAGATGAGAAGTACAAGATTTCAACAGAGGAATTGCGGGAATCAAGGGCTGATATACAAGAGCCAGCAATCCATCCGAATGCTGATTACTGGATGAAGCACAACAAAGGGTTTGCGGTTGATATCGCACCAGCTGAGATGAAGCGCATAGCACCGTTTCCGTGATCACAATCTCTGGATCTCTGTTTTGATGATGTAAAAATAGAATGATGGTGGCTTGAGTTTGAGCAGTGGAATTAAACATATTATCTGTACTTTGGTAGGAACTTGTGTGATATATGCGAATAGTTAAATACTTAAATCTAATAGATTCATTTTGTTGTCGAAGATAAAACTGGTATTAAAATAAATCATTTCAAAAAACGAGAGAGATGGATACGTTTAAAATTTGATGTTACCAAGGTACTCCAAAAAATATACAATTTTGGGCATCCAAACGGTTCGATTAGGGAAGTGTTTTAGCCAAATCAATTCCATTTTGGATAAATTAATTCGGTTGTTCCATTTATTAAATTCGATTCCGCAGCTTTTGATTGATTGTTTGATTTTGACAATTAAAATTAAATAAATCTCACAATCAAATAAATTTAAAATATTGGTGAAATATAAATTATCAAGTGAATATTTGTAAAATAACTAAATGATTTCATATTAATATTCACAAAAAAGATAACTAAATGATTTTTTCTCGGTAAAACTTAGAAATCAAACTACTTACAAAAAATTCTCCCGTTTGGATTTCAAACCTGTGATATCCTACATGATACTTTTTTTAATATATGGTATTAAAACTATATATAGTTTTTGCATGTTTCACTGACCTTGTATTAGTAGCATTTATTATTATGATGTTTGACACTCTTAGAAAATTCTTGTGAAATTAAGAATTATTCCATGTCATTTAGTTAAAACTCGAATTGTCATGTTAACATTTATAATTTGGATGATGATGCTGGAAAAAATGTTTATTTCGAACCTTTTGTAAAGTTCTATTTAAATCATAAGCCCCCAAATCAAATAAAAAATAGAAGAGGGTCCTCCTACACACCTCTTTTGCATAAAAAGTATTGAGTGAGACTATGATAATATCATATTAAGGATTTGTGCTTTGTATTTATATTATCATTAATTTTAAAAAGTTCAAATAATTGATCTAAATCGTTAAACATAATCACTATATGAAAAATGTACTTTACCAAATTTTGTATTTTAAAATACTTGTACTATATTTATAGATAGGTAGAAAATTATTACTCATGGTCTAAAATTTTAGATCAAATAATTTTCTATCTAAAAAATATAGTAAAAAGTTTCTAAAAAGAATTAAAATTTGGTATGCAAGTACATTTTCGTATGGATATCATCTGTAGAACGAGTTGATTTGTAATATACATATAACCTAGTTCTACTAAAAATATTTACCTAATTCTCAATTAAAATTAATGCAAGATCTACTCTTCAAAATATTTCTTATCCAAGAATTTCATATTATTGACCAAAAACCTCTAATATGTAAATCTATAAAAAAAAATTAAGTAATTCCAATTTTGAACGTACTATTTTCTTTTCTTTTTTGTCTTTTTTTTTTAATTATAATTGAATGCACAATTTCATGTGCACACGCTGTATTATTCGTAATTATTCCGCCTCTAATATTAAAGGATTCAGTGTGTTATAAGCGAGCAAGATTAATTGGAATTCTAATTGCACAGTTGCACTGTCTGAAAATTAACTCAAACGAAACATTAATGTAAAGAATATGAATTCCAAGCCATAGGCGCAAAAAGAAAGACTAATATTGATGACAATACTTTAATCTATTTTTTTTTTCATTAGATGACCTGTATTCCGCGCCTGAAAAGACATAATATATCATTTTCTACTATAAATTTTATTGGAAGTCACTAAACTTTGTCAGTTGTCACGAATTAATTACTTAAGTTTGATATATTTCTTTCTTTTTTTTTTGGTTCTTACATGACCCGTAGGCCTACATCAATTTCATTCACACATAAAAATCTGCTTCAGTACTTCCGCTTCTATCCCATTCATATTCCCTTCCTAAATTTGCTAACCCATGTGCTTCAACAAGGCTATCATTACTTCTGTCACAGTGCATCACTCTCATTTTTGAGTTCGTTTGAATTCTCAATTTCCATGCTTGCCAAACCTCCAAGAAGGACCTCCAGTCAGAGATGATCGGCTGCCTTGCCTCAATTGCCTGCACAGTCTCCTTAGAATCTGATCTAACCATTCCTTCCCCATTTGCAAGTTGCATTAGTAATCTAAAACCCTCCAACACTGCCATTGCTTCAGCCTGTGCTGATGTATGTGCCTGTACAGTCTTTGATATCAACCATACAACAGTGTCATTTTCCATCTAGCACAATCCTATACCGGCCCGCCCCCTTTGATCCCAAGATCCATCGACATAACAGTTAAACTGGCAAGCCTGATTTTCGATGCTTTGTTCCAGCGGGGTTGTATCATGCTGTTGCAGCTGGCGGTCTGAAATTCTTGTGAGAACGTTTGACTGACACGATTCCTTTGCAGCTTTGAAAAAGGCTTTAAACGCACCAGTGGACTGTGCATTAGCTCGAAACACCACTGCATTCCTTACACGCCATATTGCCCATGCTGCACAAACTAGTTCACAGATTTGTTGGTCCTGCAAGGATCCTATCAGACCCGTTAAGGTTTCTTTAAAATTCCCCGTTAACCCTTCAGTTCTCAAACCGAACTCCATAAACCAAATCCTTCTTGCAAACTGACACTTAAACAAGGCGTGCATGATTGTTTCAGGCTCTCCGCTACATATCTGACAGGTTGGTATGATGTGATGTATCCGTACCGCTAGTACCGATCTGACCGGTAGAGCACCATGTATAGCTCTCCATAAAAACAGTCTTAGTTTTGGTATCAAGGAATTTTCCCCCCATAACCAATCCCACAGCTTCTTGTCCAATCTATCGTCTCGTACTCCTTTCAATAGCTGGTACGCCTTCTTGACAGTAAAGCACCCGTTCTTCGCATAAGTAAAGAACAGTGTGTCCTTTGCAGGGTGAGGCACAGGTCTTATACAGTCATTGGTTGCCACAGTCAGGGCCATCTCATACCCGAAGTGGTGCTGAAGTGCATTAAATTCCCAAATTCTGGTACCCGGTTGTAAAACATCTGAAACTGTTGCGTCCCTCTGCTGCTTGGTAGCCGCCAGAAAATGAACCCAACCTGGAAACCAAGGCTGAGAGTAGAGAGCTATTTCTTCCCCTTCTCCAATTCTCCAAACCACATGATTGATTAGTACTGGTCTCAACTCCATCAGATTTCTCCAAAATTTGGATGAGCACCCTCTTCTATTGGTGGCCCAGAATGCCCCCCTTGGATAATACTTTGCCTGAATCACTTCAACCCAAGGTGGATTAGAACCAGATGTTAGCTTCCACATTGCCTTAATGACTAGTGCTTTGTTCATTTCAGGGAGGCTTCGCAACCCCAAACCCCCCATGGCCCCATCCCCTTAGGTACAGTGATAGAGTTCCATGCCACATACGCCATGCTTTTCTTATCGTGATTTCCACCCCAGAAAAAATTCCGTGCAATAGCAGTCAGTTTTTTGAGTATCTTTTTTGGTACAAGGATAGTACCCATAGCATAGATTGGCATGGCTTCAAGGACTGACTTAATTAGCACCAGCCGGCCCGCATGCGACAGACACTTCGATTTCCACTGGTTGAGGCGCCTTTCCAACTTTTCCACCAGATAGTCAAAATCACTATCCCCATTTACCGCGATCGGGCATCCCAAGTATCTTTCCTGCGCTGTTGCCTCTTGAACCCTCGTCAGGTCTAAGAATTCTTGCCTGCGATCATTAGTTGAGTTTGAGGAAAACCATACCTTTGATTTATCTTGATTAATGGACAGCCCTGATGCTTTTGAGAAACGGTCAAGGATTGCAGCCATTACAGATAACTCCTGCTGCTCCAGCTTCCCCATTAGCAACAAATCATCAGCAAATAGTGAGCAGGTTATTGGGTTTGCAGATCTTGCTGCTTTCAAGCCTCTAATGTTGCCTGCCTTATTCACCTCCATTAGCCCGGATTTTTTTTTATTTACCACTCAGAAAAATCGGAATTAATTAAAAACCACTCAGGCTGAGATTCTGTCACAAATACCACCCCCGCACAAGCCTTGTGCGCACCCGAAAACACGGAAACGCACAAGGGTTGTGCGCACCCGAATTTTTTTTTTTTTTTTTTGAAATATTGGTAGAAGCTACTAAAGTACCACCCGACAAAATTGGGAACGCACAATACTTGTGCGCACCCGACCGGATCCGCACAATGGTTGTGCGAACCCGTTTGAAACCGCAATTTCTCCGTGGATCTTCGGGTGCGCGAATTCTTTGTGCGGATCCGTTTTTCGGGTGCGCACAAGGCTTGTGCGGGGGTGGTATTTGTGATAGAACCCCAAACAGAGTGGTTTTTATTTAATTCCGATTTTTTGGGGTGTTAAATAAAAAAAAATCCGCCATTAGCCTAGCCAAAGGGTCCATTGCCAGAATAAATAAATAAGGGGACATAGCGCAACCTTGGCGTATTCCCCTAGTCGGTAAGAAGAATCCATCACCCGCACCACTTAGTAGGATAGATATATTTCTTCTAGTTACTCAACTTTGTCATATGTTACATTCAATTTATTTTATACTTTTCCATCTCAAATTCTAGAGAGAGGGAGGTGTCCAATTCCCATCGGACCAGAACAGTATTCGATGGGTGTCCGATATCGTCTGATCTACTTCAAAATCTGTGTGCACGTATATTAAAGCAAACAACACGGATATTAAAGTGATACGCACAGATCTTGAAGTGAATCGGACGGTATCGGACACCCATTGAACAGACTCTGGTCCGATGGGCATCGGACACCCTCCTCTTTCCAAATTCTAATAGAGTATTTTCATTCCGTTCAAAATATCAATAAAATATACTCATTCCGTTCGAAAATACTAATAAAATGAACATATTATGTTTAAAATATATTCCGTTAGTATTTTGGACGGAAAAATATAAGTTGACTTGATTAAAACAAATAACAAAGTTAAATGATTAAAAATAGATAAATTAAACTAAATAACAAAGTTGAGTAACAAACCTCCAGCCAGCAAAGTTTATCCTAGTTTTTTACTTCCGATTCCACTGTGTTAACTTTCTAGTATCATCTCAGATGGTTATTCATAATAAGTACTTAATTAGGGGAAACTCAGGCGATTTCGAAGATTGAAAAAGAAAAGAAAATTGCTCCGTTGACCGATAAACCGATTAAAAGGGTATTATTGACACCCCTGCTCCTCTCCTTCTCTCTGACCTCTCTCCACAGCGCCACTCCCACCTCCGCTTTACAAACCCAACCAAATTTATGGCAAACCCGATCCCGACCCAAGCCGGAACCGAGGTGTACTCTGTGTGGGCCCTCCCACCGGAGTCCGTACGGGAACGCCTGAAGAGCCTCATGTACGGTCTCCGCTCTGAGTTTGGCGGACCCGAGTTCGTGCCCCACATCACCGTTGTTGGGGCCATCCGCTTAACGCCCGAATCCGCCTTGGAAATGATCCGATCCTCCACTAGCGGATTGCGTCCGTATAAGGCCAAGGTGGCGTCGGTTTCAAGGGGCACTTTCTTTTACCAGTGCATTTATCTCCTGATCGAACCATATGAGGAGGTATCTTTGTCTGATCCTTTTTAGTTCTTGTTTTAGTTGTCAGAATTATTATAGTTGGGTGGCTCATGTCAAACATTTATTTAAGATTATATGTGCAAATGGGAAAATTGGTAATCATATTTATGAAATGCTTAATTGTTTTGGTTTCTATATGCTTAGGTGTTGGAGGCAAGCGCGCATGTTTGTGGTCACTTCGGATACCAGAGCTCAACTCGTGAGTAGAGAGTCTTATATTTTAGTCAAATTTTTATTTAAGATTAATTTCAATATTGGTTCTGAAACTTTTTTATGCATATATTTTAGAAAAGCAAATAAAAGAAAACCATCACAATGTTCAATTTAGTACAGCCCAATCCACCCTAATTGCTCAAATTAGAGAAAAAGAAGGAATTTTGTTATTGTTTTGGCAAAAATAGTGCTGGAACCATAATTTTAGATTTCTATGTTTTAGAGGGGTGCATGGACATTTCTTGTTTTGTTGTAGAGTGGAAATTTACATATTTGGAATGAGTAACATGTATGTCTCATTTGTAGCATATATGCCACATCTGAGCCTATTATATGGAGATCTGACCGATGAAGAGAAAGAGAAGGCAGTAAAGGAAACAGAGGAATTAGATAAAGAGCTATGTGGCTTGGAATTTGAAATTTCTGAGTTGGCTCTGTACAAGACGGACACTGAAGATAAGAGCTTGAAATCTTGGGAGAAAATTGAAGTGTGTCACCTTGATGGTAAATGAGTTTTAGTTGGAAAATTGGAGTAAATTAAAGAAACTTGAAATCTGTTATGTGTTAATAAGGAAATGTTTCCACTCAGAAACTTGACTACTTTATGTTAGCTTAGAATGTGACTTGTAGAATGTTCGCTTTGTCCTTGAATATTTGAATAATATTTTTGTTTGTGTTTCCCCTGAAAGCGCCTTAATTGATACTTCGGATAACATGAAATTGTTAGTATGAATGCTCAGTTACATATGGCCCAATACTCCAATGTGAAGAATTTTCTTATAGGATATTCAATGTTGAAATAAATCCTTGGAAATGTCAAGCTAACTATTGCTGTACCAGGTTGCTCGTACATGCAGATAGTGAGAATTAAAGGGTCAGATATACATCATTGACCAGGATGGCTGGGTTGGTCAATATCAGGTATATGTTGTATTTACTTGATTACAAGTTGAACAACATATCCTCTCCTCAATCTCAACTACATATATAGTAATTTAGCTAACAAATAGTTCTTTCCCCCAAGTTTCAAGTCTAAAAATTCACTGTTTTCTACTGTTGTTGGCTTTGTTCAAATCAATAACCATCTGTGCTGCTCTCCTATGACCTGAAAACTCCTGCACGGAACCCGCCAAATCAGTTCTTTAGCACATCATATCCTTGCACATAATATAAGCTTCCTCTCATGACAATACCTGAATCCGCAGTTCCTAATTCTTCCTTATTAATGCAATTGCCATCAAGTCCATTTGCAGTTCCTAATTCTTCCTTATTAATGCAATTGCCATCAAGTCCATTGTCAGTACGTAGTAGCCATACCTGCTAACCTTTTACCAGAAGTTACATGACCAAGGCTATATTAGAAATACACTCATGTTTTGACTTTTGAGTGAAGGTATTTTTTTTTGTTGTTGTTGAAGAAAGTGGGGTTTCCCACCGATTTCATTAGAAACCATAAGCAGTTTGTTCTGAAAGTAATTCCAAACAGCTGGAATGCAATCAGAACTATTACAAGATAAGAACTTAGTTTGAGAGAAGATATTAACGGTGCAATTACAAGAATCTGTATAACCACAAGAACATGTGTGTGTCGGCCCTCGATAGTCGTCATTTTTTGCTCACCGAGTAGCACACACTCTTGTAACCATGAAAAAGGATGAACAATTTGTGAGGTTTAGAGATTTTTTTTTTTTTTTTTGAGAATAATCCTTTTTGTTGGAGAACATTGAAACTTTATAAATAACAACACAGCATTATTAATTCTACTAAATAAACAGAGATAAATCAAGACGCGCAAAATCATTATTAAGATCTACATATATAACAAGAAAATAGTGAGAGAACAACCAAGATCTACGTAATGTCCGACAAACCAACTCTTTCTATGGGTGCATATGACATACATCAAATTATTAACAAGAACAACATACCAACCAGACTAATTTCATCCAACATGCAAAATCACAAACCCAAAAGCCGACACAATCCAATACACGCCAATGGAGACGGCTGAACCCTCATTATCTTGTGCTGGTACATTGGGAGCAGATGCCGGTGTCAAACCAAAACCTGGCCCAGCTGGACCAGATGCTGGTCCAATGCCTATTCCATGCATAGCAGGGCCAGTTGCTGGTGCAATTCCAATACTTGGTCCGCCTGACATGGGTACAGGTGCTATACCAACACCAGAACCTGCACCAGGTACAGGAGGAGGTGCCAAAGGAGAAGGTGAGAGTGCTCCATCCGGCGGTGCATTTGGAGGTAAAATGCTACCAATAGGTGGCACCGATATGGACGGGAAAGGGGAGATTGCAGGAGTTACATTAGGTACATTGTTTCTCACAGCCATAACTACTATTACCATTTTGTGGCCCTTGTAACATTGGTCAGCGATGCCGCTTATAAAGTAGAATGGACCTGATCGGTCGAGCTGGACAATGGAGTAGCCGCCACGCAATGTCTGGATTGGGTTGTTTGGATTGCATGTGTTGTAGTCTGTTTCGTTCACCACCAGTACTGAGTCGTGTTTTTCATATGAAAACACTGCAAATAAGAATAACACAAGAAGGGGATCATTAATTGGATCAATTCAAAAAGAAGCATATAAGTTCAAGAAACCACAATTTTGTTATGATGTATATCTCATGTGTCACACTGGTTTCCTTTTTTGTGAATTACTCACATAAAACAGCGGTAAATTTTATAACCTTAATTTTAACTGCTCAATGACTAGACAACATCAAGCTAACAAAATCAGGAAATATAATATATAGCTGATGAAAATTTTATATTACTAGTCTTTTTAATGCTTTAAATGCGAGATGATTACTATGCTCTTACCAACTTTGCTGAAAACCAAAGGTAAACATCATTATCAAGTTTATATACATGTATCACCATCACTAGAATTAAATATAAGATATATAACACCCAACAAAAAACAGCGTTGAAAACTTAAACCCAATTCTTATTTAATGAAGTTAATGATAATATGCCGAGTCTTAATTTTTCAGGTTAATTAGATGTTTCAACAAAAAGAAAAACGGACAATAATGAGACATATATATATACTATATGCAACCCCTAAATATTGTAACTATCTTTACTTTAGACTTTAGACACATACCAAGAGTATCATTGACTTGAAATCTAGCGTTCCCGGCCCAGTGATTATAACTCTCAGAAGGGCTGGGAACCCATCCATCTCTTCCCCCAACAAAGTGCACGTACCCCTCTGTTAATGCAACAAACCCGAATAAAATTCCCAAAATTATTGCATAGAGAAAACCATCAACCATAAAATATCCTCCAAAACCCTTCATCTCTCCTCTCTCTTTCCACCCTCAAGAATGCACCGCAATATTTCCAATAAAGAAACAAGTTGATAACCGACTGATGGATAGATAGAAAGAGCCAGGTGAAAGTTTGAATTTATCCCCGCAGCGGTGTCATGAGGACACGTGGAGGCCACACAGCGAGCCAACGGCACCCTTGTTAAGATCCATCGCACAAAGTGCACCGCTTGTTGTACTCTTGCCAAGGCTGTCTTGCACAAGAGATTAATAAAAATAAAAATGTAAGCGGACTAGCGGTGGGTATTATTGGGCCGGGCTGGATCCATTCCAGTCTGGATCGAGTTTAGTATGGATCCGCAAAGTGATCGGATTACATATAGACTCATTGGATTGAGGTAGAGTGGCCTGCGAGGAATGCTGCGATAAGAGCCTCTCCAACTAACAAATTTATTATAATTTATTACTGCTGCCAACTCATAAATAGAAATTAAAGTTAATTTTACTTTCTTAACTCCTCCATCTCACAGCAATTTTTTTTTTTTTTTAACTCAACAGTGATATTTTTTTTATTTGGCAGCGAATAGAAATTAGAAGTTCTGCCAGCGTGTTAAAAAAAAACATTTTCTTTATAAGCAAATTTGTTTTATTAGTAATTGACCCACATTTCAACAATTCAAATAAAATCTGGCACATAGGATTAGCAACTCCAAAACAATTACCAATGCAGATGCTCTTATGTTTTCACGATAAGCCGAAGAGTTGATCTGGTCGGACACAATAGAACCGAGAGGTTAACGGGTTGGGTTCAGGCCTGGATATTGGGTCTGATCGATTTCCCTTTTTGTTCCCCTTTATTTCCCTTTATTTAAGAAAAAATGTAGTTGTAAACTTGTAATTGTTTGATCAATTTGAACTAATTTGTTGACGTAAAGCCTTAAATTATAAGTTTACCATAAACCCCCAACTAACGGGATATTTTTGCCATTGAGAAATAAAGGACCAAAACTAACAAAAAAATATCAATTTTACATTAATGCTGGTTCATTGATTGATTAGCATGCTGCATGAACCTTCATTTTTTTTTTAAGGATAGAGGGCAAGACGCCTTCTAACATGCATTATGGTGAGAGAGAAACAGACGGACCTTTTGAGTTAATGCATCTAGAATATCTGATCTGCTTTAAGATACGTGAGACTAGATCCGCACTAATATTAAAGATCACTGTGTTAAAATTAGACGATCAGATTGATTCCGTTTAAAATCAGACAGCTGAAATACATTAACTCAAAAGATTCCCTTTTAAGTTAATGCAGACGATACGTGTTCCAAGCACAAGGAGACTAACATTCTCATCCATGAAACAACACTATCGATCAATCAATGGTACTCGATATAGTGACAAAACATTGACCGTGTTAGGTCAGCAGGAGCGAGATTACGCGAGAATTTTCTGTTTTTTTTTTTAAAAAAAAAAAAAAGGCAAAAATGTCCGTTTTATTGACTGAAACATTCACTGAGAACTTTCTGTATTTTGCTTGGGTTTTATTTACTAAGTAGACAAGCTGTGTCGAATTAAGTTAGGTCTGGTTTATGACCGGGCTACTGTGAGACTTTGTAAATATTTTTCTTAATGTAATGCATGAACGATCCATGACAGCTGTAAAAAGTTAATTAAATCCGACATATATATCCTTGGTTTCAATCAAGTTGCACCGAAGAAACCCTAAATCCCTTACAGGGGATGGCTATCATGGCTTTAAGACATGGAGAGTCTTCTGGCAACAGAAATAAATTGGGTCTGTTGTGCTCGAATTCCCATGCAAGAAATATGAAGTTGGCATTGCATATTTATTATTGCAGTACTTGTCAATTTATGCACAGAGATGATACAATAGCTGTCTCCATTTATAACCATTTTGAATTTCTGATTTCTCAGTATGCAAGGGGTCTGATACGACAGGGACACGGACATGTGAGCCCCTCTCCTAACTAACCTTATTTATTTTTAAAGTACTATGTCTATTTTCATTTATTGAAAAAAGTACTATGCATATACTCCAGTACTATACGATTCATTACTGTTTTATATAAATATTTCGGTACCTACGAAACACAATTCTAGTTTATTCTTTGCACAAAAAGCCGCATGTTGTTTAATTGTTCATTAAAACATTGTTTCATGCATGACTCAACAGCTAAAATTATGAATCCATTTAGGGTGTGCACTCCTATACAAAAAATACGACTATACGGTTGAAAACGCTAATGACATACGATACCGCAACTGTATCTGCACACATTATGCATGAAAATGTCAATAAATTGTGTATGGTTATGGAACCGTGTCTATATATACAAACTTTACATACACAGTTACTACAAGTGAACTGTGTCAAATATTAAAAAAATGTCAAAATTATAGGAGATTTATACATGGTCAAGATAACCGTACACAATAACAGAGGTTATACACACGATTTTACCGAAGGAACCGTGTACGGTTGCTTATCAAGCATTTAATGGGTACTTTACGGGTTGGGTACGTGCATTAGCAGACCCAAAGAGAGCCAGGGGTAGGCAAGTGCCTACCTCTGGATTCAATTTTTTTTTTTTAGATCCAGTGGTATTTTATATTTGTGCCTATCCCTGGATGAAAATAATGTCTACCCCTGAATTTAATTCACAGTCCAGTAGAAGAAAATTGTGCCGAAAGTCAGTACAAACTGATTTGTGTAAAAGAAAAAAAGAAAGAGACACGGTTTGATTCACTACTCCACTTAGAAGAATTGTTGATTCGCCAAGAGAGCGCTACTAGAGATCTAAATATGTATCATACCGTGACTAGTCACACCATGACTTGAATCACGGTGTCGTGTTGTGACTGAGTCAGATTTATACATGTTGTGCCGTGTTGTGATCAAATTTGGAAGGATGGTGATGGCACATGAATTGTCATAACACGCTAGCCACGCCGTGACCGGTCATGTTTAACTATTTTTTTCAAAATTTAGGTTAGTTTATTCAAAATTCACCATTCAATCAAGACCTAACGATCCTAATTACATGCAACTCACGTGACCATGTGCCACATTGTGACCAAATCTTTCGTGTGACATGTTGTGTTGTGCCAAAATTTTGAAAGATGGTCACATCACAAGACACGCGAGTCACAACACTTAACCGACACACGTGTCGTGTCATGCCACGACAGAACCGTATTGTGTTGTAACTCTTTTAGATCCCTATTCGCTACTCTGCTCTGATTCGTCGGGAGAAAAAAAGTTGTACTCTTGTCAATATTTTGTGCCTACCCTTGACCAAAATCCTGAATCCACCTCTAAGTACATGTAGACATCTTCATGCTCATGTCCACTTAAAATTAGTCTTACCCATATCCTACTCTTACCCATTATATATTAGCTTACTCAAATCCAACCCTTATCTATTAAAATAACGGATAACAAAACAAATAATAATAATTAGCAAATAAATTCATAGCATATATAATTTAATCCAAAATTATGACAAATAAATAAATATATTTTATACATCATGTAACTAGTATCACAAAATTAAAAAAATTATAACTTTTTTTATCGCATTTATAATTTTATAAGATATAAATTACATAAAATGGTAACCTATTGTATAAATAAAATTTGTCATAAATTACTAATTAAAAGACCAAAAAAATGTTAGATAAATTAATTTATTATAAATTAAAAAAAACTTATGTCAAATGTAATATAAATCAATCTAATTATATAGTTATATATATAAATAAAAAATTATTATTATTATTATTTTATATTTATTAATTACCTTATAAGGCCTTTATCCAATAAGTTAATGAAAATTATTTATTACTCAGTAATATAAAAATAAATAAAAAAGAACCTGTATGGCACGTTATTAATTACCAATTACGGTACGGATCGGATAAATGATTAAAAAGTCTCATTGACACGATCCATAAGAATGTTTTCTTGCGTCAAAAAATAACACTAGTAAGAACTTATCAATTATTAGATATATGGTGTACGTGTATATGATTATATGTTTATGAGATAAAATAGGAATAAATTAAGTCTTCAAACTTTATATGTTCATAAAAAAATTCGATCAAATTTTAAACTTACAACCCTTCTCACGAAGATAATTGAAGTACTAAACAAAGACGTACCGGTGCTCATGATTATAATAATGTTTATACTTTATACTTTTTTTTTTATTATCAAAAGCCCGTAGGCATATATATACTTTACTCTATAATAAATTTTAAATTTAATTGCCGAACACCCTCTTAGAACTTAATTGAACTACAATTAAGTCTACAAAAATTATAAAATTAAGTTAATACAAAGTTACATAACGTGTACAGGAGTACATGCATATAGCATGATTCTCTCTGATCCACAGAAGAAAATGTTGCAAATTTGGGTGGCATAATAATACCAAATGTATCATAACCTTACTTGAATTTTTTTTCTGTTCTTCAAAAATAATATTTAATGCTCCTGACAGATAACAACTAACCTCTATAGCCCTTGAACAGAGAGCATTCAAGCCTCTCTAGTCCTCTATAACTATGTATATAGCAGGAGAGATTCGATCTTCTTATCTTTCACTTTTAAAACTAGCTTAATTTCTTTCCTTGAGAGGTGGTGAGAAAGAAAGAGAGAGATCTAGAGAGAGAGCAAGAAGAGAGTAGCTAGTCATGGCGAGTGAGAAACGAGTGAAGTCTCATTCCATGTGGTTTTTTCTAGTTTTATTAACCTCTCAACTAATGCTTGCTCCAGTTGAAGGTCGAAAACTTGGAGAGGTATCTCATGACCACACTTGTAAGTACACAGCCTCTCTTTTTAAGTTCATAACCTAGCAAGGGAAATTACTTTCCAACTGCAAAAAAAAAAAAAATTAAACAAGAAAACCCTAATCTTTTAATTATATGTTGACTTATAGCGTTCGCATTTTCTAGTAGACTTTTTTGTTTTTTGTAGCTAGGTTATCTTATTTCATATAATTTTTAGTAAAAAACTTTATTTTCAATAAAAACCGTGTAACGCTATATATATGTATGGTTCTGTAAGTTTTCCTTTTTGTGTTTTACTTATTTGGTATATTTTGACAAATATTTCAATTCATGCAGCTACACCAAATGAAGGAATTCGTAAACCTGATTGCGTCAATAATCCTACACCATCTACACCTACTCCATATTCGCCGATGACACCGTCTACCCCATCCACGCCTTCTTCACCGTCTACCCCGTTCACACCGACTACACCATCAACACCATCTACACCTTCTCAAGGTTATCCACCATCCTCGGGCAGTACGCCACACCACGGCAGCACACCGCCTCACCACGGCGGTACTCCATCTCATGGAGGTACACCGTCTCATGGCAGCGATCCAAATCACGGCACCCCATCAACCCCATCGCATGGTGGAGGAGGGTATTATAATTCCCCAAATGTACCTGTTATCACACCTCCATCCACACCATACACGCCGACCCCGCCTCTTGTGCCTGGTACCACACCTCCATCCACACCATACACGCCGACCCCTCTTGTGCCTGGTACCACACCTCCATCCACTCCATTCACACCGACCCCTCTTGTGCCATTAGCGCCGACCCCTCCAGTTTTCCCGTTGATACCTACACCGCCTACAACCCCTGTGCCGTTTGATCCGAGCACCATATTACCTGGAACCTGCTAGTAAGCGATTTTATTATCTTTTTATAAGCATTTTATTATTTGGTTCTGCAATCTGCATTAATTATGTTTCCCTGGGATGTTACTTGTTCAGTGATTTCCTTTTGCATATTGTTAATACATTGCTGACTAGCTATATATAGTATATAACTGGTACTTAAATTAGTTTGTAACAGAAATAGACATTCCCATGTTCATTCCTGTGTAAAGATGATTTGTTAAGAAAATTAATTCTAGATACTAGCTAGAATGTTTATATATATATATATATATTTTTTTTTTTTCAGTTTTTGGGCAACACATCCAATGTTGATCTTTAGCCTGTTGGGTTATTTTGGCACAATGGGAGGGGCATTCAGCCCGGTAGCGACATCAACCTTCGGTGAAAACCTCAGTTTTCCTGAGGCTCTAAGCAACACAAGAACAGATGGTATCGGTGCCTTATTCAGGGAAGGCACGGCATCTCTGCTGAACTCGATGGTCGATAACAAATTTCCTTTCACAACTCAACAAGTGAGAGATGCATTCACGTCCTCCCTTCACTCGAACCGTGCAGCTGCGGCACAGGCCAAGGTGTTCAAAAAGGCCAACGAGGCACACCTCAAGCACAAATAGGGTTTAATTAGTCCGGTCTTTTATTGTGTTGTGAGTTTTCTATGGTTGTGTAGGCCTAGGGTTTATTGCTAAATTACTAGTAGTTTCCTTACTGTGTGGTAGTCTAGTGTACTGTTTCAGATCGATGCATGATGTCCTTTTTTTTATTTTTAAATTATTATGGTTTGTTCAGGTTCTAAACTTAATCAATTAGAGATCGATAACAAAATCTGCTGCATGCATATGCCTTGTTAATTTGGCGTTAATTTGATGCATATTAATTAATTAATCATGTAGCTAGAGCTTGGTTAATATATATAATATATGACTTGCATGCAAAGTTGCATTGGATGCTTTATACTTTACATACTAAAAAAATTTAATGTAGCAATTGTAATTTCTTCAAGTAGGTAAAAATTATGTATCTGTTCAGAATTTGTGTGGCTTAGCTAGATTTTGAATCAATTAATTTCGAAGCATTAAAAGAAGGCACGAGACTTCCTTTGATCATTGTTTCCATGTCATAACTCATAAGTTATGACCCGCAAAGTGTTAAAATTCTGTGGGTCCATATCATAGACATCATATATAAAACCATTGTAGCCATGCATCTCCTACACACACACACACACACACACACACCATGAGGATATATATTGATTGATTCTACAAGTACCAAGAACATATATGATATATGCATGTTATACTAACAATTAAGAGAATTGAATCCAATTATTCAAAGATCGTATGGTCCTTAGCTTATTAAAGAAATACCGTGTTCAAAATATATCTGTACGGCGTTGCTGTTCAATATATATAGATCATGCTACGTATCAATGGCAAATTTATTGTACTTAATTTCTCATTTACTGACGAAAGAAAATATTAATTATTCTCCTCCTTTGCCGACATATATATGATGGAATATATCTTATGTAACCTTTTGGTAAAAAATATATAAACTTTTGAGGTTTATGTTCCTTCTATTTTTTATTTGTTGTTGAAGGCTAAGACAACATGAGCTTAATTATTTTTTTTTTTAATGAAAGGGTTCGTCTATTTGGTACCTCAGGAAGAATATATGTTTCAGTCAACTAAACATAATTTTCTAACAATATAAACTTTAAATCAACCAATTACGAGCAAAATTAATTAAAAGATGAACCCTTTTTAAATAAAGAATAATAAACTATTACAAGATACACATCTTAATTTTTGGGTGTAGATATATAGTAAGTAGATCCTATATATCAAGGAGTACATAAAAATTCATTTAAAAAAAAGCTATGTCATGACAGAGATATATATATTAATTATATTAAACGTTGCAATACATACATGCATTAATTATTACTCCAATAACCTATGTACCAGTTCGTTATTAATGAGATGGGGGCTTGACAACTGTTTTTTCTCAAAAAAAAAATTATTACTCCAATAACTTAAATGAAATCTCTAGAAAAAGTAAAGTGAAAAATTAATTTCTTCAAAAGTTAAATGTTGCACTACATTTAATAACACTTGCATGGTAGTTGGCTAGAGTTAAAGCCCCAAAAAGGAGAACTGCGTGGTGCCAGTTGAATTTCAATTACAGATTGAATGCCATCCGGAAAAGAATAATAATCTATTGTCCTATTATTTTTCTACACTCTACACTAAGGGAAAACTGATCAGCATCTATCAAGAATATGGTAAGAAATTCTTCAACCTTTTTAAAAAAAGAAAAAGAAAAAGAAAAATAGGTGATTATTTTTCTTTTTTAATATGGTCAATCCCATATGTACCCACCAAAAAAAAAATTAATTCGTTTTAATATGGTCAATCCATATGGGGCATCTCTTGGATTTTATGTTCCCTTTTAATCATTTTGCCAGTTACTACTTACTAGCTAGCCCTTCCATGTTTTGTCGTGTAACCATTTTCACCAATAATCTATCTTTGCTTTTAGAAAGTCAAGTAATTATTCAACTGACAATTCAAAATATAAACCTGATATCCTATCATTCCTATGAGATAAGAAATGTTTGTTTCACAGCAACACCCAAAAATGTAATACGTCCTGGAGGCATGTACTGCATATGGATTGTAATACGGGCTTCTTCAAAAAAGAAAAAGAAAAATAATACGGGCTTTTAAAAATGTAGTAAAGCCTTTTTAATTCTACGAGCTTCAGCCCGAAAATATAAAAGGGCTTAACAACTATCAAAGTTACAAGGATGATGAGGTTATAGTGTTATACCGTTATATAACTAGGGGTCAAACGGAATTAATGTGAAACAGGTAGGGGTGAAAATGGAACGGATACGGAGTAGATAGTGATAAAATTATATTTATATTTTTTTTTTCGGATATGGATGTGGAGCAGATATCAGACATATCAAACGGATACAGACTCGGATCAGATCGGATATTTATTAAAATAATATAAAAACATTAAAGTTCATAATATTTATCTAATTATAACGGTGAATAACATAAATTTTTCATAATATATATTAACATATATGGTATGTATCTATTATTTGAATATGGATAATTGAAACGTAAAACTATATCAGTATTCTTATGATCTTATTCATACTGATATTCAGATGATATCTACATCTAAGTTTTCGAATACAGATCGAATATTATTCATATGTAGAAGAAAAGGAAATAAATTGCAATTCCTTGCATGTGGAATTGTGGATATTAGGATATATGAATATATAATGCTACTTGATTAGTTCTCGTAACACCCAAAAAGTATGACGAGAGGTTAGATTCCACATGTGATACTTGGTGAGGCCGCCACTTCAAGAATATGTTCTGGAGGAGAGCCAGATTGTTTTTGAGTTTAACTTTAAAGTTTATTAAAATAATTTCAAATATCAAATTAAATAGTTAAAATCAATCTATTTTATACACATGTAGGGCAACAATTGGAGCATCTACATCATTAAAAATAAGGAAAAAAAAAATTAAAAATAGCTGTCGAGTATTGAATATAAATTACTTTTAGCGACTACGTCATTAATTATTACTAAATTAGTCATTAATTATCACTAAATTAGACATTACGATAGCCAATAAGAATAATTAAACAGCGATTTAATATTTTATAAATTAAAAAATATGCAATTTCTCAAAATGTAGCATATAATTATTAGCGTTGTTTAGAAATAATAAAAAAATCCTCATATATATATATATATATATATATATATATAGAGGTATAGAGGTTGACTAATATCAAATCAGTTGTTCCTACAGTTCCATGCAACCAAGTCATTTATTGTATTCATATATATGACTAATATCATATATATGGATTTTATTTTCAATAAATTCAAATCTTATTTTTGTGAAATATTTTTAGAGATTTTTTTCAAAATAGATACAAAATCTTATAAATTAAATGTACTAGTAGAATCACAATATTTTATGTATTTACCTATAAGTGACTTTTGAACCGGGATCAATAACTCAGATTCAAAGTATTTTTTTCCAATAACACTCAAATTCTTATAGCCTCGAAAACTTCGACCTAAAAAATGTTGATCCGGGTTATTTGTTGCAGTTCTTCTAATAAATAAAATCATATAGTATTTTATCTATTTCCAAATAAATATAAAAAAATATTTCTAATATTTCAATACAATAAATAAATAATCATAACATTTTTTAAGAAAAAAGGTCTCAACCGGCGGCCGGCTGAGAAAAAAATGGTGACCAGCTATTTTTGGCCGGTCCGGACATTTTTATAAATACCCAGCTAAGATGGACATATTTGAATTTTTTATTTAATAAAAATCGGGCGGGTTAGGGCTGCAAACGAATCGAACTTACCCCAGTTTGAGTTTGGTTTGAATTAATTTCGATCTAAGTTTGGTTTGAATTAATTTCAAATTGAATTTTTTACGAACTAAATTTCGAACATTTTACAAACTTTTTTACGACAAAGAAGAGTGATTATAGTTGCCGAGAGTGAGAGGTAAAAGTCGTCTAGGGTTTCAGAATTGAGAGCGAGGGTTACGACTTACGAGTTATAACTCATGGCTGGGCGGTCTTATATTTTAACTTTTAAGTCATCAGCGAACATAAATCATTAGCGGAAATCAACGGTTCACGTTATTTTGAGATTCGAACTATAATAATTTACGAACCTATTTCGAATGAACCAGGTCCTGTTTGAGTTTGATTTGAATTAATTTTGAACCATTTCAAACCGAATTATTTACGAACTTTTTCGAATCAAACTCGAATCGAATCACGAACTATAATTTTTTTGTGTAGCCCTAGGCGAGTAGCGCAATAATGCAAGGTAAATATTAGCAGAATGCGAATATCCAAAAATTACAAAAACACCCATATTCATATCCGTATTCATTTTCAAAATCAAAATTGTATCCGTATTTATATCCGTCTAATTTATATTCATATTAGTATTTATATCCGCATTCATTTCACAATACCATATCTGAATATCTGAATCTACAAAATTACGGATCTCAATGGAATCGAGATCTGACGGATAATATCCGATCCGTTTCCACCCCTAGCTGCTATGCGCAGCAACCAGCAATCCTCTTAACATTTTGAATGGTATTGTGAATAAGAAGATCCATTAATTATCGGCGAAAAGTCACGTTTTCAATACATATCTTACGTCGCCATAATTAGGAATGTAAAATTGAACCTTCTCCTTTCATGAAAAATTAGTTGCGCAAATCCCAATTAGGAGGCACGTTATGTCAAAGCAAAATTTACGGGTCAATGATTATGTTATCCAATAAATTTAATCAATAAAAAATAAAGAGGGCACCAAGATGACAGCTGTATAAATTATAAATCTCTATCAATAGCACATTGCAGATTTGGAGGAGATATGAGTATCTTCTGTGATACGAATACATATTAGCTAAGGTAAGAAACGATATCTGTTTAGATCCGGACCATCGGACTGGATTGATCTGGATTATGATCGGACGGTGCGGATCTAAACATAAAAATTATTTTACTTCAGAGGATATGGATTGAGATCGTGCCAGCATAAATCAGACGACGCAGTACGCAGATCTGATTCCACAGTGCGTTGGATCTGAATTCGGAGAATATAATACACTTTATGTCTTATGAGCCAACAGGCCCAACAGGCCGACGTGCACCTCCAATTTATTTTTGTTGCTTTCTTCTCTCCACTTACTTATAGTAGATACTCGGCCATAGACCCGTTTCGCGGTTCATAGTTCATACTGTGAAATTTAGTCTCCTTTTCTCTCTATCCCCGCCTCGAGTACTGTAAGTTTACTCTTCTCGCACGTGATTCATTCGATTCAGCTCTGGTTCTTTAAACCAGTAACTCAATTTGATCACTCAAATTCATTAATTCGATTCTTTCAATGTTTTAGATCTCTAAACCAGTCAATCGGTTCTCTGAGTTATATCAGTCCTTTTATTTTCTTCTCTAAGCAAATCTGAATCGTAGTAGAAAAAACTGAAGATGATACTTTTTCTCTGATTTAGTGTCTTCCATCGGTATCTGTTCTAGATCTGAACTATTTTATAGAGAGATCACTTTGTTCTTACCGTAAATTTTTACAGTTCCATCAGATCCAGCTTATTGGATTCAAATCATACCAAATAACTGCGTCCTTGTTAGGAAATTATTATTTGTAAACTAATAAATCCTTATCTCGGAATGACCAAATTACGTTGCAGTACCCTTTTAAGACGTTCTTGACTCCTGAACTTTCACTTATCTTCTGATTGTACTGGTTCATCATTACTTTCTGATAATAAAGCCAGCTTTCTAAGTAGATCCTTTTTTGTTTTCATGTATGCTGCATGGAGAGTTTGAATTTGAAAAGTTTCCCTGCTTAAACCAAATGTATATATTTAGCAAGCTCTCAAATTGTGCCCCCCCCCTGAATTTTAACACTCATTGATTACCCTTTTCAACAGGTAAAAAAGATAAAACAGAGCTAAACAACAATGAGTACATACAAACCGAAGAACATTCTCATAACCGGTGCGGCTGGGTTCATCGCATCCCATGTTGCAAACCGCTTGGTCCGCAACTATCCTGACTACAAGATTGTTGTGCTTGACAAGCTTGACTACTGCTCAACCCTAAAAAACCTCAGCCCGGAAACCCGCAACTCTCCCAATTTGAGATTTGTCAAAGGCGACATAGCCAGTGCTGACTTAGTTAATTACCTCCTTATAACTGAATCCATTGACACCATAATGCACTTTGCTGCCCAAACCCATGTTGACAATTCTTTTGGGAATTCTTTTGAATTCACAAAGAACAACATCTACGGGACCCATGTGCTTCTAGAAGCATGCAAGGTGACCGGTGGGATCCGTAGGTTCATCCATGTTAGCACGGATGAGGTGTACGGTGAGACTGATGAGGATGCAGTTGTGGGTAACCATGAGGCATCCCAGTTGCTACCAACGAACCCGTATGCAGCTACTAAGGCCGGAGCTGAGATGTTGGTCATGGCATATAGCAGGTCTTATGGTTTGCCGGCTATAACCACAAGAGGGAATAATGTCTATGGCCCAAACCAGTTCCCAGAGAAACTTATTCCGAAGTGTATTTTGCTAGCTATGAGAGGGAAGCAGTTACCGATTCATGGAGATGGGTCAAATGTGAGGAGCTATTTGTATTGTGAGGATGTGGCTGACGCATTTGAGGTCATTCTTCACAGAGGAGAGGTAAGGCGATTGAAATAATTAGTAAAATGAATTATGGTATTGTCGCTACTATTGAAATAAGCACTAATGAGAGAAGATCTTGTTTTATTTTTCTTTTCTTTTTTTCCTTTTTTTTGCGAAGTGCACAAAATATTTTAATTACAGGCAAAAATAAATTGACAACTAACATATCCACAGTTCTAATTTTTAGATTTCGGTAAGTGTTTTATCAGTTTTGTCCTGGTTGTCAATATCACATTTGTCTTTGCTGCATTGTTGCTATCTCCAATTATTATTGAAAGGATATTTGATGAGTACTGACATTAGCCCTAACCCACAGTTTTCTAGGTATCAAGAGCAAATCATAGCTCATGTTTTTTTGCTGTATTTACACTGTACACTTAGCAGATTTAAGAGTTCGACAACTATCTTTCCTTGACTTATTTTGTTTCAAATTTGACTTGTAAAAAAGCTAACAAAAAGGGCTCTGTGGACACAGGTTAAGTTGTCAATATATGCCTACCATTCTCTAATGATTGGGTATCTTGTGCCTTTTGTCTTCAGAAATGTCTGGCAATAGTTGAAAAGTGGGAATGTTGGGTATTATCTAGATATGCAAATAAGTACTGGGTGTGATTTCCAAAAGAAATTAAAAAAAATTACTTAGGAAATACAATCTCTTTTGCTAGGTCATAAGCTAGTTTACGTACAAAGAGAAGTCTGTACATGCAGCTTTTAATGATACCTCAATTTCAGGTGGGCCAAGTGTACAATATCGGTACGAAAAAGGAGAGACGCGTCATAGATGTTGCAAATGACATATGCAGGCTCTTCGACCTTGACCCAACTAAAATTATCCATTTTGTTGAAGACCGCCCGTTTAATGACCAGCGGTACTTCCTTGAAGACCAAAAGCTGAAAAACCTTGGATGGTCTGAGCGTACCACCTGGGAAGAGGGCCTGAGGAAAACCATGGAGTGGTACACAACTCATCCTGACTGGTGGGGTGATGTGACAGGAGCTCTTTTGCCACATCCTCGCATGCTAATGATGCCAGGTGCCGACCGCAACTGGACAGAGGAGTTGCAAATCCTGAGACCAACCTCATCAAAAGAAAATAGTACCCAGACTGCTGAACCAGTTTCTGTTTCAGAGGGAAAGCCAAAATTTAAGTTCCTGATATATGGCCGGACTGGCTGGATTGGGGGCTTGCTTGGACAACTGTGTGAGAAGCAAAGTATACCTTATGAGTACGGTGCCGGCCGACTTCAGGATCGGACCAGCCTAGTGATGGATATTCAAAGGGTTAAACCAACCCATGTATTTAATGCTGCTGGTGTAACGGGTCGGCCAAATGTTGACTGGTGTGAATCACATAAGCAAGACACAATCCGTACCAATGTGGTCGGTACGTTAACCCTGGCAGATGTGTGCCGTGAGAATGGTTTATTGCTAATGAATTATGCAACTGGCTGTATTTTTGAATATGATGAGGATCATCCACTTGGTTCTGGTATTGGGTTCAAGGAGGAGGATAAACCGAACTTCCATGGGTCATATTATTCAAAGACTAAAGCCATGGTATGTGAACTACTGCTTCTCTCTCCTTTTCTCTTAGTTATGTGACATAATAGTTATGTCATTTCTTATTGGCTTATTTATAGAATACAATAAGACAACGGAAAACCTAAAAGCAACATACAATGAATTCTGAGAATATACAAAGCAAGTTTTAGTACTATTAGTGTGATACCAGTAGGCCCAAGAACATTTTGGCATATAGTAGTTGAGTTCTTTTCCTTGTAATAACATGTAGACAGTACTTGTAGCTACTTTGTGCACAAATCCTTGCATTTATTAAGGCTGAGATCTCAATCCCTGACCACAAGTCAAATGTTTATTCCAGGTTGAAGAACTCTTAAAAGAATACGAAAACGTTTGCACATTACGTGTGCGTATGCCGATTTCATCTGACCTGTCAAACCCCCGCAACTTCATCACTAAAATTGCCCGGTACGACAAGGTGGTGAACATACCGAACAGCATGACAGTTTTGGATGAGTTGCTCCCAATCTCCATTGAGATGGCAAAGCGGGACCTACGCGGCATATATAACTTCACCAACCCTGGAGTTGTCAGCCACAATGAAATCCTGGAGATGTATAAGAAATACATGGACCCTTATTTTACATGGAAGAACTTCACACTGGAGGAACAGGCTAAGGTTATTGTGGCCGCAAGGAGTAACAATGAGATGGATGCGTCTAAGCTCAAAAACGAGTTTCCCGAATTGTTGCCGATTAAGGAATCCATTATTAAGTATGTTTTCGAGCCCAATAAAAAGGTTCAGTTCTGAGCGAATTGATATTGGTCTTTTCTTCTCTGTTTTTTTTTTTAATCTATTTTTCGCTCTCTCACTCTCTTTTTTATTATTATGTTATTCTTAAGTTGTAAGTTAAGGTGAACAATTCCAGCTATTTGTTTGGATCAGTCGATTATATAGTTGTCTTGTTGAGATTTTTCGATTCGTCAATGTTTCACAGCCATGTAATAGGTATTATTTTACCGCGAGGGAAAATAAGTTTGGTTTCTTGTGTCACTGGTTAAGCTTCGGTCTGTACTATTAAGTTATTATGGATAATATAATTTTTGCTTAATTATTTTGTTTCACATACCAAGAGTGCAAACATAAGCTTTTTTTTTTTTTTTTTTTTAATTTGAGGAGTGCAAACATAAGCTACAATTATTAAGGTTCTTTGGTGCTTCTTCAAGCTGTGGTCCTGACAAATCAACATCATTTGTCCTGATCACGGGCTACATAAGCTCTCCGATTAATCTGGTCTGTCCATTTTGCCTGAGAAGCTGCTGACTTAAGTTTTGTTTGGTACGAGGCTATTAAATTTTGGGGGAATTTCATGTATATCCCTCAAAAACTTCAAAATTACATATTCCCCCCTCTAAAGTTTGAAATTACATATTCCCCCCTCTAAACTTCAAAAACTGACAAACTTATCTATTTTATTATCTTTTATATTAAAACTCATTATAAATTTATAAAATATTCATTTTACCCTTTATTAAAAATATATAAATCTAATCAGACTCAAATTATTTGAATTTAAAGGGTTCCTCTACCGTCAAATTATTTGAATTTTTGAATTTGAAGACTCAAAAATATATAAATCTAACGCGCATGAATCTTAGAGCAATTTCCATTAGCGTGTATCATATTAAGATTTGTGCATGTTGCTTCAATATGAGTGCATTTTTGCATCAAGATTCATCCTGATCTTGTGTGCACAAATCTAAAAGTAGTTCGGATGGTAGAGGAACCGTTCATATTCAAATTTGAGTATAATAAGATTTATATGCTTTTAATAAAGGGTAAAATGGGTATTTAATAAATTTAGAATGAGTTTTAATATAAAAAACAATAAAATGGGTAAATTTGTTAGTTTTTGAAGTTTGGAAGGGTAAATGTGTAATTTCAAATTTTTAGAGGGGTAAATACGTAATTTTGAAGTTTTTGAGGGGTATATGTGAAATTCCCCCTTAAATTTTTATTAAATCAAGTACACAAACAGGCAAAATGCTTCAAAATATAGGCCTTCGAGTTCCGAATTAACAAATATTTAAAATCTGAACCGACTCACCAGTGGATTAATGTGATTGCCTGTCTATCCTCATTAATTTTAAGGGGAATTTCACGTATACCCCTCAAAAATTTCAAAATTACGAATTTCCACCTCTAAATTTTGAAATTACATATTTCCCTTCTAAACTTCAATAACTCACATATTTACCCATTTTATTGTCTTTTGTAATAAAACTCATTCTAAATTTATAAAATACCCATTTTACCCTTTATTAAAAGTATGAGACGCCCCATCAAACTCAAATTTGAATATGAAGGATTCCTCTACCGTTCAATCTGCACGCATCGCAATAAGATCTGTGCGTATTCGCTTCAAGATTTGTGCTGATCTAGTGTGCAAGGATTTTAAAGCAATTTTATCAGCATGCATCGCACTAAGATATGTGCATATTGCTTCAATATCCGTGCCTGTTCACTTCAAGATTCGTGCTGACCTAGGACACACAGATCTTAAAGCAATTCGGATAGTAGAGGTACCTTTCAAATTCAAATTGGAATTAGATGGGTGTTTTATGCTTTTTAATAAAAGGGTAAAATGGATATTTTATGAATTTAAAATGTGTTTTAATATAAAATACAATCAAATGGATAAATGTGTAAGTTTTTGAAGTTTTGAGGGGGAAATACATAATTTTAAAATTTAGAGGGGGACATATGTAATTTTGAAGTTTTTGAGGGGTATACGTGAAATTCCCCCTTAATTTTATTCTTTATCTTACTAGTTGGACTGTTGGAGCACGCTATGATATTTTGTTAGTGTTTTCAATTAATTATATCATTAATTTATTTTTGTATGAGGACTTTCTTGATTGTTTGCTATTTGCTTTTGTATATAACTTTCATTGGTTAGTAACAGAAATGTTTTTTTTTTTTTTTGGTTACCGGTGCTGGGTTTCGGGACAGTTTGAAAAGTTCTGAAACCAACTGTTATAAATTGATTAAACCAATATGCAAAATAAGATAAACTTGATTCATACAAGTTCTGATTTAGTCGGAACCCGAAGAGATGGCCTTAGTTATGTAGAAACTTATGAAGGGGAATTTTTTTTTGAGTAATTATTGTAAATTGTAGTTTTTGTTAAAAAGGAGTTCGAATAAAGAGGGAGTATGTTTATAGATTGGTAACAGATAGTATCATTATTTTATTAGCATTTTAGATTATTTTTTACTCGCGATAACATGTCAAAAGAAATTAAATCGTCTTAAGTTCATGCTGAATTTTAAGTATACGATCTCTTTCACGAAAAAATAATAATATCTTTACCACTATACCACTATATCTTAACAAGGTTTACTTGTATTTTTATTTTGTTTATATTTGACTTGGCTGAGTGTATTGAAAGGTTTTCTTTTTTCTTATTCTGAAATTTGATTTTTCTCGATCGCCATTATTTCTGTTAATTACCTCATAACATGTTCCGCTTTACAATCAATTAGATGACTACTTTTCATTTTCCAATAGTCAAATCTTGTTATAAATGTGCAATAATTAAATAATGTAACTTGTAAAATCTTGTTGCTCGGCGAACAATAGACGAAATGTTTTTGGAAAAAAAGTTATCAAGTTCTTTTTAGTAACAAGTAAATAAAAATTAAGTGCGTAAGCATCTCTCTATAAAATTGGCAGCGGACCGACAAATAGATCGGTTCGGTTCGTTTTTCTTCTAATTCGGTTTATCTTATTTGGTTTGATTTTTAAAATTTAAAATCGGTTGAACCGAACCAACCGGTTTACTTCTAATGAATTTAGGGTTCATTTCTACGCTCCCACAGTCCCACTCCCTCTTTCCTTTTTCTTTCCTCCTCCTTCCTGCTTCTAACCATTCTTTTCCCTCCCGCGGGAAACTCTTCCAGCGGCACTTTGCTCGGTTCCACGAGATTGTTCTCGGCTACTCCGTCTCTTCTCCGATTCGTACTGAGAAGTTGATCTCCCCTGGCTGGTCCTTCCGATTAATACCTCCTTCTCCGATTCGACAAGGTCTCAACTTAAACCTGATTCGAATTTGTTGTTGAATCCCTTGCTTGAGTCAATTAATTTGGGAGTGGTTAAAATTAATTTCTTTTTTGAATTTCTTACTAGTGTTCTTTTAATTACGGTCAAAAGTCGTGTGAAGTGAAGCAAATTACGAGGTTTTTACTTGGCCTTACTTCGGTTTGAACCGAACAAACTGAAATTTATTTCGGTTTGTTCGGTTCGGTTCTTGTTCGGTTGAGTCATATTCTATATATCTTCGTTTACATGCGTTGCATTTCAAATATGAGATCTCTTCTCTCTCTTTACCTACCCGCTCATACTTTTCTCTCTAAACCATCCCTCTTTACCCGGCACGCCGTTTTTCCTCCTCTGATCGGTTCTACACCTTCGATCAAATTCGCCATGGCACAGTGCAATGGAGGGCCATCTCTTGCTGTCAGACCATTGAGTGGGAGTCGCTTAGATAGTGATGATAGGTCAAAGGATGTCATGGGTTGTTATGGCGATATCCACATCATTGTGGGTCCTATGTTTGCGGGTAAAACCACTGAGCTCCTAAGGCGTGTGAAAGCGGAGATCAGCAATGGAAGGTACTTGTTCATTACTTTCATGTATTTTGTAAATTGCAGATATTGTAGTCAGGGGCCGTCCCAGGAATTTGGTCATGGATATGCAAAAAATAAGTTGGGATGGGATGAAATATCAGGCTCCAATAGGGGTAGGCAAACTTGTTCACTAATGGGCTGTAGGCAGTAGCACGGAAAACCATGAACTAATTTTTTTTTTGGTTCAAAATCCACTGACAGGCAACTGCCTACCCGTGGACCTATTTGGGTCTGCCCCTGATCGTAGCCTTGAGTTTAAATCAGTCAAAAGTATTTTGAGGACTACCAGGTACAGGATTTGGGATAATTTACTATACAAACAATAGGACAAGTGAGGGGTTGTGATTTATTGTGCTCTCCCTGGGGCTGTTTGTCATTTTCAGTATAAAGACCAAAGAGATATTACATTGCCAATATATATAGCCAAATAATTATTTAGCATGATTAATTTTTTTGGATCAGTTTATCTCTAAAAAACTTTTTAATATTACCAGAAATGTGGCAGTTGTGAAATCAGACAAGGACACTAGGTATGGTCTGTCCTCGATTGTGACACATGATGGTGCGAAAATGGCATGTTTGGCCCTCTCCGAACTCTCTACTTTTCGTGATCAATTCGGGCCTGAAGCCTATGACAAGGTTTATTCATTGAATTATGGATTGTTCTTTTGGTTTTGTACACATCCTGTTCTTGCATTTATTTTTGGTGTGGTGGCAGTTGGATGTAATAGGAATTGATGAGGCACAGTTCTTCGAGGACCTGTATGAGTTCTGTTGCATTGCAGCTGACCGTGATGGCAAGACTGTAATTGTTGCAGGGTTAGATGGAGACTACATGAGGTACACACTCGATTTGGATCCTTATCATTGTTGTACCACAGTAGTAGCCTGAATTCTACATATGATATCTTATTGAATTGCAAATATGAGCTAACTTTACTGAAAAAACTGGTACTGCATCCAACAGATTTCGTTTGATCTGGTACCAATGTATCAATTTGTTCTTCCTCTCTAGTACAGGGCATCAATGCATTACTTGTATGGCTCGGTAACTGCTGTTACCAGATCCGATTGGTAGTATAGTCACCCTTTGACTGGGTGACTGCGTGCCTTTGACATTGTACCTATTTTTGCCAGGAAGAAATTTGGCTCGGTACTTGACATAATCCCAATAGCAAACACAATTACAAAGTTAACTGCACGATGTGAGATGTGCGGTCAGCATGCGTTCTTCACTCTGAGAAAGACAAAGGAGACTCAAACCGAGTTGATTGGTGGGGCGGACAAGTACATGCCAGTCTGTCGACAGCATTATGTCGATTGTAGATAGTTGTTGAGGCAACAAGAATTGTTTTGGATAACGAACAATTTGAGGAGTGCAAACATAAGCTTTTTTTTTTTTTTTAAATTTGAGGAGTGCAAACATAAGCTCTCCGATTAATCTGGTCAGTCCATTTTGCCTGAGAAACTGCTGACTTAAGTTTTGTTTGGTATGAGGCTATTAAATTTTTATTAAATCAAGTACACAAACAGGCAAAATGTTTCAAAATATAGGCCTTCAAGTACCGAATTAACAAATATTTAAAATCTGAACCGACTCACCAGTAGGTTTATGTGATTGCATGTCTATCCTCATTAATTTTATTCTTTATCTTACTAATTGGACTGTTGGAGCATGCTATGATCTTTTGTTAGTGTTTTCAATTAATTATATCATTAATTTATTTTTGTATGAGAACTTTCTTGATTGTTTGCTATTTGCTTTTGTATATAACTCAACATCCTGAAAGAAATCAAAGAATCAACCTTTTCATTGGACAGTTTGAAAAGTTCTGAAACCAACTGTTATAAATTGATTAAACCAATATGCAAAATAAGATAAACTTGATTCATACAAGTTCTGATTTAGTCGGAACCCGAAGAGATGGCCTTAGTTATGTGGAAACTTATGAAGGGGAATTTTTTTTTGAGTAATTATTGTAAATTGTAGTTTTTGTAAAAAAAGGAGTTCGAATAAAGAGGGAGTCTGTTTATAGACTGGTAACAGATAGTATCATTATTTTATTAGCGTTTTAGATTATTTTTTTACTCACGATAACATGTCAAAAGAAATTAAATCGTCTTAAGGTCATGCTGAATTTTAAGTATTCGATCTCTTTCAAGGAAAAAAATATTATCTTTACCCCCAAATTGGCAGCTGACAATAATATTGTCAGCGTCCATCACATTATTTTGACATATATGATTATTTTTTCTGATTTTTTTTTTCCATAAACTCCGATTTTTATAATTTTTGACTCAAAATATAAAAATAAAATTTGGAGGCTTTTACGAGATATATTTTGTTTCTTATTTACAAATTGACTGATTTTTTTTTTTGTACAATATATAACTACTTCACGCAATAAAGTGAGCCCAATACTTATATTGAAAAAAAGGCTTTTATTCTAAAAGATGAGCCCAATTTCTTGACTACAGGAAGAATAATTGCTGTAATAATAAGCATTTATCAAGTGATGGTGAGAGAAATACTTCCAGCATCACCGGTACGGAAAAACCCATTTTTTTATGTACAAAAACTGTTTTTTTTTTTTTTTTTTTTAACTTGGTAATGTAAAAAAACTGTTAACCAATAAATGGGCTCAGTGGTATAATAATTTTTTATACGTAATTTCTTTAGCTTTGGCATGCTACATAATGTACTACATAATTTATATTGTTAAAAATTTATTTTGTACAAAAGTAAATGATCTCGAGAGTTGTGAGTAGGGCTGTAAACGAGCTGGGCCTTAGCCCAACTCGTTAATTCTGGACCGAGTCTGAATTGAGTGAGTTGGACCTAGAACTTTCGAGATGGGTCTGGCTGGACCTTGTTTTAAGAAGAAAATAAATTTTATAAACCTTTTTGGATTGAGCTGGACTGAGCTTGACAGTATAAAATGCACACAAATTTATACAAATTCACAAATTGATACCTAGCCGAGCTAGCTCGCAAGTTGGCGAGCAAGCTAGGTCTCAGCTCAAACTCGTTAATTGTGGACCGAGCTAGTAGCGAGCTGTCTCGTTAACAGATCGGTCCAGTAACGAACGAACCAGATGCGAGTCACGATCGAGCCATGAGCTACGAGCTTTTTTTCCCACCTCTAGTTGTGCAATTGAACTATATATTATACCAAATTTAACCAGGTCAAACCATTTTGATATAGTGTCAATGCTTCTTGGCCATAGGATTTGTTTCGAATTGAGAAATACATTGAGACAATATATATTTAAAATTGGGTTGTTAAAGTGTGGCATTAAAGAGATGCATGCATAAGTGCACATCACGAAAGTTATACATGAGAGAAAGAAGAGTTTTACATGATCAGGCATGCATATATTATTTGATCATGAATTAAAATATCTTGTGAATTATGTAAATAAACTTGGTACCATTCTCTTCTATTAAAATATAGTCCAAATATTTTATTTGCAAGTTATATGTTTTATCTTCTAGTAGTGAAAAACGTTCTACTAGTAATTATGTTTGAAATTTATATATTTTTAATTTCGCAATGAGGTAGCAAAGAAAATTAATAGTGAGTAATTATATTTGATTGGATATATTATATCACAAGTTCACAACAAATTATATCACATGCATTCATAATAGTCCTTGTCCGAATACCAGCCACATGGTACCACACTTAGCAAATAGGCAAAGATAAAGTGAAGGGTTGATTCAATCGGACACCTGTTACAACACATATACTCCATATTCAAATTGAGACTCCTTTGTGAATATCTACCTTGTCTTGAAGAACGAAAGAGGCAAATATCTTTACTGAGGGAGGGGACTTACTTATCCAAACAAAGGCCCCCCTCCCTCCGGGTGAGTATCCTCTGAGATATCTTAATTTTTGCGTGACTGATGTGTCCGGTGCTTATTCGGGAGAATGTAGGAAGCAATATTATTCGAATTTTGAGATTCGTGCAGAACGTATTTAAACGATTGAGATATTCCAAAAAAGTCACGCAAAGTTTGAGATATCTCATAGGATGCGAACCCCCTCCCCCCCTCGTACTAGAATGCGTATCCTCTGCATTAACTCAAAAGGAAATCTTTTGAGTTAATGAATTTCAACCATCGTATTTTAAACGGAGCTAATCCGGCTCCTGCTTATGATATATGGGGCATTTCAATATTAGTGCAAATCTAATTCGCACGAATCATGAGACAAATTAGACAGTTAAGATTTATTAACTCGAAAGATTTCCTTTTGAGTTAATGTCAGTGTTTTAAAATTCGGTCTATTCGGCTGAATATTCTTATTCAGTTGCAATCCAAATAGAAAATCTATATTCGGTCCAAATATGAAGTTTAGAGTATATTATCGGTTTAGAGTATATTAATAGTGATAATATACTGGCTTAAAGTATATTAACAGTGATTTATACTACATATTACTGGCTTAGAGTATATTAATAGTGATACAAATACCAGTTTAGAGTATATTAACAATGAGTCAATTGAATAATTCGACGTTCGATTCGCTATAAAAAAAACAAAAAATTCGCAAATCTTGTGATTATGCCGCTAACAATTAATACGTGGTTCTCACTTCAAACAAAACGTGATTCACACTTGAAAAAATAACTAATCGCTAGAAATGTTAGATGATTTATTTTTTGACGAAAAAATCATTATCTTTTAATAAAAGCAGCAAAAAGAACTAGAGGAGAAAAGTATCCCATTTTTATTCAAATTTAATTGTTTCTATTAATATCAACTGTTATTATTTCATACATGAAAGGGAAATACAACAGAGATAAACCCTCTAGCTAATGTAGTAGACTGAAAACTTGTTATAATTTGCTTTTAAATTATTTAGTTTTGGTTGATAATTATGTATGATTGCATAGTAATTAATCCAGCATAGCATCACATAATCTTACGCTAAATATATATATAGTCTAAGATAATTATATAATTATCTTTCTTTTTTCACACATCATCTTAACGTGGCCATCAAATCTCCACAACTGAAGTTATATTTAATTATATATTAAAATAAAGTATCTAGCCAACTTATAGTTTGGAGTAGTATTTCATCACGCTATACATGAAAATCTTTTTATGAGTTAATTTCCTTGGAAAAGTATTTGTTAATTTTACATAGATTGCCCTTTGAAAAATTAGTTCTTAAATTTTTTATTTTAGTATTTATTGTACTATATGTTCACTGCCAATTTAGCCCTCCCCACCAAATGCTTGAACAAATTATTTCAGGGGTCATTTGTAAAATTTGTTGTATTTAAAGAAACATACTGATCTGAGCAGGCCCACAATATTTACTTTGTGCTAACGACAAAAAATTATACAAGCTCACAATATATTAATCTGAACATGAGCACAGAAATCCTACAGACTCATTATCTGCTGATTTGAGCGCAGTAACTCTTAGTTTCTGCTTCTTCTTTTTTTTTTTTCTGATTTTTCTTGTCTACTTTTGTAAAGAGATTTCAGTTGTAATAGTATAAATACCGGTACATATTTTGTATGTACTGGTACGAAACAATATGTGATTAATGAAATATCTCCTACGGCTTTCAACCAAAAAAAACAACAAAGAAACGTACCAAGAAAAAAAAATTTAAAAATGTGATGTGTTTTTTCCGCAGCAGTTTGGACTTATTCAATTAGTCAAAAATTTTAGTTAAGAGTTAAGTAATTAATTGCTTGAGAATTCAAATAGAAGACGGTAGTATTGGTGTAATATATAGTAGGGAGATTTTTCAAGTAACACTTAGCTGGTGATCTTATCCAGTTACTATTACTATCTTCGACCACTTAGCTGGTCAACTATTTAACTTAGTCTTTCAAAATAAAAATAAAAACTATTAAACATAGATAGAATGGCGACATTGGCATGTAATAATGTTAGCATCTTTTATGGTTGATTAAAAGCAACTGATTTGTCTTTTAATGGGTTGGTAAGAAAACCATTATATCAGTTAAACAACTAATTTGATTTGCCTTTTACCAACATAAATTCTTGGAGTTTTAAAGTTGATTTGGCAGTTTCTAAACTAGTTTCAGGGATGTAGATGGATTTCATACTTAGCAATTTTGTTCAATAGTTTCTAAATATGAAACTGTTTCAAAACTCTGACATGACAAAATAATCAATTTTGATTCGCTTAATTTTTAATATTGTTTTAATTAAATGCTAATGTGGCAATTAAGAAACTCTAATTTTAATTTCAGGAATGTAGAGATCTAGAAATTCAGAGAGTTTGGAATTTCTAAAATTCTGTTAACAGTTATTTAGAAACTCTGAGAGTTTCAGGAATACAGATGCTTAAGGGGCTAGTTTACATTTCCGAGCAAAATATTCTTTTTATACTATGGATATTTCAAGGAAACAGAGGCCTTCAATTAATGTCCGGAAAATAAAAAAAAAATAAAATAATCATTTGTTCCGTTGATAGATTACATTACCATAGATTCGAAACTAATTTAGTAAAGTTATAAGTTGGTTTATTTTATAATTTACTGTAATAAAAAATATAAGAAATTTATGGTATCAAAATATTAATATTCTCATAAAAGAAAAAAAATTCCACAAATTCACTGACATTGAAGACATTGCAAGAGATCCAAAGCCTGATTTTGAAATAATTTTAGAGGAACATATCGCAAACTTAAATTAAAAAAATAGATACTAATTATCATCTTTTATCGATTGTTTTAGTTAAAAAAATAACATATTGATAAATATTAATATATGTTAACTTTTACCAGAACAATTATTACCCTGAGCAAGAAACTATGAAAAAAAATTAATAAGATAATTATTTAAGAAAAGTTTACATTCAACAAATTTTAAATATAAGTAAATATTAATTTTGAAATGTGAAAAGTTTGGATACAAAATTTGTCGCGTGGAAATCATTGTAGAGGAATATAATATAATTGTATTAACTTAATAGTTTAATTCATTAATGATCACATCTAACTCACATTTCTTTTAAATAAGGAGAATATGAGAATACATGTTCAATACATGTTGAGAATATGAGAATACATATGCTTATCAGCTTATGTAGTAAAAAATACATGCATAGAATAATGTACCACATACATACATGCTCTATTTTTTTTTTCCCAAAATTTTAATCTGAATAGACATATAATATGAACATCTGAATTTATATATTAATAAAGTAAAAAAAAAATTTACTAATGTTTTTCAAGTCAGAATAAAGGATGAAGGTCGTGATAGGCATGACGAGCCAACGATAAACTAATGGTAAAAAAACAGACATTCTCTCAAGAAATGAAACCCATAAACTTTATAAATATGATTGGGTTTCATTTCTAGTTTACTCAACTTGTTTGAGATTAAATGTTTGACTGTTGTTGTTGTTGCTTTAATATTTTCAAGATAATATTTAATTCTCGAGTTTTTTGAATTCTTTCAAAATAAATATCCACATATTCTAATGTCATCCGTAATATTTACTACTATAGTTTAAAACCTTCCATTATAAATTTTTGAAATACAATGAATTCTAAAGCCATTAAACCAAATCGTAAAGCATGCATATTAATTGTAGATCAAGCTGGAACAAGTTGAGACCCGTTCTTTAATATTTTTTTGGGTCCTAATACTAGGCCAAGAATTATTCAAATAAAGTGATAATTAAGTCATTAATAATAAAATATAGCAAGTGTAGAGAACTAAATACATACTCCAATATAATTAATATCAATACATGTTCACATAAAATCACAATTGTATAATTTTTTTTTATCATAACTGAATTTAATTAAATCACAACTGTTAGTGAATTAGAATATCTACATGCTTAATATAAGAGGAGAGATAGTTATATATTATATTGTAGATGGATTTCATGCGACTCATTTTATTTTATTCATATAAAATTCAATAAGTACCCTTCAATTATTTGATAAATTGAACTACACGTTGGGTTTAGTTCAACAACTTATTTAAAATAAAAAATGATCAATTCTTGCATAAGATGAACCATCTATTTTAGGGAAAGAGATCACCTGCTTTCCGGGGGATCCTGCCCCCAGTGAGACTGATATGTGGGTCCAGACGGGTTTATAAATTTAAATATTGGTTTTTAATTTTATGTAAGCCCACGTGTCAGTGACTCAGGTGCATGGAAATCAGAATTCGGACCCTATTTTAGAGCAATCTTGAACTCCAATTATTTAAATTTTGGATAGCTTGGACAATTACTCAGCTGGTTTGAAATTGATGATTCAATATATATTTTTTTTATTCGGAAAGAAAATAGAATGAGAGCTACGCAAGACCTAATTTCACCTCAATTTGGATATAATTTGACACATCTGTGGGCTACTGAACTCGGTTTTTGAGAAAAGACTATGTGCCATTTGTTGTAATTACCTCAGCAAAATCCAACACAAGAATACAAGATGGGGTCGGTTTTGTGTCTACCAAATCTACCAATAAACAGCAAATGCGTCATAACAAATTACACGCAAAATTTACGTGGCACAATTATGTACGCAAAAGTAAAAGCACATAGAAACATTTTACAGTTCCTTTGTAAGAGAAATAGTAGAAAATTGGGATGTCGTAAAAATAATGGGGGTGCCATTGACTTGTAATTTTCAGTTGATGGTATCTTTGACCTGGACACGTGGCGCCTACGTGAAACCATGTACGGAAATTCAATCATTTTGTCATTATTCGGAATTACAGATGAATATTAATAATAAAGAAAATGACTGCGTGTGTAATTTCCTGCTGCTTGCCTTTCACCCAATTAATTTTAAGTCAAGGAATTCATTTTTTTTTAAATCACTTGACAGCTCATTCCCTTTCTTCTCTAAAAGTGATGTTTAATGGAGGTGTCCAGTAAAATTATTGATATCACCATTGGAGAAGTTAATTTAGAGTCTATTTGGCATTTACTGTTCAACTGAATTTTTTTTCCCACGTAAATAGTAAAACTTAGTTTAATTCAGACCTATTTCTGTGTCCATGTCTATTTCCTAGCAGAGGCCGAACAGGTTCTTAGATACTCTGCAACTTAAATTCTAAATTTACTCAAGATACTCTGCAATGTTGTAGTTGTAGTCCATAAAATTGATTAATGAATTGATATAATGAGTAGAACTAGGGTAGGGGTGTCAATGGGTACGATACGGGTAGGGTGGAAGCATTTTCATACCCATACCCACTAAGAATTGACCTTACCCATACCCTACCCTTACCCGTTAAGAATTTGTCTTACCCTACCCTACCCGTACCCGTTAAGATTAGTGGATAACGAAACGGTAGCGGGTGAATAATGAATAACACTAATATAATGATTTTATTATTTTTACAAATATACTATCAAAACTCATCAGGTCATACATATGCAATCACAATTACTAATATAAAAATCAAAATACAAATATGCAATCAATTTTAACTAATAACTTTTTTATAAAGAAAAAAAAAATCAATTATCTCTTCTAACAAATTCAAAATTCAATTCGTTAATTAAATAATAAAACATTCAAATAAAAAAAGTAATATATTTAATATTATATTCATCTTACACCAAAATGCATACATTTTCTCATGAATTAACGTTGATACAATGATATGAGAAACATAAAATTGAATATAATATTTATATATCTATATGTAATTATATTTTATAATTACCCGTTACACAATGGGTACGAAATAGCCTTTACCCGTACCCATACCCGTTTAGCTAACGAAAAAAAATTCTTACCCATACCCATACCCAATAAGCTAACGAAAAAAAATCCTTACCCATACTCGTCTTATCGAATACGATACGGGTAGGGTAAATGGATAAACGGTTTTCATTGACACCTCTAAACTAGGGTGCTCTTAAGTTCACCAAACCTCTTGTGAACTTGACTCTAAAATATATCGAATCGACTTTAAACGATGAATCCAAACCGTTGAAACCCTTCTACCTAATGAGTGATGTGTCTACATGTGAAAATTTTAAAGTTTCGAATTAATTTAATATAGAGTCAAGTGGTCAAAATTTTAAGGTTTATAAATTAATTTTAATGCATTCATTTTTTGGACTCCTTTGACCACTTGACTCTATATTAAATTAATTCGAAACTTTAAAATTTTCACATGTAGACGCATCAATCATTAGGTAAAATGATTTCAACGGTTTGGATTCATCGTTTAAAGTCGATTCGATATATTTTAGAGTCAAGTTCACAAGAAGTTAGGTGAACTTAGGAGCACCCTAGTTCTACTCTTGATATAATATATGCACAAAATTGTAATTGTGAAACTCTGTTTATTCAGAGAAAAAAAAATTACAAAAAATTAAGTTTCACTCCCCGTATTAATTAGCTACAAAACCATCACAGTTCCACTACCAAAAAATAAAAATAAAATCATTCTCTCTTTGATGAACCATCAGCAAACCTCTAAAAACCAAAAATAAAAATAAAAATTATATAATTCAACTTAGGGACAGCTCTCAAAATGGCTGACTTAGTTGAGAAAACGAAAAAGCTTGTGAAAAGGATGAACAATAATTTCTATTTTGTTTTTTCATATAATTAATCAATGATCAAATATCATTTCTCAAGATAGCCAGTTGAACGAAGAATCGAGATCCGCGCAGCTCTCTGCTCGCGTCCCTTGAGCTTTCTCCCATTTCCGATGCAAACCGAAAATGGCATCTTATCGGCGTATCTTTTCGAAACTAAAATATGCGGTGGCACTATGCTCCGACCGACACCATTATAATCATCTCCCTCATCATCATGTTCATCATCATCATTCATGTCGTCAGTGAAATTTCCACCGTAGTTGAACCCTGCTGTCCACGACTGACTGACAGGCCGTCTTGACGGAATGAGAATAGGCGCTGATGTGCCAGGTCGAGCACGGGAAGTTGTGGAGCGTGCATCGAATTCGGTGTTGTTTTCTTCTTGTTGGTCTTCTTGAAGCTCAGGCCAAAGTATGTCTACTTCTTGGTACTCTTCCATTTTGATTTTGAAAATTTTGGATGTAAAATTTGGATTTGATATTTACTATTTTGAAGGTATTTGAGTTCTATATATAAGGAGAGGAGAGATAAAGAGATGGATTAAGCTATGAGTTAACTATGTCGTCAGGGACACACTAACAACAAAGGTTGCGTCATCCAATGGTTTTTTTGGTGTCTGATTTTATAAAAAGAGAAACTTTGTTTTCTACCTTAATTAATTCATTTCATTATTATTTATTAATGAGGGTTCAAATGCACTATTATTTGGGTGCTAATATGCTCTAATATACTTCACATCGTTTATCTCTGTTTTCAAAGTCTGTACAGTCGATCTGAACCGCTAAACATGACCTTCATAATAAAATATGCTTGGAGACCAAATTTTATATTTTTTAGAAATTTTTTACTATTTTTTTGAATAGGTACAATATCACTTTATCGGATAGTCTAGAATCTACTTAAAATAATGATTTTGTACCTATAAAAAATAGTAAAAGAATTCTAAAAAAATATAAAATTTGGTCTCCAAGCATAATTTATTATGAAAATCATGTTGAGCGGTTCGGATCGATTGTTCAGTCTTTGAAAATAAAGATAAACAATGTGGAGTGTATTGGAACATATATATTGGATCACCCAAAAAATAATGCATTTGAACCGTCCTCTTTATTAATAGCAGAAACCTATATTGCATATTTGCATGCATGATCCCAAAACGGATATGCTTTTTCCAAGATATTGCATGGATTTTAGATTTCTCATTTGATTGGTGAGGTGTCTCAATAGATGTGTCTGGTATAATTTAATTTGATAAAAAAAATGTTTAAAGATAAAGAGATTATTCTTCTGATTTTGTCTAAATAAAACCTGGTTCTCTTAACTAGTTAACCTTCTACGTGGTTTCTAAACATATTATTATTGCATATTTAATTATTAAATAAAAATCATGTTTTGATAACTATAAAATTAAGGTATATTCTTCGCAATTTACTGTCCTCTCACAAGCCCACCATTTTCGTTGGAATCTTAATTAAAAGAAATGGTATCTACAAATTAAAAATGGCATAACCAATACAATATTAATAAAGCATTTGAAATATTCATCAATGAATTAATAATAATTCGCTCTCTGTATTAGTAATTACGTGTGAAGAATAATATTATGACTGTGTATCTTATCACACGTGATGAAAGAGCTGGATGAATCACCATGTGTAACATAGATCAACAAATATATATATATATATATAGGTCAAAGTTTGCGTGTGTTGTGCACTTCTTTGTTTTTCTATAAATATATAGTATACTTTTAATTAGGGGATTGATTTCATGTTATATCCTTCAAAAACTTTGAAATTACGTATTTCTTCCTTTAGAATTCTTAGAGCATCTGCCTCCCTAGAACTCTTGGAGTTTCAAAGTTAACTTGGCAGATTTTAAATCAGTTTCAGGAATATAGATGGATTTCATATTTAGCAATTTAGCAATTTTTTTCTTACACAGAATGCGTATTTTTATGTTTTAATAAAGGATAAAATGAGAAATTTATAAATTTAAATGAGTTTTAATTAAAAAGACAATAAATTGAGTAAATATGTGTGTTTATGAAATTTAGGGAACGAGTATGATAATATGAATTTTAAAGGGAGAAATAGGTAATTTTGAGATTTTTTTGAGGGTACGTAACTACGTATACATGAAATCCCACCTACCTTTTAAAGTCAATCGTGAATATGTGTGATTTTCTATATAAAATATTTGTTGTTGTTAACGGAGTAATGTTGCTCTTGAAATAGCATTATTTTTATTTTTAATTTGTAAGTTCTTTTGGAGGCTTATATGTTTCAGAATTTCAAAAATATTCTCTTATTTTGGGGGGTTTGAGGAAATGGGAATAATTATATGTAACTCCCTAAAACCTAAAAAACAAAATCTTCCAAACCTAAATCTTTAATTAAAATGGAAGTTCAGTTCAGTCTTGATTTATTATTTCTTAAATTTATTAATTAAAACATTTCTTGGAACTGAAGTTGACAAAGAAATTAAAGCCAACCATGACTTTCCAAATACCAATTAATTGTATCACAACTGCACATGAATAAATAATAATTAATACACTTGCGCACCTAAAGTCGTCATTCTATGAATACATCCATCATGGTTTTAGCCCAACTTAAAAAAATAAATAAATATTATTGCTCATTTCAGTTCAAATATTATTTATTGTTGCTACAGTGAATTTTTTGTTGTTGAAACGATTGTACATTTTATCCAAGTTCAAATAATGAGTTTGAAAGTCAACATAAAATTATTGCCTAGGTGGTACTGTGTACGTTCTCTTTATATATTTCATTTTATTGTTTTATGTTTATGTATAATTTGTTTGACCATTAATTTCATTTTAAACTGTAGTCCACTAATTAAGGATGAACATGACTCTTCAAAATTCAAACACTGAAAACAATATAATATAATAATAATAACAGTAAATGTAATAAAAAAAAAATAGTTTAAAATTTATGTCATAAGAATGTCAATGTTTTTGCACTCATTTTTGTTATTTTATTTATTATCTTGAATTTTTCTTTGTTGATAATTTCCATTATCAATTTTTATCTTAAACAACTGCTTCCAATTCAAGTGTTTGGTAGCTACTACAATAGTTTAAAGCTGAATTTCATCAGAATATTAACTAGATGTAAGATATTACAATAATTTATAATTTAAAGCTAGTCTTTATCATTTATAGAATGGACGTTCAATGTACAGCTTGACTCGTAACAAAGACTCCAATGTGAAAAATATCCAAATTCTTTTAATTGAATGAGACAGATAATTAAAGCAACCTGTTAAAATTCAATACTATACTTCAAAGATACTTAAATTTCCTGAGTTTCTTTCTTTCTAGATGGAAGCCTTTCTAAATAAACCAAATGACTTCATACAGTGATACTGATGGTGCTACAAAGTCCAAACTCCAGTAATGTGGGGTCCACCACTCAATGAAAACCATTCATTTAATTATTCTCTTAATTTGTTTGTATTCCATTTCCATATTCCCATCATTACACACTTTATAAAACTTCTTTTTGATTGAAAAGGACCCAATTCATGCGTCGCGTCACGCATGCATGCATGAACAATTTTTGTGATATTTGTTTGCATGCCTTGTCCGTTTAGGAAACCCTGTTATCTGATTTGTAAAGATAGGACAAGGAATGAAGGAAGGAATGAACTCAATTGATTCAATTAGCTGCCTCAACAAGTCAAAAATTGACAAATCAGTAGACAGCAATTAATTGCTCAGAGAGTGTTTGGTGATGTAATTCCAAATAATTACTACTACTCATTACTCAATTGAGAATTGATAGCAGGATAAGATAATCGATGGGGACAAGGAAAATTTCAATTTGACAACTTGATTGAAAGTGGTAGATTAATTCACGGACCAAATTTTTTTTTTTTTGACGAAAGTAGAATACTCATCATTTTTATTTACGAAACTTAAAAAATATTTGGTTACAAAAGCAGAGATCTGATTCAGATGCATGCTCTGAAATAAACTAAACAACATATAACAACAAATAGACTAACACATAACAACATGTAACGGACTAAACAGACAAGAAAACAACTCAAAATAGGTAAGTAAGTAGACTAATGACTAATAGACTAAACGACAATGGCATCATCAGCAGCCGAAGAACCAGTATCAACAAACCAAAACAATTTATTAGTACTTGCCTTTTTTTTTCTCTCAAAAAGGAATGGTATTTTTGTAGTTCAATGATATATATATATATATGTATCAGTTTTATAGCAAAGAAATTAGAGAAAACTAGCTAGTAAAGAGTTTATCAAAAATATAGAGAACAACTTCTAAGGCGAGAGGAGACGAGCCCGAGAGAAGGTGGAGGAGATGGGCGGTGCGAAAGTGACAGGTCGTGAAATTGTCGCTGGAGATGAGATCGGGAGCAGGTCGGGAGCAGATCTAAGAGAGAGGAGAGGACAGTGAGTAGTTTAAAGAAATGAGATGCAAAAATCGCGAGAGGAGAGGCGGTGCGTGCCGAGAGAGGAGGAGAGAGAGAGCAAGAGCCTTTCTCCGTGCGTGAGAGAGACAGCGGCGAGACCTAATTGGACATCTCCGGTAGAAATTGTCGCTGGAGCCCCTTTGTAATAAGAGATTGTTTAATAAGAGACATTTTGAAGAGATCATCTGATCTGTTGGGCATGAATCTTGAAGCACATCCAACGGATATAAATGGGAAGCACAATAGGCTCTTTGCTTCCCAAAGCACAATAGCCTATCTATATATATATATTTTGTGTATGCACCTTTTAGGATAGGAAAACCAACCTTTTTCCAATTAATGTATCAGTGTCAATCTGTAATATGCATAAAAATATATATCTTAATAACTTATACGATATGATTTCCTATATTATATTAAAAAAATGAATCCTCTGGAAGGTTTTTTGGTTATTCGCAAAACCTATAATCTCTATATTAGCTACAACTTGTTAAAATTAAAAATGACAGAAAAATTAAGTTCATGTATGTTAATTAAACAATTTAAAATGGTGTCTAATTATTGAAGTTTGCTTACTGTTATTTTCTATGTGTTTTCGCGTAATATAAAATATTCCAACTAGTTAGTAAATTAGTTGCTCTTTCAACAAAAGATTATTAAATTACCTATGAATTAGTCAAAGTCTTTCTTTTATTTATTTCTTTCTTTCTTTGCTACTTCCTTATTTTTGGGTTGTCTTATCCATATTAATTCCTAGAGCAAAAGGATCCGAACTAGCGAGAAAAATGCATAAAAATAACAACAATTAATCACATATGAAGAGATGTAAATTTTCTTCTCTGATCAAACAAAATCTCATTCCCATATATATGTTCTTATTTCCACAATACATATATATATACATCTCTCTTATCCTTGAACAAAATCAATGGGCATATATCAACCCCCTTAAAAAAGACTTAATTATCTCTAATTATCTACCTCAATGCAAATTTTCCTCTCTAAAAGCATTATAAGCTCAAAAAAAAGGGGTAAAAAGGGTCGATTTTTGCTCAAGGAAATCGATTCCCTCCAAAAAAAAAAAAAAAAAAAAAAAACCAAGAAGAACGCGCGCGAACGAACTCTCAAATTAACAACCCGGTACAATTAGATGCTACAACAGGTGTGCAAAATGATTTATCTTACGTTTGGGGATATCAATCGGAGAAGAGATATTTGTTGTTTCACCTTTCATGATGATGAGTTGATCTTCATCCCCATCGGAACAATTCTCCCACTCAATTTCAAAACCACGGTGCTTCAAGCTCTCTTGTTCTGGCCACAGCACATCAGCCTCTTGCCATTCCTCATCACAACAGATCTCCTTTGATAAGTTTCCAATGGAGAGGAAGAAGGAATCATCTCCAGTACCGGTCCATGAGAGCTCAGACTCCTGCAACTCATCTTGCGTGCAAGTGGAATTGGAACTACTAGTTGAAGAAAGACGACTCCCGCTCTCGCTTAGTGTGAAATGGTGATATATTGGCCAATCAAAGAAGCTTTCAGGGTTTTGCATGGATTCAGGCCAAAGGATATCTGCCTCTTGGAACTCCTCCATTGATGTTTTTTTTTCTGAGATTAATGAATGGTTGAGTTGGATTAAAGGAAGAGTTTATAATAAGAGGAGAGTATGCGAATTGCATCTAGAGACGATTCATTTTTAATTTTATTTAGTTTAGTAAAGATCGTCTGTGACAATCAGGTAAAACATCTTGGTGTATTCTACCTCTGCGCAAAAGTTATGGAATACAGATTGATGCTATTGAAGTGGTGTGGGACCACATTAGCGATAGGAATCACAATATAATGGATCTGATCGCCACAGAAGATCTGAATTTGAATCATTTTGTAGGCCAGAGGAATGTAATTAAGGTTTCAACTTCCAAGTATCTCCCTTGGGAATTCAGAGTAGGTTCGATGGGCATCGGACCTACTTTGTTTTGATGGGTGTAATGACCATTCAATTGCATCAAGATTCGTTCGAACGACACTAAGTTCCGTGCAGTGTATTTCAATTTCCGTGCACACAGATCTTAATGCTAATTGTACGGTGAAAGGGCTAATTGGAGTAGGTCCGATGCCCATCGGACCTAATCTTATCTCCTCTCTTGGATGTTCCATCACGCGGTTGCTTGCTTGGGACAATTTATGTCTTTTTATTTTATTTTTTGAATCATTGGTACAATTTATTTTATGGATTGGAAACTTGGAATCTACATTTGTTTTAACTGTTATTTCTTCTCGCTTTCTTTTATTTATTATTATTTTTTTTTGCATGCCCAAAACCAACACTATTATGATTATCATTTCATTAATTAGGATGATGCTCCACAAAAAAAATGTACAATTTGGAATTTATACACCATTGAAATTCCTTAACTTATAAAAACTCCAACTGAATGCGTTCATAGATTTTGAGATTTTTTATTTAGCATGTTATATTTATTGAGCTGGATATAAGATATAATATACACATTAATCTTTTTTTTCCAAGTTTAAAGAGTTTATATTTAAGGTTTCATCATTTAGCTAAAAATTTGCAATTTTGCATTTCAATTTGCATGATTTGAGTTTGATAATGTATTTTTGCATTGACGATGATGAATAACACTACGACAATGCAGATTGAGTTTACCGTTTCGATAACATTTTAACCTCTTTTTTTTTTACTATTATGCAAACTAATTGAAATGACTTAAGATACATTTTCTTTATTTTCTTTCAAACATTTCTTATTTATGCATCATCTATCATCTTTTAACAATCACATACATAAAGTGATATTTAATTGATAAACTCAAATTAACGAAATTATCTGGATAATTACCTTCTTAAAACAAAAGGAACAATCAGCTACGTTATCTTGGAAAAAAAAAACAACTTTCTTACTTCAGATTCAAAAAGATATTTCAAAAAATATTTTATTGTCATTTTTTTTAAGTTAGAAAAATATTTTAATGTTTAAAATAATTATACAATTATACTTTATTTTGTAAATTTTGTCCCATTCTATTATATTTTCTGAGTCCAACCTTGAAAGCATTTTTAAATGTATTATGTGAAAACAGTTCCAAGTTAATTGTGGGATATACACATGAACAATGACATAAATCACAGAAAAATACAATAGAGATAATATAGGTAACAAACTAACAATCAATTCTCTATCATTTCATACGTGGCCCATTGCTGTATGAAAGCAATGTTACTCCCGGTAAATGACGCCTGAACACAACGTCATGTTGACTATTTTCTTATTTTTGATTGGATGCCAAGTGTTTTGTTTTGGAAGGAAGGAAGGTAACTTCTCTATTAAATATTTATTTTAGTTAGCCAAATATCGTTGTTTTAAAAAAGGAGTTGGCTAACGCGCTACGCGTAGCATAGAGATCTTATGTACAACAGCTTAATATTTGAGTTTTTAAAATTCTAATGATCGATCCAAACCGTTCAACATGATCTCCATATGAATATGTACTTGCAAACCAAATTTTACATTTTTTAGAATTTTTTTACTATATTTTTAGATAGGTAAAAAATCACTTGATTTGAATGGTACATAATTTTCAGATCAAGTGATTTTCTACTTATATAAAAAAATAGTAAAAAAATTCTAAAAAATGTAAAATTTGGTTTGCAAGTACATATTCATATGAATATAATGTTGAATGGTTTGGATCGACAGTTAGAATTTTGAAAACTAAAATATTGAGCTGTTGCACGGAGGCTCTCTATGCTACGCACAGCATATTTGCATTTTCCTTTAAAAAAAGACCTGTGCTAAAGACTGACTTCCAAAAAAGCCAGACAAGATCATTTAATGCACAGCTGAGAATTAATATTGGTTGTGATGTCTTTAATGATAAGATGCATTATTAGTTGATACAGTCGAATGAGATCTAAATTTCAATCAAATAATTAATTCTTTTTTTTTCGTTTCTGGATTTGCAAATATAAAACCTCTATAATGAATAATTTAATTAGAACTCATACAAATTTTTTGCATAAATCAAATCTCATAATAATTTAATGAATAACATTGGTTTAAAATACTGGCTGTTATTCAAATAATTTGGATATTTTAAGTTATTAAAGGATACTAAGTTACTAACTCATATCAAATACACAATTATCATGTATTATTTTATTCAGCTGAAAATTGTTTAATTAAGACATGAGCGTTAACTTTCTTTTTTGGACTTTTTGGTATTAATTTTCAACTAAACAAAACTTATATTCAGTTGAACAGTAGAAAATATTAATTTATCAATTCCTGTTTTTTTCTTTTCAATTTAAACATGTTGCCCAAGGCAAGTGGCTAAAGTCAACGGCTGGAAAGTTTCTTCAAATCATTTCTTTTTTTTTTTGGTTGGTTTTTCTTTTCTTAGGAAACGGAAAAAAAAAGAGGAAAAATGACCTGTTTTATCCAATTAAATTTATGCCTTGTGTGTTTCCTATAATCAAAATGACATGTTTGTTTGCAACATAAATTTTTTCATGTGGTGTTCCTTGCATTGGAGGAACATAGAATATTATAAACAAAAACAAAATTAACAAGAAAAATGTAATAGAGAAGACAGGCAAGGCAAGGTGAGATCCGCATTATGAAAACCAACTATTTTCTCCAAGATCAATGGAATTGATTTAATTTTATTGGATGGAATATATTAGTTGGTAAGGTAATGTTCCGTTGTATTGGGATGGTATAGGATGAAATTTTTTTTAAGTGCAAAAACTCACAATCATATCCTTGAGTATGCTCGAAAATAAATAAATAAATATACTGAAATAAATGTTCGGTTGTACTGTAAGAAATAGTAGTGGAAAATTCTAATTTGAAAAATATTCATGAATAACTATATATTTTTTTTGAAACATTTATCATCAATATTAATTTTCTGATTAATAGTTATTGATAGTTTTTTTTATTAATTCTAATAAATTAAAATTTTCATCTTAGTTAGCTGTGTAAGTTATATTAATTATATTAAAATAATGACAAAAATCATTATGATTTTTGATAACTTAAAGTATTAGTTTATAAGTAGAAATTTTAATTAAGTAATTTGATATAACGATAATCTCTATAAAATTTAGATGCAAGTATAAATATAAACAAATATGGGAGAATTATATATATACCACTAAAAAACTGTGAAATTATATATTTACCATCCAAATTTCTGTAATTACTTATTTACCATCTATAAATCTAATAGCTCACATATTTACCCCGTTAATCAAAACCTGAGATTAATTAGAGATTAATTAAGTTTAATATTATAAACAATATAGTTAATAATTGAACTAGTCCCTTCCCTTCTACGATCATAATTCCTCTCTTTTTAGTGCTAAAACCTAGCGTCTCTCCTGCCTCCTCTCATGCCCTGCTAAAACTTTCTCCCCATCAAGAAAACTCAGAACCTAGAAATAACAGTTAGAGAAGAGAGAATATGAAGAGGAAGAAACACTCATGCCGGAGGAGATAGATAGACCTAGATGGGAGATCGGAGTAGAGTCACCTCAAATCGAATAAAGTCTTTAATTTTTCTATTTCCCACACAATTACATTTCTAGCGACAACATCATTGTCGCTAATTGTTTGAGGAAAAACATGGGTCGATCTGTCGATGCCCATATTCAATTAATTTATTGTTCAGTTACAGAGGAGAGTAATCCCAATTAAAAATAAAAAGAAATTTAAAGCTCAAAACAATTGAGCTTGTTTAAATATGAAATAAAAATAAAAAACCAAGTCAAATAAAATAAGATGAAGCTGGTGAGTATTTGTAGAGGAGCTCGGTACCAGTACTGGTATAATCCTCATCCCTTCTCAGAAGGTAATCATCCTAATTTAGATGGTAAATATATAAGTACAGAAATTTGAATGGTAAATACGTAATTTCACAATTTTTGAGTGGTATATATGAAATTCTCCCAACAAATATAATTCATTCAATGCCAAAAATTCAACGTTTAATAAAACTTGAAGAGAAATAAAGCAATACATAACTGATATTTTTATTAATACCCCAAAATAAAAACAAATAGCAAATATGCCCTCGGAGCTGAAAATATTTTATAAATGCCCCAACCGCTCAGTTGGGGGGCAGTCTACTCCCAGCACTAGACCGCCCAGCGTTTGGGCGGTCAGATTCTTTTTTTTTTTTTTACCAAACCGTCCAGTTGGGGGGTCAGCTACGATAACCTTTTTTTTAAAGATCTTCATATTTTCATCTAAAAATGAAAAATAGAAAATGTTTAACTTTATAGCAAACAAAAATGTTCAATTTTACACTATCCTCAATTTTTTTTAAGATCTTAATAATTTCATCTAAAAATGCAAAATGAAAAGTGTTCAATTTTATAGCAAACAAAAATATTCAATCTTACACTATGTCCTCAAATTTCTTCACCAACCCCACAGGCCAAAATTGAAATTTATAACAAGCATAGGGTCTTAATTATTTATTATTTTATTTATTATATGCTCTAGGATAAAAAATACAAATAATATTTTTAATAATATATTGTATTAAAATAGTAACTATAATTCTAAAATTAAAAACTACTTGTTTTTATTTTTTTGTAACTAGAAGTTTTGTCCCAAATAAAATAAGAAAATAATTTGTTTATGTACCACATTATTCCTTTGAAAAACTTGCAATAATTTTAAATTATTTTAGAATCTCTATGCCAAAAAAATATTTACAAGTATATTAATATGTGCGCATCATGTGTCGTGGAAATATTAACGAATTGATTGTTTTTTTTCACATCATTTAATCAATGAAAATTACTTTTTTTTATTCATGTTGTAACATACAAATTTATTAAATGGAAAGATGTACAAATAAATGTTTTTCTCTGTACCGTATATTAGGTATTAAATGGTCAAACTATTTTACTATTATATAATATCCAAACCAATGTACATTCATAAATATTTTTCATTTTTGTTTGCTATAAAATTGAGGACATAATGTAAGATTGAACATTTTTGTTTGCTATAAAATTGAACATTTTTATTTTCCATTTTTAGATGAAAATATTAAGATCTTAAAAAAAAGTAAGAGTATCTCCAATGCTTATTGTTTTCTGGTTTGCTGGGTTGTGAGATAGTTTGTAAATTAGCAAATTTTCTTTAAAAACAAACGTTTGCTTATTGCCAGCATGACGAATTTATTGGCTTAGATTCTTTATGAGTATCTTTAATTGCAATTGCTGGGATGAAGTGATATAGAAATTATGAGTATCTTTAATTTGTTAAATTTAGTGACGTGGTTAATTTTAATTGCTAAGCATTTATTGGAATGGAGATGCTCTTATTGTAGCTGACCGCCCCTCAACTGGGTGGTTCGGTAAAAGAAAATAAATAATATGTCCTCCCAAATGCTGGGCGGTCTGGTGCTGGAAGTAAATCCTGGGTGGTTGGGGTATTAATAAAAAATATAATAAGAAAAAAAAATACTTATATATGATCTAAATTTTTTCCCACATACTTATCAAAGGGTTGGACATACTTTTGATGGAAATAGAAAAAAAAAAAACCTCACAACGATTGTCGAAATTTGTTTTCATTAAATTTAAAATCCCACTGATTCTCGCCGACTTGCAACTCTCAAAGAGCATCTAATTGTCTTTTTTTTTCTTTTTTAGTGGATTGCCATGTTACCCCATACTTCATATTATCATATATCATCTCCTATCCGTGTAGGATATGTATCATCTATATATATTGTTGTTACTTGTATCCGTATTTTTTTTAAATTATCATATCGCCGGATCTATATCGTGTCAAATATAATAACTGTACCTATATATTGGTGCTGATAATTGGATCGTGTATTCAAAAATAAAGGGAAAAAAAGAAAGGTAAATAGTTATGGGCCCTTTTAAACAGGCCATTTTTAAATAAAAACCAACGGCAAAAAAATTATTGGGCTTTTCTTTCTTTAAAATGAACCTCTTTTCAAGCCTTTCCAGAATTGTGTTTGTAAAGAAAAATCTGCTGTTATTCTTTATAAATTTTTTTCATGTTATTCAGATGTTAATTGTTTATTTTTTTCATGTACAAATTTTAACAAAGTTTTTCATATATGAATCTTAACGAAGACCAACAGTTAAGATCAGAATAACAGGTTTATTCAAATTTATTTCCGTGGTCTATATTCACCGGTACTTGGATTTCAAGATGACCAAAATTTTTATTAATATTATTTAAAAATAAATAAATTAATTAACAGACTATTTTTTTTATATAATTTAATATTTACCAGGATCGCAACGACAAATGATGGCCCGCAAAAACTAAAAAAAAAATCTCAAACCCATTTGAAAAGTTGATTTTCAAAAAGAAAAATAGCAATTAATAATTTGAAAATATTAGAAAGAACACTAAATAAAATAGATAAAACATATTATAATTTAGATATACTAGAAGGACTCCGAAATATTTTTCAGACATGATTTTTCCTGGTTGTAACAAAAAATTAATCTATTTCTTAGTATGTTACTGAAAAAAAAATGTTTTGTCTGAATTATTGATCCTGATTTAAAAGTCACTTATAGTAAGAAATTATCGTGATTCTTCTTGTATATTCAAATTGTAAGGTACTCTTATCTATTTAGAAAAAAAAATTCTTGCAATCATTAAACAAGTCAAATCATTTTTTTTTTCGAAAATAGATGAAGTATCTTATAATTTGAATGTACTAGAAGAATCACGATAATTTCTTTATTTATCTAGAAGTGAATTTTGAATCGGGATTAATAATTCAGATCCAAAATATATATATATATATATATATATATATATATATATTTTCCGGTAACGCACTAAGAAATAGATTACTTTTTTTATTACAGCCGGAAAAAATCATGCTTGAAAAATGTTTCGTAGTTCTTCTAGTATATCTAAATTATTAACTGCTCTTTCTATTTTTGAAAAACATTAAAAAAATTAAAAACAACGTTTCAAATGGTTTCTTTTTAGCTTTTCGGGGGGCAAACGACAAATAGCGGACTCAGTCTTTGGGGCCGTAATTTGTCGTTGTGGTCCTAATAAATATTGAATTCTATAGAAATAATGGCCTTTGGTTTTTATTTTTATTTTTTATATGTATTGTTCTTTCAAGTCCATCATATATTTCAGTCATTCAAATTCAGCATATATTTCAGGACGTGAAGGTAAATTGTCGACAATTTGATTCAAAACAGAATGGATCCGCACATGGATTTAAAAATATATCTGATAGTTTACTGAAATCTTATATGGATTGGAAAGGATTCATCTTGTTCATTCGATTTGCAGAACCATGGACGATGTAAATTCGATGCAAATTCGAAGTCTGTTCAGGATCCAATGCATAATGTTGTTCTAATAAATTAAATATGATTTGAGCTTGTATAGTCACAGAAATTAAATCACAATTAATCATGTAGATAAGTTTATTTAAAACCATTATTTTAAATTCATATATCGATTATATAAAATAGTACGTGCCTGCGAAGACATATTATAAAATTAAATATAATATGAATAGACATATCATTAAATGATTCAAATATTTAGAAGAGAAATAATATGTAAAGAAACAAAATTGAGAAAAATATGTTTAAATGAAGATTTTTTTTCTACATATATATTATTGATGGAAATTATTTTAACTATGAAAATTTCTCTATAGATCATCTCTCTACACGAAAGTTTTAGATATTCTTCATTTTCTCTCCAAATTGAAAAGATATAATTATTCATCTATACGCAAAGATACATTAGTCCCAATAAAGTTATTTCTCCTCTTGACATAATAAATATAGCATATCAGACAAAAATGATTTTCTCCACAGATTTGAAAATATTAAATAATTTTCATTGTCGAAAATATAGAGGAAGTGGAGAAATGAAACAGAGGAAACAGAGAAATAAGAAAATAATTTAATAATAGGCATAAGAGATAGCTTTAAGGAGAAATAAGAAACAAAATACTAGGGATTCATTCAATTTTAATTGTGACAAACCATATAGCAGTATGTGTGACGAGTATGTTTTTTTTAAACTAAATTTAGACTTCTACACAAAAAAAAAATGTATTTAATCAAAATAATACAAATTATGTGATGGGAAGCTAATATTAAATCCGAAAATTCATCTTTCAATTTTAGTCGTTGACGTATCAGAATAACTACGTGCATAATATAAGAATAGAGATATTCGCTCATGTTATGCAAGTATTATTTTAGACATTTTAACTAAAATATCTCATAGGATTCGAATCCGATTATAATAAATATAAATCCGCATTTTCATCCAACTATCCAATTAATTTAAAAAAATATATATATGTCCGATTAATTTTGAGCAAAGGCATAGTTTATGAGATCATCTCCCTTACGTTACTCTAGAATAAGAATGGAGATGTCCACTAAACAGTTCACTCAGACTATAAATTATTGAAACTATCTAAAATTGCTAAGCAGAATAACAATGCAAATAACGCTGCTAAGCATAACAACAGTGGTCAGTAGGATTTCCAAGAAAAAGAACAACGGCAATTGAGGTTACTAAGCACAAAAATAATTCCAATGAGGCTGATGAGTACAAGAATATTGAAAATGAGTCCGCTAAATACAAGAACATTCCAAATGAGACTGCTAAGCACAAGAACAAATGCAAATGAGGTGCATAACCACAAGATTAAGGGCAAATTATGTTGCAAAGCGTAAAAAGAACAATAAATGAGGTTGTTAAGCACAAGAACAAGTGTAGCTGATGTTGCTAAGCACAAGACCAAGGGCAAAAGAGGTTAGGAAGCATATGAACCACGACAATTGAGGTTGTTAAGCAAACGAACATGGGTAAATGATGTTCCTAAGCACAAGAACAACTGCAAATGAGGTTCACAAGCACAAGATCAAGGGCAAATTATGTTGCAAAGCGCAAGAACAACGACAAATGAGATTGTTAAGCACAAGAACAAATGTAAATGATGTTGTTAAACACAAGAACAATGGCAAAAGAGATTAAGAAGCATATGAATAATGACAATTGAGATTGTTAAGCAAACTAACAAGGGCAAATGAGGTTCCTCAGCACAAGAACAATTCTAAATGAGGTTCATAAGCACAAGATCAAGGGTACAAGAGGTCGATAAGCACAAGAACAACGCCAATTGAGATTGTTTAGCACACAAACAAGGGCAAATGAGGTTTCTAAGTACAAGAACAAATGCAAATGAGGTGCATAAGCACAAGATTAAGGGTAATTATGTTGCAAAGCGCAAAAATAACAAGAAGTGGGGTTGTTAAGCACAAGAACAAGTGTAACTGATGTTGCTAAGCACAAGAACAAGGGCAAAAGAGGTTATGAAACATATGAACAACGATAATTTAGGTTGTCAAGCACACGAGCAAGGGCAAATGAGGTTCCTAACCACAAAAACAAATACAAATGAGGTTCATAAGCACAAGATCAAGGGCAAAAAAGGTTGTTAAGCACAAGAACAACGCCAATTGAGGTTGTTTAGCACACAAACAAGGGCAACTGACGTTCCTTAGTACACGAACAAGGGCAATTGAGCTTCGTAAGCACAAGAACAAATGCAAATGAGGTTCATAAGCACAAGATCAAGGGCAAAAAAGGTTGTTAAGCACAAGAACAACGCCAATTAAGGTTATTTACACACAAACAAGGGCAAATGATGTTCCTAAGTACAAGAACAATTTCAAATGAGGTGCATAGGCACAAGATCAAGGGAAAATTATGTTGCAAAGCGCAAAAACAACGACAAATGAGGTAACAAGTGTAACTGATGTTGTTAAGCACAAGAACAAGGGCAAAAGAGGTTTGGAAGCATATGAACAACGACAATTGAGGTTGTTAAGCAAACGAACAAGGGCAAATTAGGTTCCTAAGCACAAGAACAAATGCAAACGCGGGTCATAAGCACAAGATGAAGGGCAAAAAAGGTTGTTAAGCTCACCAACAACGCTAATTCAGGTTGTTAAGCATATGAACAAGTGTAAATGATGTTGCTAAACACAAGAACATGGGCAAAATAGGTTAGGAAACATATGAACAATGACAATTGAGGTTGTTAAGCAAACGAACAAGGGCAAATGATGTTGTTAAGCACAAGAACAAGTGTAAATGATGTTGCTAAACACAATAACAATGGCAAAAGAGGTTAAGAAGCATATAAACAACGACAATTGAGGTTGTTAAGCACACGAACAAGGGCAAATGAGGTTCCTAAGTACAAGAACATGTGCAAATGAGGTGCATAAGCACAAGATCAAGGAAAAATTATGCTGCAAAGCGCAAGAACAACGACAAATGAGGTTGTTAAGCACAAGAACAAGTGTAAATGATGTTGCTAAGCACAAGAACAAGGGCAAAAAAGGTTAAGAAGCATATGAACAACGACAATTGAGTTTGTCTAGTACACGAACAAGGGCAAATGGGGTTCCTAAGCATAAGAACGAATGCAAATGAGGTTCATAAGCACAAGATCAAGGGTAAAAAGGTTGTTAAGCACAAGAACAACGCAAATTGAGGTTGTTTAGCACACAAACAAGGTTGTTAAGTGCAAATTATGTTGCAAAGCGCAAGAACAACGACAAATGAGGTTATTAAGTACGAGAACAAGTGTAACTGATGTTGCTAAGCACAACAACAAAGGCAAAAGAGGTTAAGAAGCATATGAACAACGATAATTGAGGTCATTAAGCACACGAACAAGGGCAAACGAGGTCCCTAAGCACAAGAACAATTGCAAATGAGGTTCATAAGCATAAGATCGAGGGTAAAAGAGGTTGCTAAGCACACGAACAACACCAATTGAGGTTGTTAAGTACACAAAAAAGGGCAAATGAGGTTCCTAAACATAAGAACAAATACAAATGAGGTGCATAAGCACAAGATTAAGGGCAAATTATGTTGCAAAGCGCAAGAACAACGACACATGTGGTTGTTAAGCACAAGAACAAGTGGAACTGATGTTGCTAAGAACGAGAACAAATACAAATGAGGTTCATAAGCACAAGATCAAGGGCAAATTATGTTGCAAAGCGAAAGAACAACGACAAATGAGATTGCTAAGCATAAGAACAAGTGTAAATGATGTTGCCAAGCACAAGAACAATGGCAAAAGAGGTTAAGAAGCACATTAATAACGACAATTGAGGTTGTTAAACAAACGAACAAGGGCCAATGAGGTTCCAAAGCACATGAACAAATGCAAATGAGTTTCATAAGCACAAGATCAATGTGAAGAAAAGTTGTTAAGCACAAGAACAATGTCAATTGAGGTTGTTTAGCACACAAACAAGGGCAAATGAGGTTCCTAAGTACAAGAAGAAATGCAAATGAGGTGCATAAGCACAGGATTAAGGGAAAATTATGATGCAAAGAGCAAGAACAACGATAAATGAGGTTGTTAATCACAAGAACAAGTGTAACTGATGTTGCTAAGCACAAGAACAAGGGCTAAAAATGTTAAGAAGCACATGAACAACGACAATATAGGTTGTTAAGCAAACGAACGAGGGCAGATGAGGTTCCTAAGCACAAGAACAAATGCAAATGAGGTTCATAAGCACAAGATCAATGTAAAAAAATTTAGGAAGCACATGAACAATGACAATTGAGGTTGTTAAGCAAAGGAACAACGGCAAATGAGGTTCATAAGCACAAGATCAAGGGCAAATTATGTTCCAAAGCGCAAGAACAACGACAAATGAGGTTGTTAAGCACAAGGATAAGTGTAAATGATGTTGCTAAGCATAAGAACAAGGGCAAAAGAGGTTAAGAAGTACATGAACAACGACAATTGAGGTTGTTAAGTAAACAAAAAAGGACAAATGAGGTTTCTAAGCACAAGAACAAATGCAAATGAGGTTCATAAGCACATGATCAATGTAAAAAAAGGTTGTTAAGAACAAGAACAACGGCAATTGTGGTTGTTTAGCACACAAACAGGGGAAAATGAGGTTCCTAAGTACAAGAACAAATACAAATAAGGTTCCTAAGCACAAGAAGAAATGTAAATGAGGGTCAGAAGCACAAGATTAAGGGCAAAAGAGGTTGTTAAGCACACGAACATCGCCAATTCAGGTTCTTAAGCACACAAACAAGGGCAAATGAGGTTCCTAAGCACAAGAACAAATGCAAATGAGGTTCATAAGCACAAGTTAAAGGGCAAATTATGTTGCAAAGCGCAAGAACAACGACAAATGAGGTTGTTAAGCATAAGAACAAGTGTAAATGATGTTGGTAAACACAAGACCAAGGGCAAAAGAAGTTAAGAAGCATATGAAAAACAATAATTGAGGTTTAAGCTAACGAACAAGGGCAATTGAGGATCCTAAGTACAAGAACAAATGCAAATGAGGTTCATAAGTACATGATCAACGAAAAAAGAGGTTTTTAAGCACACGAATAATGCCAATTGAGGTTGTTAAGTACACAAAAAATGACAAATGAGGTTCCTAAGCATAAGAACAATTGCAAATGAGATTCATAAGCACAAGATCAAGGGTAAATTATGTTGCAAAGCGCAGAAATAACGACAAATGAGGTTGTTAAGCACAAGAACAAGTGTAACTTATGTTGCTAAGCACAGGAACAATGGCAAAAGAGGTTAGGAAGCATATGAACCACGACAATTGAGGTTGTCAAGCAAACGAGCAAGGGCAAATGAGATTCCTAAGCACAAGAACAAATGCAAATGAAGTTCATAAGCACAAGATCAACTGTAAAAGATGTTGTTTTAAGTACACGAACAACGCCAATTGAGGTTGTCAAGTACACAAACAACGGCAAATGAGGTTCCTAAGAACAAGAACAAATGCAAATGAGATTCACAAGCACAAGATTAAGGGCAAATTATGCTGTAAAGCGCAAGAACAACGACAAATGAGGTTGCTAAGCACAAGGGCAAAAGTGGTTAGGAAGCATATGAACAACGACAATTGAGGTTGTTAAGCAAACGAACAAGGGCCAACGAGGTTCCTGCCCATAAGAACAAATGCAAATGAGGTTCATAAGTACGAGATCAACGGCAAAAGAGGTTGTTAAGCACACAAACAATGCTAATTCAGGTTGTTAAGGACACAAACAAAGGCAAATGACTAAGCACAAGAACAAATGCAAATGAGGTTCATAAGTACAAGATCAAGGGCAAATTATGTTTGAAAGTGCAAGAACAACGAGAAATGAGGTTGTTAAGCAAAAGAACAAGTGTAAATAAAGTGAAGAAGCATATGAACAATGACAATTGAGGTTGTTAAGCAAACGAACAAGGGCAAATTAGGTTCCTAAGCATAAGAACAAATGTAAATGAGGTTCATAAGTACAAGATCAACGGAAAAAGAGGTTGTTAGGCACATGAACAACACCAATTGACGTTGTTAAGTACACAAACAACGGTAAATAAGGTTCCTAAGCATAAGAACAACTGTAAATGAGGTTCATAGGCACAAGATCAAGGACAAATTATGTTGGAAAGCGCAAGGACAACGACAATTGAGGTTCTTAATCACAAGAACAAGTGTAAACGATGTTGCTAAACACAAGAACAAGGGCAAAAGAGGTTAGGAAGAATATGAACAACGATAACTGAGGTTGTTAAGCACACAAACAAAGGTAAATGATGTTCCTAAGCACATGAACAACTGCAAATGAGGTTCATAAGCACAATATCAAGGGCAACAGATGTTGTTTAGCACAAGGACAAATGAGGTTCCTAAGTACAAGAACAAATGCAAATGAGGTGCATAAGCACAAGATTAAGGACAAATTATGTTGCAAAGCACAATAACAACGACACATGAGGTTGTTAAACACAAGAACAAGTGGAACTGATGTTGCTAAGCACAAGAACAAATGCAAATGAGGTTCATAAGCACAAGATCAACTGTAAAAGATGTTGTTTTAAGCACACGAACAACGCCAATTGAGGTTGTCAAGTACACAAACAACGGCAAATGAGGTTCCTAAGCACAAGAACAAATGCAAATGAGATTCAGAAGTACAAGATCTAGGGCAAATTATGTTGCAAAGCGCAAGAACAACGACAAATGAGGTTGTTAAGCACAAGAAAAAGTGTAAATGATGTTGCTAAGCACAAGAATAAAGGCAAAAGAGGTTAGGAAGCATATGAACAACGACAATTGAGGTTGTTAAGCAAACGAACAAGGGCAAATTAGGTTCCTAAGCACAAGAACAAATGCAAATGAGGTTCATAAGCACAAGATCAAGGGCAAAAGAGATTGTTAAGCTCACAAACAACGCTAATTTAGGTTGTTACGCAGACAAACAAGGGCAAATGAGGTTCCTAAGAAGAAGAACACATGCAAATGCGGTTCATAAGCACAACACCAAGAGCAAATTATGTTGTAAAGTGCAAGAACAACGAGAAATGAAGTTGTTAAGCACAAGAACAAGTGTAAATGATGTTGCTAAGCACAAGAACAAGGGAAAAAGAGGTTAAGAAGCATATGAACAACGGTAATTGAGGTTGTTAAGCACACGAACAAGAACAAATGAGGTTCCTAAGCACAAGAACAAATGCAAATGAGGTTCATAAGTACAAGATCTTGGGCAAATTATGTTGCAAAGCGCAAGAACAACGACAAATGAGGTTGCTAAGCACAAGAACAAGTGTAAATGATGTTGCTAAGCACAAGAACAAGGGCAAAAGAGGTTAAGAAGAATATGAACAACGATAATTTAGGTTGTTAAGCACACGAACAAGGGCAAATGAGGTTCCTAAGCACAAGAACAAATTCAAATGAGGTTCATAGGCACAAGATCAAGGGCAAAAGATGTTGTTAAGCTCACAAACAACGCCAATTGAAGTTGTTTAGCACACAAACAAGGGCAAATGACGTTCCTAAGAAGAAGAACACATACAAATGCGGTTCATAAGCACAACATCAAGGGCAAATTATGTTGTAAAGTGCAAGAACAATGAGAAATGAAGTTGTTAAGCACAAGAACAAGTGTAAATGATGTTGCTAAGCACAAGAACAAGGGAAAAAGAGGTTAAGAAGCATATGAACAACGATAATTGAGGTTGTTTAGCACACAAACAAGGGCAAATGAGGTTCCTAAGTACAAGAACAAAAGCAAATGAGGTGCATAAGCACAAGATTAAGGGCAAATTATGTTGCAAAGTGCAAGAACAACGATAAATGAGGTTGTTATGCACAAGAACAAGTGTAACTGATGTTGCTAAGCACAAGAACAAGGGCAAAAGAGGTTAAGAAGAATATGAACAACAATAATTTAGGTTGTTAAGCACACGAACAAGGGCAAATGAGGTTCCTAAGCACAAGAACAAATTCAAATGAGGTTCATAAGCACAAGATCAAGGGCAAAAACGGTTGTTAACCACAAGAACAACGCCAATTGAGGTTGCACACAAACAAGGGCAAATGACGTTCCTAAGTACAAGAACAAATGCAAATGAGGTGCATAAGCACAAGATTAAGGGCAAATTATGTTGCAAAGCGCAAAAACAACGTCAAATGAAGTTGTTAAGCACAAGAACAAGTACAACCGATGTTGCTAAGAACAAGAACAAGGGCAAAATAGGTTAAGAAACATATAAACAACGACAATTGAGGTTGTTAAGCAAACGAACAAGGGAAAATTAGGTTCCTAAGCACAAGAACAAATACAAATGAGGTTCAAAAGCACAAGATCAAGGGCAAAAGAGGTTGTTAAGCTCACAAACAACGCTAATTTAGGTTGTTACGCACACAAACAAGGGCAAATGAGGTTCCTAAGCCTAAGAACACATGCAAATGCTGTTCATAAGCACAACATCAAGGGCAAATTATGTTGTAGAGCGCAAGAACAACGACAAATGAGGTTGTTAAGCACAAGAACAAGTGTAAATGATGTTGTTAAACACAAGAACAAGGGCAAAAGAGGTTAAGAAACATATGAATAATGAAAATTGAGATTGTTAAGCAAACGAACACGGGAAAATGAGGTTCCTCAGGACAAGAACAATTGCAAATGAGGTTCATAAGCACAACATCAAGGGTACAAGAGGTTATTGAACACACGAACAGTGCCAATTGAAGTTGTTAAGTACACAAACAACGGCAAATGAGGTTCCTAAGCACAAGAACAAATGCAAATGAGATTCATAAGTACAAGATCAAGAGAAAATTATGTTGCAAAGCTCGAGAACATCGAAAAATGAGGTTGTTAAGCGTCAGAACAAGTGTAAATGATGTTGGTAAGCACAAGAATAAGGGCAAATGAGGTTCCTCAGCACAAGAGCAACTGCAAACAAACAACAATTGATGTTGTTAAGCACACGAAGAGCAACTGCAAACGAGGTTCATAAGTACAAGATCAAGGGTAAAAGAGGTTGCTAAGCACACGAAGAATGCCAATTGAGGTTGTTAAGCACAAGAACAAGGGCAAATGAGGTTCCTAAGTACAAGAACAATTGCAAATGAGGTGCATAAGCACTAGATTAAGGGCAAATTAAGTTGCAAAGTGCAAAAACAACGACAAATGAGGTTGTTAAGCACAAGAATAAGCACCAGAACAAGTGTAACTGGTGTTGCTAAGCATAAGAACAAGGGAAAAATAGGTTAAGAAGCATATGAACAACGATAATTGAGGTTGTTAAGCAAACGAACAAGGACAAATGAGGTTCCTAAGCAGAAGAACACGTGCAAATGCGGTTCATAAGGACAACATCACGGGCAAATTATGTTGTAAAGTGCAAGAACAACCACAAATGAGGTTGTTAAGCACTAGAAGAAGTGTAAATGATGTTGCTAAGCACAAGAACAAGTGAAAAATAGGTTAAGAAGCATATGAACAACGATAATTAAGGTTGTTAAGCATACGAACAAGGACAAATGAGGTTCCTAAGCACAAGAACAAATGAAAATGAGGTTCATAAGCACAAGATCAAGGGCAAATTCTGTTGCAAAGCGCAACAACAACGACAAATGAGATTGCTAAGCACAAGAACAAGTGTAAATTATGTTGCTAAGCACATACAAAGCACAAGAACTAGGGCAAAAGAGGTTAAAAAGCATATGAACAACGACAATTAAGGTTGTTTAGTAGACAAACAAGGACACATGGGGTTCCTAAGCACAAGATCAAATGCAAATGAGGTTCATAAGCACAAGATCAAGGGTAAAAAGGTTGTTATGCACAAGAACAACGCCAATTGAGGTTGTTTATCACATAAACAAGGTTGTTAAGGGTAAATTATGTTGCAAAGCTCAAGAACAACGACAAACGAGGTTGTTAAGTACAAGAAAATGTGTAACTGATGTTGCTAAGCACAACAACAAGGGCAAAAGAGGTTAAGAAGCATATGAACAACGATAATTGAGGTCGTTAAGCACACGAACAAGGGCAAATGAGGTTCCTCAGCACAAGAGCAACTGCAAACGAGGTTCATAAGTACAAGATCAAGGGTAAAAGAGGTTGCTAAGCACACGAAGAACGCCAATTGAGGATGTTGAGTACACAAACAAGGGCAAATGAGGTTCCTAAGCACAAGAACAAATGCAAATGAGGTGCATAAGCACAAGATTAACGGCAAATTATGTTGCAAAGCGCAAGAACAACGACAAATGAGGTAGTTAACCACAAGAACAAGTGTAACTAATATTGCTAAGCACAAGAACAAGGGCAAAAGAGGTTAGGAATCATGTGAACAACGACAGTTGAGGTTGTTAAGCAAACGAACAAGGGCAAATGAGGTTCGTAAGCACAAGAAGAAATGCAAATGAGGTTCATAAGCACAAGATCAAGGGAAAAAGAGGATGTTAAGCTCACAGACAACGCTAATTCAGGTTGTTAAGTACGCAAACAAGGGCAAATGAGGTCCCTAAGCACTAGAACACATGCAAATGCGGTTCATAAGCACAAGATCAAGGGCAAATTATGTTGCAGAGCGCAAGAACAATGACAAATGAGGTAGTTAAGCACAAGAACAAGTGTAAATGATGTTCCTAAGCACAAGAACAAGGGCAAAAGAGTTAAGAAACATATGAACAACAATAATTCAGGTTGTTAAGCACACGAACAAGGACAAATGAGTTTCCTAAGCACAAGAACAAATGCAAAGGAGGTTCATAAGCACAAGATCAAGGGTAAATTATGTTGCAAAGCGCAAGAACAACGGCAAATGAGGTTGGTAAGCACAAGAACAAGTGTAAATGTTGTTGCTAAGCACAAGAACAAGGGCAAAGGAGATTAAAAAGCACATGAACATCGACAATTGAGGTTGTTATGCAAACAAACAAGGGCCAATGAAGTTCCTAAGCACAAGAACAAATGCAAATGAGGTTCATAAACACAAGATCAATGTGAAAAAAAGTTGTTAAGCACAAGAACAATGCCAATTGAGGTTGTTTAGCACACAAACAAGGGCAAGTGAGGTTCCTAAGTACAAGAACAAAAGCAAATGAGGTGCATAACCACAAGATTAAGGGCAAATTATGTTGCAAAGTGCAAGAACAACGATAAATGAGGTTGTTATGCACAAGAACAAGTGTAACTGATGTTGCTAAGCACAAGAACAAGGGCAAAAGAGGTTAAGAAGAATATGAACAACAATAATTTTGGTTGTTAAGCACACGAACAAGGGCAAATGAGGGTCCTAAGCACAAGAACAAATTCAAATGAGGTTCATAAGTACAAGATCAAGGGCAAAAAAGGTTGTTAACCACAAGAACAACGCCAATTGAGGTTGTTTAGCACACAAACAAGGGCAAATGACGTTCCTCAGTACAAGAACAAATGCAAATGATGTGCATAAGCACAAGATCAAGGAAAAATTATGTTAGAAAACGCAAGAACAACGACAAATGAGGTTGTTACGCACAAGAAAAAGTATAAATGATGTTGCTAAGCACAAAAACAACGGCAAAAGAGGTTAAGAAGCATATGAACAATGACAATTGAGGCTGTTTAGTACACGAACAAGGGCAAATGAGGTTCCTAAGGACAAGAACAAATGCAAATGAGGTTCATAAGCACAAGATCATGGGCAAAAAAGGTTGTTAAGCACAAGAACAACACCAATTGAGGTTGTTTTGCACACAAACAAGGGCAAATGAGGTCCTAAATACAAGAACAAATGCAAATGAGGTGCATAAGCACAAGATTAAGGGCAAATTAAGTTGCAAAGTGCAAAAACAACGACAAATGAGGTTGTTAAGCACAAGAATAAGCACCTGAACAAGTGTAACTGATGTTGCTAAGCACAAGAACAAGGGCAAAATAGGTTAAGAAGCATATGAATAACGATAATTGAGGTTGTTAAGCAAACGAACAAGGACAAATGAGGTTCCTAAGCAGAAGAACACATGCAAATGCGGTTCATAAGAACAACATCAAGGGCAAATTATGTTGTAAAGCGCAAGAACAACCACAAATGAGGTTGTTAAGCACTAGAATAAGTGTAAATGATGTTGCTAAGCACTAGAACAAGTGAAAAATATGTCAAGAAGCATATGAACAACAATAATTAAGGTTGTTAATCACACGAAAAAGGACAAATGAGGTTCCTAAGCACAAGAACAAATGAAAATGAGGTTCATAAGCACAAGATCAAGGGCAAATTCTGTTGCAAAGCGCAACAACAACGACAAATGAGATTGCTAAGCACAAGAACAAGTGTAAATGATGTTGCTAAGCACAAGACCAAGGGTAAAAGGGGTTAAGAAGCACATTAATAACGACAATTGAGGTTCTTAAGCAAACGAATAGGGGCAAATGAGGTTCATAAGCACAAGAACAAATGCAAATGATGTTCATAAGCAAAAGATCAATGTGAAAAAAGGTTGTTAAGCACAAGAACAACGACAATTGAGGTTGTTTAGCACACAAACAAGGGAAAATGAGGTTCCTAAGTACAAGAACAAATGCAAATGAGGTGCATAAGCACAAAATAACGGGCAAATGATGTTGCAAAGTGCAAGAACAACGATAAATGAGGTTGTTAAGCACAAGAACAAGTGTAATTGATGTTGCTAAGCACAAGTACAAGGGAAAAAGAGGTTAAGAAGCATATGAACAATGAAAATTTAGGTTGTTAAGCACACGAACAAGGCCAAAAAAGGTTCCTAGGCACAAGAACAAATGCAAATGAGGTTCATAAGCACAAGATCAAGGGCAAAAATGGTTGTTAAGCACAAGAACAACGCCAATTGAGGTTGTTTAGCACACAAACAATGGCAAATGACGTTCCTAAGTACAACAACAATTGCAAATGAGGTGCATAACCACAAGATCAAGGGAAAATTATGTTGGAAAGCGCAAGAACAACGACAAATGAGGTTGTTACGCACAAGAAAATTTATAAGTGATGTTGCCGAGCACAAGAACAACGGGAAAAGAGGTTAAGAAGCATATTAACAACGACAACTGAGGTTGTTTATTACGCGAACAAGGGCAAATGAGGTTCCTAAGCACAAGAACAAATGCACATTAGGTTCATAAGCACAAGATCAAGGGAAAAAAAGATTGTTAAACACAAGAACAGTGCCAATTGAGGTTGTTTGGAACACAAACAAGGGCAAATGAGGTTCCTAAGTACAAGAACAAATGCAAATGAGGTGCATAAGCACAAGATTAAGGGCTAATTATGTTGCAAAGCACAAAAACAACGACAAATGAGGTTGTTAAGCATAAGAACAAGTGTAATTGATGTTGCTAATCACAAGAACAAGGGCAAAATAGATTATGAAGCACATGAACAACGATAATTTAGGTTGTCAAGCACACGAACAAGGGCAAATGAGGTACCTAACCACAAGAACAAATGCAAATGAGGTTCATAAGGACAAGATCAAGGGCAAAAAAGGTTGTTAAGCACAAGAACAATGCTAATTGAGGTTGTTTAGCACACAAACAAGGGCAAATGACGTTCCTAAGTACAAGAACAACGGCAAATGAGGTGCATAAGCACAAGATCAAGAGAAAATTATGTTGGAAAGCGGAAGAACAACGACAAATGAGGTTGTTACGCACAAGAAAAAGTATAAATGATGTTGCTAAGCACAAGAACAACGACAAAAGAGGTTAAGAAGCATATGAACAACGAGAATTGAGGTTGTTTAATACACGAACAAGGGCAAATGAGGTTCCTAAGCACAAGAACAAATGCAAATGAGGTTCATAAGCACAAGATCATGGGTAAAAAAGGTTGTTAAGTACAAGAATAACGCCAATTGATGTTATTTAGCATACAAACAAGGGCAAATGACGTTCCTAAGTACAAGAACAATTGCAAATGAGGTGCATAAGCACAAGATCAAGGGAAAATTATGTTGTAAAGCACAAAAACAACGACAAATGAGGTAACAAGTGTAACTGATGTTGCTAAGCAAAAGAACAAGGGGAAAAGAGGTTGGGAAGCATATGAACCACGACAATTGAGGTTGTTAAGCAAACGAACAAGGGCAAATGAGGTTCCTAAGCACAAGAACAAATGCAAATGAGGGTCATAAGCACAAGATCAAGGACAAATTATGTTGCAAAGCGCAAGAACAACAACAAGTGAGGTTGTTAAGCATAAGAAAAAGTGTAAATAATTTTGCTAAGCACAAGAACAACGGCAAAAGAGGTTAAGAAGTATATGAACAACTACAATTGAGGTTGTTTAGTAAACGAACAATGGCAAATGAGGTTCCTAAGCACAAGAACAATTGCAAATGAGGTTCATAAGCATAAGATCAAGGGAAAAAAAGGTTGTTAAGCACAAGAACAACACCAATTGAGGTAGTTTAGCACACAAACAAGGGCAAATGAGGTCCCTAATTAGGTACAAGAAGAAATGCAAATGAAGTACATAAGCACAAGATTAAGGGTAAATTATGTTGCAAAGCGCAAAAACGACGACACATGAGGTTGTTAAGCACAAGAACAAGTGTAACTGATGTTGCTAAGCACAAGAACCGGGGCAAAACAGGTTAAGAAGCATATGAAGAACGACAATTGAGGCTGATGTTGCTAAGCACAGGAACAAGGGCAAAAGATGTTAGAAAGCATATGAACCATGACAATTGAGGTTGTTAAGCAAACGAACAAGGGCAAATGAGGTTCCTAAGCACAAGAACAAATGCAAATGAGGTTGATAAGAACAAGATAAAGGGCAAAAAAGGTTGTTAAGCTCACAAACAACGCTAATTCAGGTTGTTAAGCACACAAACAAGGGCAAATGAGGTCCCTAAGCACAAGAACAAATGCAAATGAAGTTCATAAGCACCAGATTAAGGGCAAATTATGTTGCAAAGGGCAAGAACAACGACAAATGAGGTTGTTAAGCACAAGAACAAGTGTAAATGATATTTCTACAAGTTCAAATCTGGTTCATAAGCACAAGATCAAGGGAAAATTATGTTGCAAAGCACAAGAACAACGAGTAATGAGGTTGTTAAGCACAAGAAAAAGTGTAAATAATGTTGTTAAGCTCACAAACAACGTTAATTCAGGTTGTTAAGGACACAAACTAAGGCAAATGAGGTCCCTAAGCACAAGAACAGATGCAAATGAGGTTCATAAGTACAAGATAAAGGGCAAATTATGTTGGAAAGCGCAAGAACAATGACAAATGAGGTTGTTAAGCACAAAAACAAGTGTAGATGATGTTGCTAAGCACAAGAACAAGTGTAAAAGAGGTGATGAAACATATGAACAACGACAAATGAGGTTGTTAAGCAAACGAACAAGGGCAAATGAGGTTCCTAAGCACAAGAACAAATGCAAATGAGGCTTATAAGTACAAGATTAACGGAAAAAGAGGTTGTTAAGGACACGAACAACGCCATTTGAGGTTATTAAGTACACAAACAACGGCAAATGAGGTTCCTAAGCATAAGAACAAATGCAAATGAGATTCATAAGCACAAGATCAAGGGCAAATTATGTTGCATAAGGGCAAAAACAACGACAATTGTGTTGAGCACAAGAACAAGTGTAAATAATGTTGCTAAGCACAATAACAAGGGCAAAAGATGTTAGAAAGCATATGAACAACGACAATTGAGGTTGTTAAGCACACGAACATGGGTAAATGATGTTCCTAAGCACAAGAACGACTGCAAATGAGGTTCATAAGCACAATATCAAGGGCAAAAGAGGTTGTTAAGCACACGAACAACGCCAATTGAGGTTGTTAAGCACATAAACAAGTGGAAATGAGGTTCATAAGCACAAGAACAAGTACAAATGAGGTTCATAAGCACAAGATCAAGGGCAAATTATGTTGCAAAGTGCAAGAAAAACGACAAATGAGGTTGTTAAGCACAAGAAAAAGTGTAAATGATGTTGCTAAACACAATAACAAGGGCAAAATAGGTTAAGAAGCATATGAACAACGACAATTCAGGTTGTTTGGTACACGAACAAGGGCAAATGAGGTTCCTAAGCACAAGAAGAAATGTAAATGAGGGTCAGTAGCAAAAGATCAAGGGCAAAAGAGGTTGTTAAGCCCACGAACATCGCCAATTCAGGTTGCTAAGCACACAAACAAGGGAAATTGAGGTTCCTAAGCACAAGAACAAATGCAAATGAGGTTCATAAGCACAAGATCAAGGGCAAATTATGTTGCAAAGCGCATGAACAACGACAATTGAGGTTGTTAAGTACAAGAGCAAGTGTAAATGATGTTGCTAAGCACAAGAACAAGGGCAAAAGAGGTTAGGAAGTATATGAACATCGATAATTGAGGTTGTTAAGCACACGAACAAGGGTAAATGATATTCCTAAGCACAAGAATAACTGCAAATGAGGTTCATAAGCACAAGATCAACGGTAAAAGAGGTTGTTTTAAGCACACGAAAAACGCCAATTGAGGTTGTTAAGTACACAAACAAAGGCAAATGAGGTTCCTAAGAACAAGAACAAATGCAAATGAGATTCACAAGCACAAGATTAAGGGCAAATTATGCTGCAACGTGCAAGAACAACGACAAATGAGGTTGCTTACAAGGGCAAAAGTGGTTAGGAAGCATATGAACAACGACAATTGAGGTTGTTAAGCAAACGAACAAGGGCCAACGAGGTTCCTAACCACAAGAACAAATGCAAAATGACATTCATAAGTACGAGATCAACGGCAAAAGAGGTTGTTAAGCACACAAACAATGCTAATTCGGGTTGTTAAGCACACAAACAAGGGCAAATGAGGTGCACAAGAACAAATGCAAATGAGGTTCATAAGTACAAGATCAAGGGCAAATTATGTTTGAAAGTGCAAGAACAATGACAAATGAGTTTGTTAAGCATAAGAACAAGTGTAAATAAAGTTAAGAAGCTTATGGACAATGACAATTGAGGTTGTTAAGCAAACGAACAAGGGCAAATTTGGTTCCTAAGCATAAGAACAAATGTAAATGAAGTTCATAAGTACAAGATCAACCGAAAAAGAGGTTGTTAAGCACATGAACAACGCCAATTGAGGTTGTTAAGTACACAAACAACGGTAAATGAGGTTCCTAAGCATAAGAACGAAAGCAAATGAGATTCATAGGCACAAGATCAAGGGCAAATTATGTTGGAAAGCGCAAGGACAACGACAATTGAGGTTCTTAATCACAAGAACAAGTGTAAACGATGTTGCTAAGCACAAGAACAAGGGAAAAAGAGGTTAGGAAGCATATGAACAACGATAATTGAGATTGTTAAGCACACAAACAAGGGTAAATGATGTTCCTAGGCACATGAACAACTGCAAATGAGGTTCATAAGCACAATATCAAGCGCAAAAGAGGTTGTTAAGCACATGATCAACGCCAATTGAGGTTGTTAAGCACATAAACAAGGGGAAATGAGGTTCCTAAGCACAAGAAAAAGTGCGAATGAGGTTCATAAGCACAAGATCAAGGGCAAATTATGTTGCAAAGCACAAGAACAACGACAAATGAGGTTGTTAAGTACAAAAAAAAGTGTAAATGATGTTGCTAAGCACAAGAACAAAGGCAAAAGAGGTTAGGAAGCATATGAACAACGACAATTGATGTTGTTAAGCAAATGAACAAGGGCAAATTTGGTTCCTAAGCACAAGAACAAATGCAAATGAGATTCATAAGCACAAGATCAAGGGCAAAAGAGGTTGTTAAGCTCACAAACATTGCTAATTCAGGTTGTTACGCAGACAAACAAGGGCAAATGAGGTTCCTAAGAAGAAGAACACATGCAAATGCGGTTCATAAGCACAACATCAAGGGCAAATTATGTTGTAAAGTGCACGAACAACGACAAATGAAGTTGTTAAGCACAAGAACAAGTGTAAATGATGTTGCTAAGCACAAGAACAAGGGAAAAAGAGGTTAAGAAGCATATGAACAACGATAATTGAGGTTGTTAAGCACTCGAACAAGGACAAATGAGGTTCCTAAGCACAAGAACAAATGCAAATGAGGTTCATAAGTACAAGATCTAGGGCAAATTATGTTGCAAAGCGCAAGAACAACGACAAATGAGGTTGCTAAGCACAAGAACACGTGTAAATGATGTTGCTAAGCACAAGAACAAGGGCAAAAGAGATTAAGAAGAATATGAATAACGATAATTTAGGTTCTTAAGCACATGAACAAGGGCAAATGAGGTTCCTAAGCACAAGAACAAATTCAAATGAGGTTCATAAGCACAAGATCAAGGGAAAAAAAGGTTGTTAACCACAAGAACAACGCCAATTGAGGTTGTTTAGCACACAAACAAGGGCAAATGACGTTCCTAAGTACAAGAACAAATGCAAATGAGGTGCATAAGCACAATACCAAGGGAAAATTATGTTGGAAAGTGCAAGAACAACGACAAATGAGGTTGTTACACATAGGGCTGTCAATAAAGCTCATATCTCGTGGCTCGCTCGTGACTCACATCTGGCTCGATCGGTAACAGCTCGTTCGATAGTGGACCCAGCTATAAACGAGTTGGCTCGCTAACAACTCGGGCCAAAATTAACGAGCTGAGCTAAGGTCTCACTCGCTCGCCAGCTTGCGAGCTAGCTCGGCTAGGCATCAATTTGTGAATTTGTATGAATTTGTGTTTTATTTTATACTGTCAAACTTGGTCCAACTCGGTTCAGCTTGGTCCAGCTCGGTCCAAAAAGGTTGTAAAATTTATTTTCTTCATAAATTAAGGTCCAACCAAACCCCAGTGAGCCAACTTGTGGCTCGCGAGCTGGCTCGCGAGCCGGCTTGTCACGAGTTTGAGCTGAGATTTTAGCTCGTGAGCTGTTAACGAGCTGGCTCGCTAACAGCTCAGTCCAGAATTAATGAGCTGAGCTAAGGCTCAGCTCGGCCCGAGCCAGCTCCTTTACAGCCATAGTTACACACAAGAAAAAAGTGTAAATGATGTTGCTAAGCACAAGAATAACGACAAAAGAGGTTAAGAAGCATATGAACAACGACAATTTAGGTTGTTTAGTACACGAGCAGCGGCAAATGAGGTTCCTAAGCACAAGAACAAATGCAAATGAGATTCATTAGTACAAGATCAAGGGCAAATTATGTTGTAAAGCGCCAGAACATCGAGAAATGAGGTTGTTAAGCGTAAGAACAAGTGTCAATGATGTTGGTATGCACAAGAATAAGGGCAAAAGAGGTTAGGAAGCATATGAACAATGACAATTGAGGTTGTTAAGCAAATGAACAAGAGCAAATGAGGTTGTTAAGCACAAGAGCAAGTGTAAATGATGTTGCTAAGCATAAGAACAAGGGCAAAAGAGGTTATGAGCATATGAACAACGACAATTGAGGTTGTTAAGCACACAAACAAGGGGAAATGAGGTGCATAAGCACGAGATCAAGGACAAATTATGCTGCAAAGAGAAAGAACAACGACAAACGAGGTTGTTAAGTACAAGAACAAGTGTAAATGATGTTGCTAAGCACATGCAAAGCACAAGAACAATGGCAAAAGAGGTTAAGAAGCATATGAACAACGACAATTGAGGTTGTTTAGTAGACAAACAAGGACAAATGGGGTTCCTAGGCACAAGATCAAATGCAAATGAGGTTCATAAGCACAAGATCAAGGGTAAAAAGGTTGTTAAGCACAAGAACATCGCCAATTGAGGTTGTTTAGCACACAAACATGGTTGTTAAGGGAAAATTATGTTGCAAAGCTCAAGAACAACGACAAATGAGGTTGTTAAGTACAAGAAACTGTGTAACTGATGTTGCTAAGCACAACAACAAGGGCACAAGAAGTTAAGAAGCATATGAACAATGATAATTGAGGTCGTTAAGCACACGAACAAGGGCAAATGAGGTTCCTAAGCACAAGAACAACTGCAAATGAGGTTCATAAGCACAAGATCAAGGGTAAAAGACGTTGCTAAGCACACGAACAATGCCAATTGAGGTTGTTACGTACACAAACAATGGCAAATGAGGTTCCTAATCATAAGAACAAATGTAAATGAGGTGCATAAGCACAAGATTAACTGTAAATTATGTTGTAAACCGCAAGAACAACGACAAATGAGGTTGTTACGCACAAGAAAAAGTGTAAATGATGTTGCTAAGCACAAAAACAACGGCAAAAGAGGATAAGAAGCATATGAACAACGACAATTGAGGTTGTTTAGTACACGAACAAGGGCAAATGAGGTTCCTAAGAACAAGAAGAAATGCAAATGAGGTTCATAAGCATAAGATCATGGGCAAAAAAGGTTGTTAAGCACAAGGACCACGCCAATTGAGGTTGTTAAGCAAACAAACAAGGGCAAATGAGGTTCCTAAGCACAAGAACAAATGCAAATGAGGTTCATAAGCACAAGATCAAGGGAAAAAGAGGATGTTAAGCCAACAAACAACGCTAATTCAGGTTGTTAAGCATACAAACAAGGGCAAATGAGGTCCCTAAGCACAAACAAGGGCAAATGCGGTTCATAAGCACAAGATCATGGGCAAATTATGTTGTAGAGCGCAAGAACAATGACAAATGAGGTAGTTAAGCACAAGAACAAGTGTAAATGATGTTCCTAAGCACAAGAACAAGGGCCAAAGAGGTTAAGAAACATATGAACAACAATAATTGAGGTTATTAACCACACGAACAAGGACAAATGAGGTTCCTAAGCACAAGAACAAATGCAAATGAGGTTCACAAGCACAAGATCAAGGGCAAATTATGTTGCAAAGCGCAAGAACAACGACAAATGAGGTTGCTATGCACAAGAACAAGTGTAAATGATGTTGCTAAGCGCAAGAACAAGGGCAAAAGAGGTTAAAAAGCACATGAACATCGACAATTGAGGTTGTTAAGCAAACAAACAAGGGCAAATAAGAATACTAAGCACAAGAACAAATGCAAATGAGGTTCATAAGCACAAGATCAATGTGAAAAAAGGTTGTAAAGCAGAAGAACAATGCCAATTGAGGTTGTTTAGCACACAAACAAGGGCAAATGAGGTTCCAAAGTACAAGAACAAATGCAAATGAGGTGCATAAGCACAAGATTAAGGGCAAATTATGTTGCAAAGTGCAAGAACAACGATAAATGAGGTTGTTAAGCACAAGAACAAGTGTAACTGATGTTGCTAAGCACAAGAACAAGGGCAAAAGAGGTTAAGAAGAATATGAACAACGATAATTTAGGTTGTTAAGCACACGAACAAGGGAAAATGAGGTTCCTAAGAACAAGAAAAAATTCAAATGAGGTTCATAAGCACAAGATAAAGGCAAAAAAGGTTGTTAAGCACAAGAACAATGCCAATTGAGGTTGTTTAGCACACAAACAAGGGCAAATGATGTTCCTAAGTACAAGAACAAATGCAAATGAGGTGCATAAGCACAAGATTAAGGGCAAATTATGTTGCAAAGTGCAAGAACAACGATAAATGAGGTTGTTAAGCACAAGAACAAGTGTAACTGATGTTGCTAAGCACAAGAACACGGGCAAAAGAGGTTAAGAAGAATATGAACAACGATAATTTAGGTTGTTAAGCACACGAACAAGGGAAAATGAGGTTCTTTAGCACAAGAAAAAATTCAAATGAGGTTCATAAGCACAAGATCAAGGGCAAAAAAGGTTGTTAAGCACAAGAACAATGCCAATTGAGGTTGTTTAGCACACAAACAAGGGCAAATGACGTTCCTAAGTACAAGAACAAATGCAAATGAGGTGCATAAGCACAAGATCAAGGGAAGATTATGTTGGAAAGCGCAAGAACAACGACAAATAAGGTTGTTACGCACAAGAAAAAGTGTAAATGATGTTGCTAAGCACAAGAACAATGGCAAAAGATGTTAAGAAGCATATGAACAACGACAATTGAGGTTGTTTATTACACGAACAAGGTGAAATGAGGTTTCTAAGCACAAGAACAAATGCAAATGAGGTTCATAAGCATAAGATCAAGGGCAAAAAAGGTTGTTAATCACTAGAACAACGCCAATTGAGGTTGTTTAGCACACAAACAAGGGCAAATGAGGTTCCTAAGTACAAGAACAAATGCAAATGAGGTGCATAAGCACAAGATTATGGGCAAATTAAGTTGCAAAGTGCAAAAACAACGAGAAATGAGGTTGTTAAGCACATGAACAATTGGCCAATGAGGTTGTTAAGCAAAAGAACAATGACAAATGAATTGCTAAGCACAAGAACATAGACCAATGAGTTGCTAAGCAGAACAACAATGTGAATGAGGCTGCAAAACACAACAACAGCGGCCAGTCGGGTTTCTAAGGATAAGTACAACGGCAAATGATATTGCTAAGCACAAAAATAATGCCAATGAGGCTGCTGAGCACAATAATATTGGAAATGAGTCCGCTAAGCACAAGAACATTCCAAATGAGACTGCTAAGCATAAGAAGAATGGAAATAGGGCCGGTTAGCACATGAACAATTGCCAATGCGGTTGCAAAGCAAAAGAGCAATGGAAAATGAGTTGCTAAGCACAAGAACAATGACAAATGAGGTTGCTAAGCACAACGACAATGGCCAATGGAGTTGTTAAGAAAATTAATAATGGCAAATGAGTTGCTAAGAACAAGAACAATGACATATGAGTTTGCTAAACATAAGAAGAATGCAAATGAGACTGTTAAACACAATAACAAAGTCCAATGAAGTTACTAAGCAAAAAAATAATAGTCAATAAGTTGCTAAGCACAAGAACAACAATAAATGAGGTAGTTACGCACAAGAATATTGCAAATGAGACTACTAAGCACATGAACAATGGAAATGAAAACGGTTAGCATAAGAACAATTGCCAATGCGGTTGCAAAGCAAAATAGCAATGACAAATGAGTTGCTAAGCACAAGAACAATGACAAATGAGGTTGCTAAGCACAAGAACAATGTAAATGGAGCTGCTATGGGCAATTGAGTTGTTAAGCCAAAGAACAATGGCAAATGAGTTGCTACGCACAAGAACAATGACATATGAGTTTGCTAAGCACAAGAACATAGACCAATGAAGTTGATAAGCAGAAGAACAATGTGAATGTGGCTGCAAAACACAACAACAGCGGCCAGTCGAGTTTCTAAGGATAAGTACAACAACAAATGAGATTGCTAAGCACAAAAAAATGCCAATGAGACTGCTGAGCACAAGAATATTGGAAATGAGTCCGCTAAGAACAAGAACATTCCAAATGAGACTGCTAAGCATAAGAAGAATGGAAATAGGGCCGGTTAGCACATGAACAATTGCCAATGCGGTTGCAAAGCAGAAAAGCAATGGAATATGAGTTACTAAGCACAAGAACAATGACGAATGAGGTTGCTAAGCACAAGAACAATACAAATGAGGCTGCTAAGCACAACAACAATGGCCAATGGAGTTGTTAAGCAAATGAGTTGCCAAGAACAAGAACAATGACATATGAGTTTGCTAAACATGAGAAGAATGCAAATGAGACTACTAAACACAATAACAATGTCCAATGAAGTTACTAAACAAAAAAAAATAGCCAATAAGTTATTAAGCACAAGAACAATGACAAATGAGGTAGTTACGCACAAGAACATTGCAAAAGAGACTGTTGAGTACAGGAATAATGGAAATGACGATGCCAAGCGCAAGAACAACTGCCAATAAGTTTGCTAACATAAAAGAACAATTGCGAATGACTTGCTAACCACAAGAACAACGACAAATGAGGTTGTTAAGCACAATAAAAATACAAATGTGGTTGCTAAGCCCAACAACAATGCAAATGATAATGTCAATTACATGAACAATGTCCAATGATGTAGTTAACCAAACGAGCATTGGCCAATGAGGTTGTTAAGCAAAAGAACAATGACAAATGAATTGCTAAGCACTAGAACATAGACCAATGAAGTTGATAAGCAGAAGAACAATGTGAATGAGGCTGCAAAACACAACAACAGCGGCCAGTCGGGTTTCTAAGGATAAGTTCAACAACAAATGAGATTGCTAAGCACAAAAATAATGCCAATGAGGCTGCTAAGCACAAGAATAATGGAAATGAGTCCGCTAAGCACAGGAACATTCCAAATGAGATTGCTAAGCATAAGAAGAATGGAAATAGGGCCGGTTAGCACATGAACAATTGCCAATGCGGTTCCAAAGCAAAAGAGCAATGGAAAATGAGTTACTAAGCACAAGAACAATGACAAATGAGATTGCTAAGCACAAGACACAACAACAATGGCCAATGGAGCTGTTAAGCAAATGAACAATGTCAAATGAGTTGCTAAGAACAAGAACAATGACATATGAGTTTGCTAAACATGAGAAGAATGCAAATGAGACTGTTAAACACATAACAATGTCCAATGAAGTTACTAAGCAAAAAAATAATAGTCAATAAGTTGCTAAGGACAAGAACAACGATAAATGAGGTAGTTATGCACAAGAACATTGCAAATGAGACTGCTAAGCACATGAACAATGGAAATGAGAACGGTTAGCATAAGAACAATTGCCAATGCGGTTGCAAAGCAAAAGAGTAATGACAAATGAGTTGCTAAGCACAAAAACAATGACAAATGAGGTTGCTAAGCACAAGAACAATGCAAATGGAGCTGCTATGGACAACAACAATGGCCAATTGAGTTGTTAAGCCAAAGAACAATGGCAAATGAGTTGCTATGCACAAGAACAATGGCAAATGAGTTGCTACGCACAAGAACAATGACATACGAGTTTTCTAAGCATGAAAACAAAGCAAATGAGGCTGCTAAGCACACCAACAATGTCCAATGAAGTTATTAAGCAAAAGAACAATAGACAATGAGTTGCTAAGTACAAGAACAATGACAAATGAGGTTGCTAAGCACAAGAACTTTGCAAATAAGACTGCTAAGCACAAGACCAATTGAAATGAAGACGACAAGCGCAAGAACAACGGCTAATAAGTTTGTTATGAAAGAACAATTGCAAATAAATTGCTAAGCATAGAACAATGACAAATGAGATTGTTAAGCACAAGAACAATGCGAATGAGGTTGCTAAGCACGACAACAATGCAAATGAGAATGCTAATCACATGAGCAACGACTAATTATATTGTTAACCAAACGAACAATGGCCAATGAGGTTGTTAAGTAAAAGAACAATGACAAATGACTTCCTAAGCACAAGAACAATGATTAATGAGGTTGCTAAGCAGAAGAACAATGCAAATAAAGCTGCCAAGCACAAGAACAAAGGCCAGTGGAGTTTCTAAGCAAAAGAACAACGACAAATGAGGTTGGGAAGCACAAAACTAATGCCAATGAGGATACTAAGCACAAGAATACTGGAAATGTGTCCGCTAAGCACAAGAACATTGCATATGAGACGGCTAAGCATAAGAAGAAAGGAAATGAGGCCGGTTAGCACAGGAACAATTGCCAATACAGTTGCAAAGGAAAATAGCAATGTCAAATGAGTTGCTAAGCACAAGAACAATGACAAATGAAGTTGCTAAGCACAAGAACAATGCAAATGAGACTGCTAAGGACAGCAAAAATGGCCAATTGAGTTTTTAAGCAAAAGAACAATGGCAAATGAGTTGCTACGCACAAGAACAATGACATATGTGGTTGCTAAGCACGAGAACAATGCAAATGAGGCTGCTAAGCACAACAACAATGTCCAATGAAGTTATTAAGCAAAAGAACTATGACAAATGAGGTTGTTAAGCACAAGAACATTGCAAAAGAAACCGTTGAGCACAGGAATAATGGAAATGACGATGCCAAGCGCAAGAACAACTGTCAATAAGTACATAAAAGAACAATTGCGAATGACTTGCTAAGCACAAGAACAATGACAAATGAGGTTGTTAAGCACAATAACAATGCAAATGAGGTTGCTAAGCACAACAACAATGCAAATGAGAATGTTAATTACATGAACAATATCCAATGATGTAGTTAACCAAACGAGCATTGGCCAATGAGGTTGGCAAAAGAACAATGACAAATGAATTGCTAAGCACAAGAACATAGACCAATGAAGTTGATAAGAGAATAACAATGTGAATGAGGCTACAAAATGTTGGTATAAATTTTCATAATATTCGGATAGTTATAAATTAATTAAAATAAATCAAATTGAAATAGAGTTACCCGGATCGTGCGAAGCACTGTCCTTAAGCGTATTCCGTCTCATCGTGCAAGATGGAACCGCAACCAAGATAATCCGGGTTTGTTGCTCCTTAGGCACGCCATGGAAGCAACTAACGATAACTCCGCAATATCCAGCAGTTGATCAGATTAATCAATCAAGATAAATAAAATATTATGTGGGAGGGAATCTATGTTTTTTCTTGGATACAAAACGAAGAGAGGAATCTATATCAAAATTGAGATATGTATACAAAATGAGATAGAGCATGTATATCTTTTTATTTCTGTTCATTTGTTCCTTTTTCAACAGAGAAGAGAGATAAACTTATATAGGAAACAATTAATTTAATTCATTAAAGGAAATGAAACGCATAGCATTAAAGGAAGGGAAATGTTATTAGAATAATTAAAAATTAAATGCCTCCAGCCAAACGCCTTTGGCTTGGTAATATTTAGTATTAGGTAATGAGACAAAGGGAAATAACAGAATTGAATAATTAATGAATTGAACTTTTAAATTGAACCCTCAAGTTTACAAATATTATAAACAGAGATTTTAATAATTTTGAGTTTTTAGAACTCAAGTTTCAACACAAAACACAACAATAGCGGCCAGTCGGGTTTCTAAGGATAAGTTCTACAACAAATGAGATTGCTAAGCACAAAAATAATGCCAATGAAGCTGCTGAGCAGAAGAATATTGGAAATGAGTCTGCGAAGAACAAGAACATTCCAAATGAGACTGCAAAGCATAAGAAGAATGGAAATAGGGCCGGTTAGCACATGAACAATTGCCAATGCTGTTGCGAAGCAAAAGAGCAATGGAAAATGAGTTATTAAGAACAAGAACAATGACAAATGAGGTTGCTAAGCACAAGAACAATGCAAATGAGGCTGCTAAGCACAAAAACAATGGCCAACGGAGTTGTTAAGCAAATGAACAACGGCAAATGAGTTGCTAAGAACAAGAACAATGACATATGAGTTTGCTAAACATGAGAAGAATGCAAATAAGACTGCTAAACACAATAACAATGTCCAATGAAGTTACTAAGCAAAAAAACAATAGTCAGTAAGTTGCTAAGCACAAGAACAACGATAAATGAAGTAGTTACGCACAAGAACATTGCAAATGAGGCTGCTAAGCACATGAACAATGAAAATGAGAACGGTTAGCATAAGAACAATTGCCAATGCAGTTGCAAAGCAAAAGAGCAATGACAAATGAGTTGCTAAGTACAAGAACAATGACAAATGAGGTTGCTAAGCACAAGAACAATGCAAATGGAGCTTGTATGGACAACAACAATGGCCAATTGAGTTGTTAAGCCAAAGAAAAATGGCAAATGAGTTGCTACGCACAAAAACAATGGCAAATGAGTTGCTACGCACAAGAATAATGGCAAATGAGTTGCTACGCACAAGAACAATGACATATGAGTTTGCTAAGCATGAAAACAAAGCAAATGAGGCTGCTAAGCACACCAACAATGTCCAATGAAGTTATTAAGCAAAAGAACAATAGGCAATGAGTTGCTAAGTACAGGAACAATGACTAATGAGGTTGCTAAGCACAAGAACTTTGCAAATGAGACTGCTAAGCACAAGACCAATTGAAATGAAGACGACAAGCGCAAGAACAACGGCCAATAAGTTTGTTTTGAATAAGAACAATTGCAAATAACTTGCTAAGCATAGAAAAGTGATAAATGAGGTTGTTAAGCACAAGAACAATGCGAATGAGGTTGCTAAGCATGACGACAATGCAAATGATAATGCTTATCACATGAGCAACGACTAATGATATTGTTAACCGAACGAACAATGGCCAATGAGATTGTTAAGCAAAAGAACAATGGCTAATGACTTGCTCAGCACAAGAACAATGAGTAATGAGGTTGCTAAGTAGAAGAACAATGCAAACAAAGCTGCCAAGCACAAGAACAAAGACCAGTGGGGTTTCTAAGCAAAAGAACAACGACAAATGAGGTTGGGAAGCACAAAAACAATGCCAATAAGACTGTTAAGCAAAAGAACAATGACAAATGACTTGCTAAGTACAAGAACAATGACAAATGAGGTTGCTAAACACAAGAACTTTGCAAATGAGATTGCTAAGCACAAGACCAATTGAAATGAAGACGACAAGCGCAAGAACAACGGCCAATAAGTTTGTTATGAATAATAACAATTGCAAATAACTTGCTAAGCATATAATAATGACAAATGAGGTTGTTAAGCACAAGAACAATGCAAATGAGGTTGCTAAGCACGACAACAATGCAAATGAGAATGCTAATCACATGAGCAACGACTAATGATATTGTTAACCAAATGAACAATGGCCAATGAGGTTGTTAAGCAAAAGAACGATGGCTAATGACTTGCTAAGCACAAGTACAATGACCAATGAGGTTGCTAAGTAGAATAGCAATGCAAATGAAACTGCTAAGCACAAGAACCAAGGCCAGTGGGGTTTCTAAGCAAAAGAACAACGACAAATGAGGTTGGGAAGGACAAAAACAATGCCAATGAGGCTGCTAAGCACAAGAATACTAGAAATGAGTCCGCTAAGCACAAGAACATTGCAAACGAGACGGCTAAGCATAAGAAGAAAGGAAATGAGGCCGGTTAGCACAAGAACAATTGTCATTACAGTTGCAAAGCAAAATAGCAATATCAAATGAGTTACTAAGCACAAGAACAATGCAAATGAGACTGCTAAGGACAGCAACAATGGCCAATTGAGTTTTTAAGCAAAAGAACAATGACAAATGAGTTGCTACGCACAAGAACAATGACATATGAGGTTGCTAAGAATGAGAGCAATGCAAATGAGGCTACTAAGCACAACAACAATGTCCAATGAAGTTATTAAGCAAAAGAACAATAGCCAACGAGTTTCTAAGCACAAGAACTATGACAAATGAGGTTGTTAAGCACAAGAACATTGCAAAAGAGACTGTTGAGCATAGGAATAATGGAAATGACAATGCCAAGCGCAAGAACAACTGCCAATAAGTTTGCTAACATAAAAGAACAATTGCGAATGAATTGCTAAGCACAAGAACAATGACAAATGAGGTTGTTAAGCACAATAACAATGCAAATGAGGTTGCTAAGCACAACAACAATGCAAAAGAGAATGTTAATTACATGAACAATGTCCAATGATGCAGTTAACCAAACGAGCAATAGCCAATGAGGTTATTAATTAAGCAAAGGGAAAATTTACATAATGCCATTCTTTTTCAAAACATAGAACAAAATACCCTCCTTCCAAAATTCTTAACAAAATGCCCTTGTGGGCTCCATATTACCTCCTCTTTCCCTCCTCCCTCCCTCCCTTCCACTCCTCATTAACTCTCCTTTATTATTCTAAGCTTATACTTATATTTTATATATTTAATATTACCCGTATAAAATTAATATATCTTACGTACTTAGACATATTCGGAGCATCTAATATTTTTTTTAACATGTATCTATCTTGTGGAATATGGTATAATTCAATAATCATATAAATGACTTTCATAGAAACTTCTACCAACTCCTTGTTCATTTTATTTAGACTCGAAAATGTCAATGTAATTTACAAATATAAACAAGAAATTATATAGAAACAGAGCAGGATAGCGAGATATTCTAGTCAAAATAAAACTAAATAATTGACCATGATACAAAACCATTTCATGCATTGCAGTAAAATGATCAATTTTTGATAGTATATTACTAACGATATAAAAGTTATTTTGAAGGGCTCATTTTATGTCTTATTATGCTTTTAATTTTAATTTGTTATTACTAATATATTAAAACATAATGATAAAATAAGGCTATTACATTTGGTTATAATATTTTTGTTTTAATGAGAATCAAGAATATGAAAAAAAAAATATTTACATAGGACATTTCACTATGATAATACAAAAGACATTAAATATTTTAAATATATATTTGTAGATATAAAATGACATAGATTACAAATAATTAATTTAAAAAAATGAATTTGTGCATTGTAAGTTGGATTATCTAGAACTTATTCACCAATCATAGTGTACCAATTATCACCAAGTTCGTCAGCAAAACTCAATAAAGATAAGTAATTAGTAAATTAAAGAAAATAATAATCATCAGCACCCTTATTTGTTTAAGCATATTCAATTATTAACAAATAAAGTCATTTTTTAACTAATTAATTATTGACCTTTAGTATGTTGTAAGTTTATTTAGAATCAACTATTGACAAATAAGTGTTTAATCTTTAACTTACAAAATATTTATTTATGTAATATCAAAGTGCTAACAAATTTTTGTTAAGTGTGAAACCATATTAATATTGAATGTATAAAACAAAAGTATAAGTTTAGAACAATAAAGAGGGAGTAAATAGAAATAAATGGGAGGGAGGGAGGGATGAGGGGAAGAGGAGGGAAATGTGGGGCCCACAAGAGCATTTTGTTAAGAATTTTATAAGGATGGTAAATGTTTTGAAAAAGGAGGACATTATGTAATATTTCCCTTAAGCAAAAGAACAATGACAAATGAATTGCTATGCACAAGAACATAGACCAATGAAGTTGCTCAGCAGAAGAACAATGTGAATGAGGCTGCAAAACACAACAACAGTGGTCAGTCGGGTTTTTAAGGAAAAGTACAACGACAAATGAGATTGCTAAGCACAAAAATAATACCAATGAGGCTGCTGAGCACAAGAATATTGGAAATGAGTCCGCTAAGAACAAGAACATTCCAAATGAGACTGCTAAGCATAAGAAGAATTGAAATAGGGCCGGTTAGCACATGAACAATTGCCAATGCAGTTGCAAAGCAAAAGAGCAATGGAAAATGAGTTACTAAACACAAGAACAATGACAAATGAGGTTGTTAAGCACAAGAACAATACAAATGAGGCTGCTAAGCACAACAACAATGGCCAATGAAGTTGTTAAGGAAATGAACAATGGCAAATGAGTTGCTAAGAACAAGAACAATGACATATGAGTTTGCTAAGCATGAGAAGAATGCAAATGAGACTGCTAAACACAATAACAATGTCCAATGAAGGTACTAAGCAAAAAAAACAATAGCCTATAAGTTGCTAAGCACAAAAACAATGACAAATGAGGTAGTTACGCACAAGAACATTGCAAATGAGACTACTAAGCACATGAACAATGGAAATGATAATAGTTAGCATAAGAACAATTGCCAATGCGGTTGCAAAGAAAAAGAGCAATGACAAATGAGTTGCTAAGCACAAGAACAATGCAAATGAGGCTGCTATGGATAACAACAATCGCCAATTGAGTTGTTAAGCCAAAGAACAATGACAAATGAGTTGCTACGCACAAGAACAATGACATATAAGTTTGCTAAGCATGAAAACAAAGCAAATGAAGCTGCAAAGCACAACAACAATATCCAATGAAGTTATTAAGCAAAAAAACAATAGGCAATGAGTTGCTAAGTACAAGAACAGTGACAAATGAGGTTGCTAAGCACAAGAACTTTGCAAATGAGACAGCTAAGCACAAGACCAATTGAAATGAAGACAACAAGCGCAAGAACAACGGCCAATAAGTTTGTTATGAATAAGAACAATTGCAAATAACTTGCTAAGCATAGAACAATGACAAATGAAGTTGTTAAGCATAAGAACAATGCAAATGAGGTTGCTAAGCACGACAACAATGCAAATGAGAATGCTAATAATCACATGAGCAATGACTAATAATATTGTTAACCAAACGAACAATGGCCAATGAGGTTGTTAAGTACAAGAACAATGGCAAATGACTTGCTAAACACAAGAACAATGACTAATGAGGTTGCTAAGCAGAAGAAGAATGCAAATAAAGCTGCCAAGCACAAGAACAAATGCCAGTGGGGTTTCTAAGCAAAAGAACAACGACAAATGAGGTTGCGAAGCACAAAAATAATGCCAATGAGGATGCTAAGCACAAGAATATTGGAAATGAGTCTGCTAAGCACAAGAACATTGCAGATGAGACGGCCAAGCATAAGAAGAAAGGAAATGAGGCCGGTTAGCATAAGAACAATTGTCAATACAGTTGCAAAGCAAAAGAGCAATGTCAAATGAGCTTCTAAGCACAAGAACAATGACAAATAGGGTTGCTAAGCACAACAACAATGCAAATGAGACTGCTAAGGACAACAACAATGGCAAATTGAGTTTTTAAGCAAAAGAACAATAGCAAATGAGTTGCTACACACAAGAACAATGACATATGAGTTTGCTAAGTATGAAAACAATGCAAATGAGGCTGCTAAGCACAACAACAATGTCCAACGAAGTTATTAGGCAAAAGAACAATACTAATGAGTTGCTAAGCACAAGAACTATGATAAATGAGGTTGTTAAGTACAAGAACATTGCAAAAGAGATTGCTGAGCACAGGAATAATGGAAATGATGATGCCAAGTGTAAGAACAACTTCTAATGAGTAAACATAAAAGAACAATTGCGAATGACTTGGTAAGCACAAGAAAAATGACAAATGAGGTTGTTAAGCATAATAACAATGCAACACAACAATGCAAATGAGAATGTTAATAACATGAAAAATGTCCAACGATGTAGCCAAACGACCATTGGCCAATGAGGTTGTTAAGCAAAAGAACAATCACAAATGAATAGCTAAGCACAAGAACATATATCAATGAAGTTGCTAAGCAGAAGAACAATGTAAATGATTCTACTAAATACAACAACAACGGCCAGTCGGGTTTCTAAGGAAAAGTACAACGACAAATGAAGTTGGGAAGTACAAAAACAATGCCAATGAGTCCGCTAAGCACAAGAATATTGGAAATGAGTCCGTTAAGCACAAGAACATTCCAAATGAGACTGTTAAGCATAAGAAGAATGGAAATAGGGCTGGTTAGCACATGAACAATTGTCGAGGAAGTTGCAAAGTAAAAGAGCAATGGGAAATGAGTTACTAAATACAAGAACAATGACAAATGGGGTTGGTAAGCGCAAGAACAATGCAAATGAGAATGCTAAGCACAACAACAATGACCAATGAAGTTACTAGGCAAAAAAACAATTGCCAATGCGGTTTCAAAGCAAAAGAGCAATGGCAAATGAGTTGCTAAGCATAAGAACAATGACAAATGAGGTTTCTAAGCACAAGAACAATGCAAATGAGGCTGCTATGGACAACAACAATGGCAATTGAGTTGTTAAGCCAAAGAACAATGGCAAATGAGTTGCTACGCACAAGAACAATGACATATGATTTTGCTAAGCATGAAAACAAACCAAATGAGGTTGCTAAGCACAATAACAATGTCCAATGAAGTTATTAAGTAAAAGAACATTAGCCAATGAGTTGCTAAGCACAAGAACAGTGACAAATGAGGTCGCTAAGCACAAGAACTTTGCAAATGAGCCTGCTAAGCGCAAGAACAATTGAAATGAAGACGCCAAGCGCAAGAACAATGGACAATAAATTTGTTATGAATAAGAACAGTTGCAAATAACTTACTAAGTAAAATAATAATTGCCAATGCGGTTAGCACAAGAACAATTGTCAATGCAGTTGCAAAGCAAAAGAGCAATGGCAAATGAGATGCTAAGTAAAAGAATAATGACAAATGAGGTTGGTAAGCACAATAACAATGTCCAATGAAATTATTTAGCAAAAGAACAATAGCCAATGAGTTAATAAGCACAAGAATTATAACAAATGAGATTGTTAAGCACAAGAACATTGCAAAGAAGACTGCTGAGCACAGGAATAATGGAAATGACGATGCCAAGCGTAAGAACAACTGCCAATAAGTTTGTTAACAAAAAAGAACAATTATAAATGAATAAGAACAATTATAAATGAACATTGCAAAGAAGACTGCTGAGCACAGGAATAATGGAAATGACGATGCCAAGCGTAAGAACAACTGCCAATAAGTTTGTTAACAAAAAAGAACAATTATAAATGACTTGCTAAGCACAAAAACAATGACAAATGAGGTTGTTAAGTACAAGAACAATACAAATGAGGTTACTAAGCACAACGATAATGCAAATGAGTATGCTAATCACATGAACAATGTCCAATGATGTTGTTAACCAAACAAACATTGGTCAATGAGATTGTTAAGCAAAAAAATAATGATAAATGAATGGCTAAGCACAAGAACAATGACCAAGCAAGTCAGGGATCCGACTCTGCTGTTTGCCAAATAGGAGAGTAGAACTCTACTTGTCTAAATCTAACCGTTGAATTTTTTAATACACGAATCTCAACACAGATGAATGGTTCGATTCAGCAATCCAGTACCTCCGCTAGGGGTGTCAATGGGTACGGTAAGGGTCGGGTGGAAGTATTTTCATATCCATACCCGTTACAAATTGTTCTTACCCGTACCCTACCCGTTCCCGCTATAAATTATCTTACCCATACCCTACCCTTACCTGTTATGGTTGTCGGATAACGAAACAGTAGTGGGTAAATAACGGGTAATACTATTATAATAATTATTTTTATTATTTATTAAATAAAATATTAAAAATATATACATTCATTTGACAAATGTATAATATTTTATTGGAAAAAAAAAATCTTATCATGCTAAGCACAAGTAAATCAATTAAAGTACTTTTTTCAATATCTATTAATATATATAATATATATAATTTTTCTTTTATAATTACCCGATCGGGTAACGGGTACGAAATAGGCTTTACCCGTACCCGTCTTATCGGATACGGTACGGGTTGGTTAAACGGGTAAAAGGGTGCCATTGACACCCCTAGCCTCCGCTCCAAAAATTGACCTATAATCGCTAAAGAATTGATTCAATAATAGAATGTCCGTTTTTCATTTTTTTTTTAGGAATAGAAGTAGTCAAACCTTTATATTTACATTAAGAATCTGTTGGATGTCACTTTTTCTTGATGCAAATGGAGAGTATCCGGGTTAATAATTATTTGAGAAATTAAACTATTCATACTAGCGTCTGCGACTCTGTTCTCAAAATCAAATTTTGAGATGAAAAAAAATCCGCGTGCTTTCTTTCTTGCTTCCTTTTTTTTAAAACAAAATTAGCTACAAAAATGCACCAGTCCACTGAAACCAAAGTTGCAAGTGCCAAGAAAAAAACAAAAGAAAACATACAACAAAAAGAAGATGCAAAAAATAACAAATAACATGCAAATTATCTCAATCAACATCAAAATGTAAACTGATTTTTTTTTCTCCATTTGTACGTTAACCACAAAAATAACCATGTAAGATAACGCAAAAATATTTTCTTCCCCACTCTACCCACAAAATTATCAAATTTTAATTTTCGCAACCTTTGAAAAGATGGAAAAAAATGATGAAAACAAAACAGCTTTTGATTCCAAAAACTGATAGGGAAAATAAAACAGCTCTCAAGGGCTGATTAAATTCAAAAAAATAATTAAAAAAAACACACACACACACAAAAAAAAAAGTCTGTTCATTCATCAGATGGTCGATCGAGTCATCATTTCTCGATAAATCCAGTCCGACGAAGGATCGAGTCTCGCATAACCATAAGTTCACGCCCCTTGTGTGTTCTTCCATTTCCAACACAAACTGAAAATGCCATCCTACCAGCGCTCCTCCGCTGAAGAAGAATATGCGGTGGCACTATACCCTTGCCAAAAGTTTCATGATCATCACCGTCACAATATCCATCATCGTCATCTATGTTGTAGCCCGTGCCATTGTAGTTGAACCCAGCAGTCCATGAATGGCTGACATTAATTAACTTTCGACGGGATTGGAATAGGAGCCGATTCTTGGCTCGAAGTTATTCCAGAGCTCGCATCATGTTCTTCCGTGCTGTTTTCTTCTTCAAGGTCTTGGTGAGGCCACAATATGTCTTCTTCATTAAATTCTTCCATTGAATTCGTTTTGTTTCAGTTATTCGGGACAACTGTTTCATTCACCCAGGGAATTATAGGAGAGAAGGATTTATTAAATCATTAAGTCTACAAGTTAGCTGAGTCAAGAGGCCCCACCAATTGTGTTGAAAAAAATGCTCCTATTGTGTACTGGATTCACATCTGCTGCGCTCCAAAACTGAGGAACAGTATTCCTAAAATCTTTGTTTTTTTCAAATCCAGTCATCTAATATTTTCTGTGCACATATCTCGAAATAGTTTATTTTTCTGTTAACGAATCTCAAAACAATTCAACAGTTGAATTTGAAAAAACAGAGATTTTAGAAACACTGTTCACAGTGAAGAATCACAGCTGATTCGGATCCGTTGTGTACTTGTGTTGTACAACCGATCCTAGTCGTCCATTTTTTATAGGACGGTGGGAATCGGATATGATATCATATTACTTAAATCGCGTATGAAAATATATTCTGGAATTATTCAAACATATATATCTATATAGGAAACTACGTGGAATAGACTAAATCAGATTTTCTAAGAGAATTTGCTTAATATTTGGACTTATTCTTGGGTGATAATGTTACATATATCAGCAGGATTTTGATTGGATGACGAATTATTAAAAAGAATAGTTATGTTTTTCGACCAATTGTTGAAAACCAGAATTTCTTGTTCCCGAAGTATCTTTTTAGTTAAAATATGACAAAAATATATATACATTAGAAAATTAGAAATTGCTACATATTCATTCAGTTTCCAGGAAGCATCATGCTCAATTAAATTTTTATTTCATTTCAATTCATTTGTCGGTGTAACTCTTTTACATAAAATGGAAAAATAATGGACATATATTTTTTTATTATTGAACAAATATTAAAAATGTTTGTATATATATCACCTTTACCAAGAAAAAGAAAAACATTAATATCAAAATTACACTTATTTAGCTGAGCCGTTGATGAGGATTTAAGCCTACAAGGGGTTGATATTTTGGATGATTTGTCAAATTAGCAGATATAGCTGCGCTATAGTTTTTTCGGATCTCAAAAACTATAACGTTATTAACCGCTTTTTTTTTATAATAATTATAAATAACTAGATATGGTTGCGCTATAACTTTTTCGGACCTTAAAAGTTATAGCGCTGTAATTGCTATTTAGAATCTAGCCGAATATCCATGCTAAGTGATGACTTGAAGATATCTAAATTTCTAATTCACTATATATAGCTCATGTCTAGCTGCTAACATTTTTTATTAATACATAGGAAGAGATGTTATATCAAACAATTTGTTTTGCATTAGACATTGATGGATAAGTCATAACACATAAGTCCACTAGTGAACTGAACAAAATTGAGATGGGTGGTAACATAGTTGGCTAGAAAAAAAAAAGTTCTAAGACTGTAATTGTTCAAAAGTCAAGAATTCTGCTCACGATTTCGCAGTCTCTACAAACATTTAAAAAAAAAAAAAAAACTGAACAAAATAAATGCTTCTTTTTATATGAATTTCATGACATTAATAAGTTTATTGAAGTTACAAGTAGAACTCGGCCCATCTATTGAAGTTACACGAGTACAAGATCTGAGAAGTCAGGATTGGACAAATTCAAAGTTTTTTTTTTTTTTTTTTTGCATTTCAAGGCCCGTAGGCTATTACATGTTCCTAAAAGCTTTTTCTTACATTTGAATATAGGAATTCTCACTTTCATTACTCAGAGTCTATTACAAAAATTAAACCTCCTACCGGGAACCGTTACCAGTAAGCCTGAACAAAGGAAATATGTAGCCTACATAGTCAATCCCTTGAGTTCTACCTCCCTTGCTAGATGGTCGGCCACATCATTTTGGTCTCTAGAAATAGCCTGACAGATATGATTCTAATTCTTCTTGAGTTCAATCCATACTTTCATACACAGTTCATAAGCCTCCCAGTTTGCTTGTACTGGTGGTTGCGTACCAGTCACCCATTCCACTATTGATGCACTGTCAGAGAGGAAAACACACTCCTGTATGCCTCTATTTGTACTAGCCTTATGCCCTGTCGTAGAGCAGATGCCTCTGCATGGGTGGCACTGCATGACTTCTTATATGCTGATTGGTATTCTTGCATTTCTCCATTTTTATACAGTCCACACCCAATTCCTCCGTTCCAATTTTCCACCCAAGGCCCGTCAACAAAACAGTAGAATTGTTGAGAATTGTTTGCACCCACCACATGGTTCTGTTCTCCTAACTTCTTGCCAGTACCTTTGCCCTTTTCAGAAGCCAACAGAGATTCATGTGAAATTGCCCCATAGTAGCAGCAGAATTTCTCAAAGGTTGGTTTTATTGCTGAATAGGTCATATCGTTTCGGCAACGCCATAATGCCCAGATAATACATGCTACTGTGGTCCACTGGTCATCAGAAAGCACGCGCACCACCCCCTTCAAAATTTCCTGCAAAGGCTGCGAGAGCATTCCTGATTTGATTGGCATGGGACCTGCTAGCCAGCAGGCTCTGGAGAATGGACAGTGGAACAGAAAATGCAAGACATCCTTATTGGCATCTCCACAAACCTGGCAGGTGGGGTCTCTAGTTCTTGACTGAATTATTTGAGCCAGGGGTAGTCCATTTTGTAGTAGTTTCCAGATCAGTAATCGCACCCGAGGCACTATCTTACCAGCTTTCCAAACAAATTCTCAGACCTCTTTCTGCCCCTGTTGAGGATGATTATTCAGAGGCCTGATGCTTTGGTACGCCTTTTTCACCGAGAAGAGCCCATTTGCCGATGGATTAAAAATCAGCATATCTACCCCTCCATCTTGCTGTGGAGGCTGCACTTGTGATATTAGAGTGATAGTGGCTTGATTTCCAAATAGCTCCACCAGCAAGTTAATGTCCCATAAACCTGACTGGCAATCAACTAGATCCGCCACACATAGCTTCCTCTGATTTCTGTCAGTGGGTACAAAATCCATCGCATTCTCAAACCAGGGTTGTGCAAAAACTGAGACCCCTTTCCGATCACTCAAATTCCTGGAAATCAGAGGTAACAAAGAGCTTCGTTGTGCTATGGAGAAAATTCAAAGACCTCTATAAAATGTGCTATTATGGAGAAAATTCAAAGTTGAATCACATATTTCTATTATGGAGAAAATAATAAAGACCTCTATAAAATGTGCTATGTTCTAATCATAATAAGCAATAAATCAAAGAAGGGTATTAAAATTTGAAAATTGACTGAATAATTGTATTATTTGGTTTATTGATAGAAATCATAAGTTCTACCCCAGAAGGTCACAGACAAGCCAAGTGGACTGAAGAGAAGAGATAAACAAATATATCTAATGACAACAGCTTACAAGTCAATTGTTATTTGGTGCTATGCTGCTATGTATTAATAATGTACAAACAATGATTGTGCAGCATCATTGACATGTAAAGCAATGCGGAAAGTGAAGTCGTCGGATTTCATTTGGGCCAAGTTGGGTTGGGCTTCACTGGGCTGGCGACTGCTATTGATTTTCTCCTCCGTCTCTAATTTCTGCTTTTAGTTTTCGAATTTTTCCATACTAAATTTGCATTTCTCTATTATTTTACTGCATTATAAACTAGTAATATATCACCCTGTTCTTGCAAGGGACACATTATGTAAAATCCGATTAATTTTTTTGTGTGTGTATTTAATAAATAAAAGACCGTGATGTATTAATTTGATGATTCATGTATCAATTTTGGGCCTTTCAAGTAGGCCCTAATGAGTGCCACATTTTGGGTCCCAGAGCTTTTGCAAATATTGGGCTTAATTAGGCTCAAATAAATAAATTTTGTAAGCTTTAGACAGCTATATTTTCCTGCCTTAGCGTAAACATTCTTAATTAACCATGATATATTTAGTTTTTATTTTTCTTTGCTTTTTTTTTTTTACTTGATTTTGGTAAAAGAAAATTCAAAATCCTACACATAATACATATGATCAGCTTATATATTATGGAAAGGATCTCTCCAAAGTGTGATTGCCGAGCTCCCTCGCATATTTGACTTACGATTATATACAATAATGACAACATAAAGCAAATTAACCATTTTTATTTAAGCATTTGGCATTTTGGTATCTCTTTTCCTTTCTTTAATTATCTTCCATCTGTTATATATGAACTTATGTGGCTTTTGCTAAATCAACCATTTTAATAAAATAGTACTGTTGAAAAGAAGAAGATAATAAATTATATATTATTGGGCTAGCTTAGTCATATTATGGATAACTGTATAAAGTAACAAAGTTTGCTTTAACTTAGCATAAAAGGCTCATTTTCCTAATATAATGCGATCAATCCGCAAAGTGACTTTCCCTTGGTCAAAAAATAAATAATAGCTTAATTAATTTTTGATGCACTTGTAGAAAGCTAACTTGCGTCAGATTGTTCTTCCCAATCTCTTAGAGGAGCATGAATTGTTAAATTCTAAAAAGTTGTACATTTAAAAAAATAAATAAAGGTATGAAATCAACCCAAACTGTCCCGAATGGTCATTTGATTGTGCTTTAGATTTCATAAACCGTTTTATGTTAGCAGAGGATTTGTGCAAGTTGTGCCACACAGTAGATTGGCCTTGTTCTTTTGTAGCAGGAATGCTGTATTGTTCATGTTGTATTTGTACTTTCAAGAGTTTCTTTTGTTTCATCTTGTTTTAATTAGATATCTTGAATTATTTATATATATAGAGAGAGAGAGAGTAGAACTAGGGTGCTCCTAAGTTCACCCAACCTCTTGTGAACTTGACTCTAAAATATATCGAATCGACTTTAAACGATGAATCCAAACCGTTGAAACCCTTTTACCTAATGAGTGATGCGTCTACATGTGAAAATTTTAAAGTTTCGAATTAATTTAATATAAAGTCAAGTGGTCAAAAGTTTAAGGTTTATAAATTAATTTTAATGCATTCATTTTTTGGACTCCTTTGATCACTTGACTCTATATTAAATTAATTCGAAACTTTAAAATTTTCACATGTAGACGCATCAATCATTAGGTAGAAGGATTTCAACGGTTTGGATTCATTGTTTAAAGTCGATTCGATATATTTTAGAGTCAAGTTCACAAGAGGTTGGGTGAACTTAGGAGCACCCTAGCTCTACTATATATATATATATATATATATATATATATATATATATATATATATATAGGTTTTGGCTAATATGCTACGCGTAGCATAGAGACCTCCGTGCAACGACTCAAAATTTGAAATTTCAAAATCCTAACGGTCGATCCAACCCGTTAGATGTGTTCTACATATTGAAATGTGCTTGGAGAGCAAATTTTATATTTTTTGGATTTTTTTTACTATTTATTAAGCCACTTTGAAAATCGTTGATCCAACGGTTTCACTGTTTGGTTAAGCTACCGTTGGATCAGCGATTTTCAAAGTGGCTTAATAAATAGTAAAAAAAATTCCAAAAAATGTAAAATTTGGTCTCCAAACACATTTCAATATGGAGAACACATCTAACCGTTCGGATCGACCATTATAATTTTGAAAACACAAATTTTGAGCCGTTGCACAGAAGTCCTCTATGCTATGCGTAGCACCGTAGCCAAGTCCTATATATATATATATATATATATATATATATATATATATATAGGTTGGCTAATATACAATTAATTGTTCCTAAGCTCCCGTGCAACCAAGTCGTTTTCTAATTTTCAAAGTCCAAACAGTCGATCTAAACCATTAGATGTGATCTCTATGTTAAAATGTACGTGGAGACCAAATTTTACATTATTTGGAATTTTTTTACTATTTATTAAACCACTTTGAAAATCGCTGATCCAACGGTGGCTTAACCAAACAGTGAAACCGTTGGATCAACGATTTTCAAAGTGACTTAATAAATAGTAAAAAAATTCAAAAAAATGTAAAATTTGCTCTCCAAGTACATTTTAATATAGAAATCACATCTAACAGATTAGATCGATTGTTTAGACTTTGAAAATCAGAAAACGACTTGGTTGCACGGGAGCTCAGGAACAATCAATTGTATATTAGCCAACCTCTATATATATATTTGAGATGGTAACTTATCATAGTTTAAGGGTATACGTTGCTATTCTAAATAGATGTGCTATTACGCACAAAAGTTATTGTTTGGAATAATGCAGGAAGAGTACCTAATTATGTTAATTTCAGAAAGTACTTGAACAGTAAAAGAGGAGAGGAATAATACTCTTTTCACTGCTTAATTTTTTATATTTTGCCAAACACACTAAATATTAATTACGTGTAGCATATATATTCTTTCATCACTCTTCTAATTAACTCTTACATTATAAATTTTCAACTACCACTCTTCCAACATATATAATTAATACATAGAAAAATCAATTCCTTAAACATTAGTCATGACAAAAAATTTGAGCTAAACATTGCACTAGTCCTATATTTTAAACAAAGCAAGTATGTGCCAAAAATCTTAGTTCTATACTTTTTTAGCATTCAAGTATTGTCATAAAATTAAAAAATAATCTATCATAAAGATTAAAAAATTGTTGTAATTATCATAAATATTTCTATATTAATAGTAGGACTACTAATTAAAGCTCTTAACAAAATAATTTATTCCCGATTTACACATTAGATCATATATATGTTCTTCATTAATATCTATATATTGTACTATTTTACATAATTTATTTTAATAAAACAGAAATGGCGCCTGAAATTCTAAGTAATTAAAATGCGTTAGAACTTAGCATGTAGATCAACTTACAGTTAAAAATATTGTACAAATTAATTAATGTGAAGAAAACAATATGTTGTACAAAGAAGAATGTACAGAAGAACCATGCAACACAGATAAATATCACTTTAGCAAAGGCTATCAGAAAAGCAGAAAATGCTACAAAGATACTCTGGCCATAATCCTTTTTATTTCCCCTTTACATTTGTATTCATGTGATAAAGAAAAGTATACAATGGGGAGGCATCAAAGGCTTTAGAGAAAGGAGAGTAGACAAGGAGAATTAATGGGAAAAAGCTTAAGCACCTCCCTTCAGTTCGTATGGCAGCCGTGCGTGCAACTTAATGAAGTATAAACACCTCCAATAACTCATGCACCAGTTAGTTATCTCATCATCATTAAAGCCTTAGCTACCAAGCAACTTTGACATGGGTCATGCAGATTCCACTAATATATATATATATACATACATGGCAATTTAATTAGTGTCTCCGAGTATAAAATCGCCTCAAAACATGCACATATATGTGTCTTGTTAGAATGCTGATGTCTTTTATCCTTAATATATGTTCTAGAACTAGAATTAAGCAGAAAAACCCCTACAATCAAAATAATCACCACAACATCAAACATATTCAATGAGTACCATCTCTATCAGATCCATCACCAGTACCAGGCATAAGGATTATATCATGTGTTCCCTCCACAGTAAGAGTGTGTAAACTTCCTGATAGGTCTTTAACATCATAAGGAAGCATAAGTTTAAGATTTTTTTTTTTTTTTTTTGATAAAAGGCAACAATAGCCCATTCCATTAGGAAATCAGAGTTAATTTACAAATCCAAAAACACCACAGTGACAAGACCTAGCAGCACCTGACATGTTCTAATGCCAAGCAAAACACAAAAACTCGTCGCTTAAGTAACCACCAAAAAACAGTAATGGAAAACAACATTTCGAGTGCTAATCCACCAATCAAAGAGCTAAGATAAACTCCATAAGCTAGATTATAACAAAAAAACCTAGAGTTCGTTTTCATCCATTGTTTGATGAACCCTCAGAGTAACCTAATATAGGAGAGGAGGGCCAGCAGCTTCACCACCATCAAACTGGTACTGTACCAATTGGTTATCTTCAGGATTCCGCATATTCAACGGTATTGCATTGATATCAACCGGCATCCATTTTTCAGCAGCAATCTTGATCTTTTGGTCCATATGGCCTGTCCAATATTCAAAAACAGAAATTATTAGTAAGATTAATGAGCTAATCGACTTACCAGTTGAAGATCGAAAACAAGTATCGTTTCTATATTTCCAGATCGTCCAGCACACAACACTGAGTGTGACTAGGAATCCTTTTTGGTGCACTCCTTTCAGCTGAGCTGCAAAATCAAACACGTCAGATAAGGTTGTCCAATTAGCAAGAAAATGTTGACTTTGGCCTAACCAAAACCAGATTTCATAAGTTTAAGATTAGATATAGCATTATACATTTGATTCATTCACCAAAAATTAGCAGCTGAAATTATTTGAGAGTTCGAACTTTGAACGCTTCTTTAACGTCCTGCTTGAAAAAACAAACTATTCTCGTTAACCCTAGATTCCATAATACAACTCCTGAATTACCTCAACGACATAGGGATCCTTCATAGGAATACTTCTATCCAATATCCCAAGTTCCTGAATATTAATACAATAAAAAACAAACCCATTGAACAACCCTATCCATTGCCAAGTTTCCTTAGCCACTGGACAAGTATCACCTGTCGAACCCCTTCGATGCAAATTATCCCTTGTCAATATCTTATTTTGTTTAGTCAACCAAAGAAAAAATTTTACTTTTAAGGGTATTTTAGCATTCCATATAGATGATGACGTCAAAACATATAGCAAAAATCACTATCTTTTATTACGAAAAATGGCGAAACACAAATGCAAAGTACTATTTTTCCGATTTATTTACCGCAAATATTTTTTTGAGTCATTTTAGTAGGTTATGGAGAAAGTTGCATATTTAGACCAAAAATGGAGCAAAACTGTCCAATTTAGGCGATTATTGAAGATGGACTCAAATTAGAACATTGCATGTCGTATGCAACAGTCTATATAGAGTGTACAACAACTAAAATGGCGAAATTTCTTCATAAAAAAAAAACTAAAATGGCAAACTTCAATGGAAATAGGCTAAGTTTGGAAGCCGTGCGGGTTCGAGTCTATGTCGCATGCGGCATAGCCCAGTGGCCGCACACGTCGGGAAATAAATCCGTAGATTGTTATTCTGCACCGCTAGATCAACATATCTCTGCCCTTGATTGAAGCCTTCTAGAAGGTAGGTCCGATCCCAGATCATCCACGTTATTTCTAGATTGAGTGGAGTCCAAGTTTACTATTTTTGGAGTATTATTTTCGGACTTAGATCATGGGAGACCCCATGATCCCCACTACTTTATGAAACCCTATAAATACCCCCCTCTTATATGTGATTCGGTGTGTGTGTTTAATTGTGATTAAGTCCAATACTATAGCGATGAATCCTCACTGATTAAGAAAGTTGGCTAGGTTAGAGTTCTAAGGAGAGAGGCGAATCCCTTGGAAGTTAAGGGAATAAGGCATCATCTAAATAGGGGAGGCGAGGTACTCCTTCGTCAACAGAGTTGTAATATATGTTCTCTTTATTTATTTATTTATTTTCTTTTGCTATGGCTCCAAGGAGCTGAACCTTTCATCTCTAGGGTGAGAGTTGAACTATGAGTCATTTAATAATATTTTGATTTTGTTTATGTTTTGTTGTGTAAATTTCTATTGCACTTTAATCTTTTTATTTTATTCGAGTATACATAGTTCCGTCTATTATATACCAATGATCCTTTGCATACCAATGGGGTAGATCCAATAGATCCTTGTGTGAGAAGGATGATATGTAAGTGGTTGAACTTCGGCTAACGAGACTTGGCAGCGGTTCAAAGACTAAGGTTCGAACCTAGGAAGCTCCCTTGGCGGGGTAGGATAGAAAGTATCTTAGGTTAGGTTTACTTAGTCAGAAAGAATAAGGAAAGAATATAATTATGTACTTAAAATACTTTAGTCTTGGTAACCCAAAAGTCAATCGAAAGATTGAGAAACCTAACACAACATATAACAGAACACCACGGCGCACTGCGGGTAGTGACAGTGCCACGTATGGAGTAGCCTGTGGGTCAAGTTTAAGGTCGCATGCGGTAGTGACAGTGTCGCATGCAGGTTCGACTGGTGCCTGAACAGATCATTATATTAGACTCATAGGAAGGCTTGAACCCTAGAGAATCTCTATTACTCTATCGATCACCTGTTGCACCACCGCATTAAACCATGCTATAACTCCGGTTGTATTTTAAATTTACATTAAATAATTACTTTAAGAACACAACAAACTCTTAATTAACAACCAATCCAACTTGACTAGTGAAAATTGTTATAGCTTAATACACTATCCCTGTGGATCGATATCCTGATTATACTACACGATAGGATTGTATACTTGCAATCTGAGTCAAAAATGAATTCAAAGTTAAAATGTATAGTCTACTATATTGAAACTTTATGCATTTCGTTTTCGGTGCATCAATAGACCTAAACTCAAAATTAGGTATACCAACATACTCCATCCAAAAATATAAGAAGTGTAGTGAAAACGTCCCATTAACATCCAATCGCCATTGTAATTGATTGTTCATGTTAGATAATTGAAAAGAGTTGAACTGTTGAACTAGAGCAATCCATTCCACTTGATAAATCCCTGTCAATTGTCTAGCAAAGTGAAAATTGATACTATTATTCAAAAAACCTGTGATACGAAAATATACTGATCATACGCAATAAGAAATAGATTAGGATAAATGGAGTTCAAAGCACATAATATAAGAAACATGTGTAACCAGAAACGAACTGTTAAACCATTTCTAACTTTTCAATTAGTACCTAGCTCTATAAGAAACCTGTCCTTGATAATATCACACCAAAATGGAAATAATTTCCCTTGATCACCTATCATTGTATTTTTCTGGATAATAATATTCTTCCACTGACATGTTATCTTATCAACTAAAAGCTACACCATCAATATAGCAAGAAGTGTTATATTCATCAAACCTAAATCTAACACTCCTAATCCACCTTGTTTTTTACTACGTCACACTACTTTTCAATCAATTAGAGAGTATTTTTTCCTAATAGAGTTACCTCTAAACCAAAGAAAATCGTCGTCTTAACGTATCAATTTGTCAACGTACCATAACAGGCATCTTATACAAAGACAACCAATACTGAGGGATAGCTGACACCACTACATTCAGTAATGTCACCCCCCCCCCCCCCCCCCCCCCCCCCCCACAGTGAAAGTAACTTACTCTTCCAACTCTGCAACCTTTTATTAAATTTTTCAATCAAATCATTCCAGCAAGACAGGTAATTTCTTCCAAAATAAAGGTACTCCTAAATAATTAATAGGCAGCTAAGCCACCTTATAACCTAATTGACGAGCTAACAATTGACCATTCTGATTATAAATATTCAAAGGCACCATCACACTTTTATCAAAATTAATTTTTTATCCCAATAAATTTTCAAAACAAAGAAGAATCCATTTTAAGGAGGTAATTGTTTTACAATTAACTTGCAAAAGAGGCAAGTTATCATCTGCAAAATGCAGATTTAATATATTACCTAAATTTAAAAAATTTCCTAACCCCAATTTGACCTGCATCTTGAGCCATCTTCAAATTTTTATTTAAAATATTGGCTACTAAATTAAAAAGAAAGGGGGAAAGTGGATCCACCTACCTCAAACTTCTCTTACAAGTAAAATAATTACTTAAATCACCATTCAAGTTAACACATTTTATTTTACATTTATAATAAAATTTAAGTGTGTATCATAATTTGTGGCAACATGATACTGAACTAATCGGTCTAAATAAGTTATTTCTTTTAAATGTCCAGAAACCAATATATATGTTACAAAAATTAAATGAACAAAATACCTGTAACTTGTTGTAAATTTTAATAATTTGCCTATAATTTATTGACATTTTTTTTATCATTTTTAAAGAGTATCTGTTGACAAATTTTTGTTGATTATTAAGACAATTTATTGATTTATTTATCTTACAGAATTTTTTTTTAGCACGTGGATTTAAGTATTGCACATTTTGCATTTCAAATTAAGATATAGTCACCCATTTATATATAACAGAAGAAATATCGTCTAAATCATTTTGTTCCCTCATTTAAATAACTGTAATTATTTGATTTTGTTTAATCTAGCTATAGAATATCAAATATTTATTAATATTTTTCAGTATGGAATGTGTATCACAAGAACAATAAGATGGAGACACCAATCATCTTTCTAAAGAAGGTACATGCGATATCTGAGATCATTCAAGAAGGCATAAGAACCCCACACATATTATATCATATCATATTGTATATGCTTGTTAGGTTATGAGGTACTTTTTTATCTTTTATTTATAATTATTTAAAAAAAAAAAATAGTATAGCTGACTCTCCCAACAAAGTTCAATCAGCCTTGTTATGTTTTTATGTCTTATTCCACATAAAATATTTGGATTGTTCAGCAACAAGAGATTAAGAGTGGAGGATTAAGAGCTTAAGAGGCTCTAAGGAACTGATGTTCGGTTATCTTAATCTGTGGATGAAAGCTACGAAAGCTAAAGAAATGGATAGAGGTGCCTTAAAGTCTAAACAGGAGATTAAGATCCGGGCAAAAGGAGGCTAAAGGAGATGATCTTAATCCGTGCTAAAAAACCGGTGTTCGGCAAGATTAAGAGACTAAGGAAGCTAAAAGAAGTGGATTAAGTCTTTAAGAGACTTAATCCGTTGTTGTTGAACGGCCCCATTAAGATACTTTAATCAACTTTTTCTTTTCTTGCCTTAAACAAAAAGGAATCAGCAAGAGGTTTAGGTCAATTTTACATGAACGGCTCATATTAAAAAAAAAAACAATATTAATTATATTGAATACTTTGAATCCAAATTATTAATTCTAAATTAGACGTTAATTAGATTAGATTAAAATAGCGAGAATCTGCTATTTAAGCAGTAATATATAGCAACAAAATAACGAACGTAGCACAGTAACTCAAGTTCCGTTTCTCTACGAATCTTTAAGGGGCAGATTCGATTCTCTTGACAAAAATATCTAAAATATGACGGGGCTTGTGAGCTTGATACTCTAATTGTGATATTATTAGTATGAATAAAACTATATATGATGTGCAAACTTATTAAAAAAGTTTGTGAGTTGGGAATCAGTTTTTTATCTAGTGGCAAATGTAATGTTCTCTGTGTAGGAGGTTGCGGGTTTGAAACTCAGAAAGGGACAATTATTTGTGGATATTAAATAGTTTGATAGTTTGACCTCCAACATTTATTAAAAAAATAAAAAAAATTGTGAGTTCAGTTATAAACAAAAAAAAAATATAGAGAGAGCTAAAATTTAAAATACATAATAGATGGTTGGACTTGAATTCAAATTTACACAATATTTGTGTTAGTATTATAATCAGTAAGTTAAAAAAACACATGTGATAATTTATAAGAGTACTTGAACTATATAATTTTTTTTTTAAAATACACTTAAATTTCAATATATATGATTAAAAAAATTGAAATTATGAAAATTCATGGACTATACATATATATATATATATGCTCCTGAACATTTGTATCTGAAGATTGAGTCCGTTTTGTGTGCATATATAAGATTTAAATATGAAAATACGTTGAAACTGAACTTATCATAATAATTCATTTTTCAAACTCTCGACCTTAAATAAGACAAACATGAAAATTTGAAAGTTTGAGTGGTTCGATATAAATAATTAGATTCATCATTTAAGACCGATTCATTGTTAAACTCATAAATATTTTTGCGATCGAGTTATAAGTTTATATTAACTTTAAGTTTTAAGTTAATCTTGGCTAAATTATAGTGGTATTCCTTTCAAACAATTGAGAACCTTTTTCTGAAATCTTCTCTGAAAAAAAAAGAAAGAAAGAGAACAAAAAAACACTATAATAACCATAAAGATAATTTTTTTTGTAAAGAAGAATATTGGGATAACAAAAGCTGTTCCAATTGTCACACCACAAGCGCCACAAAAGATTCGGTTGAGTGTTTGAGGCCATCCAAATCCAATATCCGAAATTCAGCATGAAAACTTGTTATTTTGAAAGTCAAATGAGCATCCGATTTTAAGGGATAGCTTCATTATTGTCCAAAATATTCAAATATAGTAAGAGAAATACTAAAATTAGGAGAAAAAAGGTTGCTATCATGTTAGACTTACACCTTGTTTGGATGGAGAGTAAAGGAAAGAAGGAAATGGAAAGAAAAGAAAATTTTCCGTCGTATCGTGTTTGGTTGATAAAATTATGTCGGAGATGAAGGATACAAAATGTTAAAAGTTTAACCTTTCATAATTATAATCAATAGGATCAATTTTCCTCCCGATTTGCAGTGTAACGGATGGAAATAAATTTTGTTACAAATATTTTCAGAAAAAATGATACAAATAACCAACCCTATATATTACCTATATAATTCTCATACAAGTTTTTTATCGCAAACCTACAACAACCACCGAATTTTTCATTAACCTTCTAAATTTTACATCTTGTTTGGATGGAGAGTAGAGGAAGGGAGGCAATGTAAATAAAATAAAACTTTCCGGCGAATTGTGTTTGGTTGACAAAATTATGTCGGAGGTGAAAGGTTTAACCTTGTATTATTAAAATTAGTAGAATCAATTTCCCTCCCAATTTGGGCTGTAACGGATGGAAATAAATTTTGTTGCAAATATTATTAGAAAAAATAACACAAATGTTCACATCTATATTTTACCTATATAATTCTTATATAAGTTTTTTTGTCACAAACCTACAACAGCTACCAAATTTCTCATTAACCTTCTAAATTTTAATCAACCAAACAAAAAATAAGAGGGAAAGGAAAGTTAAATTTATTTTTCCTCATTGATCATCCAAACAGAAAAAAGTTAAATATGTTAATCTTTCTTTCTATTATATTTCATTCATTTTTATTCTTCACATCCCCTTCCTTCGTCTACTCTCCATCCAAATAAGGTGAATCAATCAAACAAAAAATAAGACGGAAAGGAAAGTTATATTAATTTTTCCTCATTAATCATCCAAATACAAAGAAATTAATTATGTTAATTTTCCTTTCTACTCCATTCTATTCGATTCCCTTCTATTCTTCACCTCCCCTTCCTTCCTCTACTCTCCATCCAAACAGGGTGTTACAGTTACATATTACTTATTTAACAGACTTTTATATAAAAATTAGTAGTAATTAATATTTCATTTAAAATTGATTGAATGAAGACCATTCTAAGTATATCAATTCATGATATTTGTGTAGTAGAAAGGTTTTAGTCAATTTTCACAACTGATATAATTTTACCCATGCAATTTGATTCTTCCTTTTTTCCAGAAAAAATCTACTTTGATGTATTAGTTGTCTCAAGTGGGCACTGGGTAGTGGAGGTGTATTTTATTTCTGGCCATAAAGTAACAAGTATATATAATGAAGTTATTATGGTATGAATGCACAGAGCTACAAAAATCTAATGTCAAGATCCCAACTTGAAATAGTAGTCACTATTATACCTTTTTATATTTTTCTTTTGAATACCAATTGTCACTATTATTATTATCTTCACTGATAATTCCAACTGGAATACTCGAAACAAAAAGAAAAGAAATAAATTCTACATGACGTAATTTGATACCGACACTATAAAGCTGGACCGTATGACACAATCAATTTACAACCACATATATATACATATATTTATATATAAATTATACAATATCCAATTAGAATAAAACTATAACAGCATGTCGTATGCGCACAGTTTTTTTTTGTTCTTATTAAAATGATATTTTGGTATCTGATTCCTCTTATCTTTCTGCCTTTTCTTCTCTCTCGTTCTTTATTTCCTGATTCATACACACACAACCTCATCGTAAAGGCATCTCTTTCCCAAACTTTTTACCTTTAATTGTGCACACAAATATGTGCATTGCGTTGCATCCATTTCACGAGAGAATAGATTGTGAAAGAAGGATAAGACCCAGAATATCCCCTGGCTTATCCCAGAAAAGGTAACACAGCAACAATATCTTTGCTGGGATTGCGACGCGACAGCGATGCGCTGCTGGAATAACTTGGTTTTTCTCTCTGTCTCGTGTTATTCTCGTAAAAGATAAAAAGGAAAAAAAAAGAGAATATCAAGTCGGGTTTGGATGTAATAAAACGGCAAAATTGATCCGACCCACTAATTCCCTCTTCATTAATTAGCTTTACCAGCAAAAGTTGCTAATGCTGATTAGTGTTATTGTACGGACGAGAGTATATTTGATTATATAAATTTAGTTCCAAATAAAGTTAAATTTTTCTGAGCAAGTACGATGCATTTCCCTTCCAATTTTATACAATTTAAAGACAAAAGTATACACCAGTTGTCGCTGGCATCAGCAAATGGCTCAGTTAATAATTTAGCAACACATTTTAGTCGTCATTAAGCATTTGTTGTATTAGACCCAACCAGATGCAGACATGAATACATGATCCTTAACTGCTGTATTCCATTACTAAACTTCACCTTTTTTCCTCTAATAATACAAATTTGCACCCACAATTTCCAAATAACCAAACTCAACCTTCTTTCCTCTAATAATCGGTGCATTAGTTTGAGGCCAATTTTATAATTTGTTATGTTAGTATGATACTGTGATGAGTGTGTGTGTGTGTGTATTTAACAAGAGGAGCAAAAAAGGAGCTTGCAATTTGTTAAATAAAACAATAAACATGCAGTATTCCCATCATGAGGGGCCTAGTACAAGAAATATTTAAAAGGCCCATAACTTAACTTGCGGATCCATTTAATTTTTAATTTTGTTATCCATTTGAATGATTTCACATCCAATTATGTGTGAAAAAAAGTTGAAAAATACTAAAAGCAGACGCTTGGTATAATTTGATCAACATTGGATTGTAATGAATCTCAGTGTTGCAAAATACGGTTAAGTTGCAGAATTAAACAGTTGTTTAGGCGGTGATCAAACCATCATGAACACAGAGCATGAAAGGTTGTTTTCGGATGAAAATGTCAAATTAGTATATTTATCCAATTAATATTATATTTTTTTAAAGGATATTTAGTCTATTTAGTTGGTTATATATTGGATTGTTTAGTCTGTCATTTCAAAATCTCTAGAAGGAAAAGAAGTCACCTTCAAATCGGCATATATGCATTATCAATTAATCAGACGCATACTGATTGATTGTTTGGCATATATGCATTGATTGTTTGGCAGTAACCCGCCCGTCCGACAAATGCAGTCTTATTTTACAACAACGGTATTGATCAGGAAATATATATAAAATAAAATAAAAAAAGATAATTTTGATCAGAGCCGTTCATTCTAGAGGCCTAGTTGTACCAGTGGACCAACTGGAAAAACTTCATCTTTATCTTTCGGTACAACAGGGGAATTATTCTGCGCATACAAGGTGCCAGATGATATACAATTATTATGGTACACTGCCAATTAGATGATCAACTTGGTACTTGATATTTAACAACTATGCGGTGCACTGAGCAGGATGGTTCTTCTATACCGTGTGCAATTCTTCAATAAACTGCAGTGAATCAAATACAATCAAAGTTCCATGTAATTATATCAATTCCTACACTCATATCCTCCTCTACCTCCACAGCTACAAATATAGAAATATGTACTATGGTCATCACTAATTATATAATTCTCTTTTCTTAGTTCATGCACTTGGTCATACGCCAACCTTCATAGGTATAAATACTATGTGTTTGGATGAATCAAGAATAGAGCAAGAATATTGCTAATCTCAATTTTGAGAATAGTAGTTAATCCAACATTATGTAGGATTAGTAGAATAGTGAGAAAATCAACAAAAGACAAACAAAAAATAGAGACTATTCGCTAATCCAAACACACTCAAATGTAGAATAGTAGCTCGGAATAGAGTTAATCTGGATTAGTGACTATTCTTCATCCATCCAAACACACCTGTCTCTCAATGGCCCTCGCATCAACCTTCCTCTAATGAGGTAGTGGGAACCCCGCATCAATCTTTTCTAATTGTCCCTATGTCAACTTTTCTCTAACAAAATTAGTTCACCACATAGTTATAAATACTTCAGGGCATAGGTATAAATGCATGTGATTCTTGATATTAACACTTTCAGATGTCAGCCAATGTCATAAGTAAAAAATACTTGCAAGTATAGGAATAAATATTTGCACGCCGAGGTATAAATACTTATGTGGTGACGAACCCGAAAATATGTCATCATAGATCTCATTTGAAAGAGAAAATTGCGTATAACACATTTGTAGTTTTAGATTCGCAAATTCCTCATAGATCGTCAGAAAAGTGGACGAGATTGAACGAAGAAAAAAAATCCTCCTCTAAAAACGTGTATCCCCCCCCCATATAGTTTGAGTGATCCCCATATAGTTGGAGAGACAATTATTTATGTAGAAATTGTCCACCTTATAGATATAAATACTTCCGTGCATATGTATAAATACTTCCGTGAATAGGTATTAATACTTTAGAAAAAAATCAGTGCTGGAGGTTTTGTGGTCCCCATGACAGTTATGATAATTATTGTGCGGGGATGATACAGAAAAAATAAGAAAATTTGTGCGAGGATAAAATCTGGTCATTTTTAACATATGTAAATACAGTTCTCTTTATATAAATTAATACTTATATTATCCAAGATAAATACATTAATGCTTCATGTTAAATAGTATTCTTCTGTTAATGTTTTAGTGATCCCCTCATGGTAGTTATGGAAATTAATAGGAGGTAATGCGGAGATGGGATGTAGAGATAATTATCAGAATCCTATATTGAAAGAACTGCAAATTTAGCAGGTTAGAAGAGATGATAATAATAGACCTGGCCTTTCTATAAAGAAATTAATATTAAATCCTCCATAAGAGACATCTAAAAAGAAATAAATATGAGAATTTTTTTAAAGCACTCGTTTAAAAAAATACTATATAAAGAATTTATCTAGTACATATATAGATACTAGTATTCATCACCACACATTACAACCCATGTCTTTCAATCCAACTTTTAATAGGCACGGGTGTCATTGCATGATATGTCCGATAAATATATTATTGGGTCACAATTTGCATATTCAATCGCCTAATAAAATTTATTTGGTATTTAGAGAACTCGCGGTTTAACTTCTGTAACAACACGAATGTAATATTCATACGTTCTCTTACCGATTCATGTACCGAACTAATATGATATTCATACGATTCATCATTCCGACTCACATAGCAAAACTTAATATGTTAGGTTTACGCATATATATTACTATACCAATACGATTTGATATGTCACTAATATATAATGAGCATTTATTCAAGAACTTCATATTGAAGGGGATGAAAGATAAAATGCACAATATTCGTGGTAAATGAGATGCTGGAATTTAAGCTCAAAGTCTAATTACTAATTTACAAACATGTATTTAGAATTATACGAGAAGAGCTGAATTATATAAAATTTGAAAATAAAATTAATTAAAAATACTGTATATAATTAAAATTTTAAAATTATAGGGATATATAACCGAGCACTATATATATAGTTGTAGATCCACGCATGCATCTATTATCTATCATATGAAAATTTTCTAGCATTGCTCTGTTCTTTGAATCTTTAAAAAAGTTTTTTTAAGATGTGTGCTAGCACAAATCTCAAAATTGACTGATGGACCAGATTTGCACTGTTAACTTTTCAGCGGGGAAGAGAAAACCAAATTAATTGACATATATTCTCAGTCTGCAAGGTTTTCTTTCTAAATTACATAATTAATATTTTTTGAATGAAAATGTCCTTAGTTTAATCAAATAATTAATATTAAATAACTAGAAATATGATTTTTTTTGTATAGAAATATCAAGATAGTAAAAACAATTTATAGTTATTTTGCATTAATTGTGTGTTTTACATTTTATAATTTACAAGCAAATCTTAAAAAAAAAATTATATAATATTGGAGAACAAATTGGCAACTCGTTCTCCGCTTAAAAAATAGTTTTTTCAATAAAAAAAATAAAATAAAAATCAAGAACGAGTTGCCAACTGGTTCTTTGAAAAAAAAAAAAGTGAGGAACGAGTTGGCAACTCGTTCTTTATGGTTTTTATAAAAACTAAAACACTCGTACTGAAATTCTAAATTAGATTTTTTTCATTTATGGTTTATAAAAAAATCTCCAGATATTTGGTCCCAACACTGGTCACATAGTCCATCGATTAGGTACCGGATGCAGAGTAATAGATGTGCATTTAAGGGACGCAAGCAAAGGCCCCATTGATGATGCAATTGTAAGTGGAAATACAGCAATCTGCGAGATACGCTGTTTGGCCCTACCACCAGTCACCACCTGCAGCCCACCCCTCCCTCCCCACTCCCTGCAACTGGACCTGCGTCGGTACGGCCTCCTGCAACTGCTTTTACAGCTCCTCCTCCTCAGTCATGTACTCTTACACTTCTGTCTATCATACAATGTACGGAACCTGCTACTCTACAATTCTACCCAGGGAATCCAAGATTTTTAATAGTAATTTCCATCTACGGATCCACCATTTCAATTTTGTGATCATATTTTCATAACTTAAATAATTTGGACAAATGTTCTTAATTCTTAATTTTGAGTTAATTTAGAGTTTGACTTAACATCCATCATAAATTCGTTGAAATTCTAATTTTCTTGCTTTCACCGTGACTGCACATTTCAAATCCATGATAGTAAACACTATAAAACTCAAATGATAAGAGAAAATCACTACTATAGACAGGGCTGTAAACAAGCTGACTCGGGCCGAGTTGGGTCTTATCTCAGCTCGTTAATTTTGGACTGAGCATGAACCAAGTGAGCTGGACTTAAGACTTTCGAGCTAAAATCTCAGTTCAAACTCTTGACGAGCCAGCCCGAGTTGGCTCACTGGGTCTGACTGGACCTTGTTTTAATAATAAAATAGATTTTACAAATATTTTTTATCCGAGCTGGACTGAGCTTGACAGTATAAAATGCACACAAATTCATACAAATTCACAAATTGATGCCTAGCTAGGCTCCAGCTCAAACTCCTTAATCCTGGACCGAGTTAGTAGCGAGCTGGCTCGTTAACAACTTTGTCCAGTAACAAGCGAGCTGTTAGCGAGCGAGCCAGATGCGAGTCATGATCGAGCAACGAGCTATGATCTTTTTTGCCACCAGATGATTTAAATTATTTTTCTTAAATGTTAATGAAAAGTTCTGGTACTTCAGCTATGTATTATAGTAATATAAAATGTCAACAGCCTGAAATTGTTTAGATTAGTTGATTTTTACAAGTTCGTTGTGTTAATTAAAATGTATTTTGAATTTCCTATTTTCTCTGTGTACTAAAAATTAGTAGAGAGAATAATTCGACAGATTTATATTTGAAAGATTATTTTTTATTTTTTAAAATAAAAGTTTAGTGAAAAATTTAGAGATATTAGAAGTGGCGAGAGAGTAGCTGGCCTTAGAATTCCATGCTTTTACGGTGCCTAGAGGTGTTCAACCGGTCGGTTCGGTCCAAACCGAACTAAAATAATCAAACCAAATTTTTTTCGGTTTTTGAAAATCCAACCGAACCGACTGAACTAAAATAGTAAACCAAATTAAAACCAAACTAATTAAACCGATTTAAACTTCGGTTTAAAATAATAGTTTGTTCGGTTGAAGCGAATAGAGGAATTCAATCTAGGGATGTAAACGGATACAGATTATCAGCAGATAATCCGCTCCGAATCCGCTTATTATCCGTATCCGGATTAAACGGATACGGATAATTGCGGATACGGATACGGATAATTTTAGCATATGGAAAAATAATGCGGATACGGATACAGATAATTCCGTGATGATATAAACGGAGCGGATATCCGTATATATCCGGATTCGAAATTTAATCTTTTAGCAGCTTTCAATTCATTTTACCCTTGCGGAATTCTAAAAAAACATACATATTCGTTTAAGTCCAAGAATCTTGGTAGAAAAATCATATAATCTATTAGAATAATGGATTGGTTCTCTGAACCAATAAGCAATTAGTCATGCATAATCATCACTGTGCAAACTTAAAAAGTCTATTAAATTTTTGTCAATTTAGGTAATCAAATTAGGTAATTTAAAATTATGAAATTTAGTAGAATTACTCAATATCCGATAATTATCCGCACCATATTCGTATTCGAATCTGTATCCGTGGATTATCCGTTCCGTATCCGTATCTGTTTAAGACAAATATGGTTTTCAATTTTGATATCCGTTTACTATCCGTATCCGTATCCGTATCCGTATCCGCTTGTTGAAAAACGGATGCGGATATGGTATTAGCATTATCCGCTCCGTTTACACCCCTAATTCAATCTCAATAAGTCAAAACACGTAGATTCAAAACCGAAAATAAACCAAAATAATACACGAAGTCTCAAACTATTAATAAAATTGGTCAATTCGGTTTATTCGGTTTTGACAATTCAAAACCGAACCGAACCGAACCATTTAAACCGAACTATTTTATAAAATCAACCGAACTGAACCATTTAAACTGAAATTTTTCGGTTCAGTTTAAAACCAAATAAACTGAACCATTTGAACACCTCTAACGGTGCCTTTACATTAAAAAAATTTAAAAACTCAAATAAAATAATGTCTATACATTCAATTGGTCCGCCTCAGAATTCCATGCTAATTTTAAATATTTGCTTGATCTTGTAATTCTTTAATTCCATTGCGAAGTCACAGGCAATTTTAATTTCTCAACGTCTCATAATAAAATTATCATATTCATACTAGATATTAAAAAAAACATTCTACTGAATTAATTTAGAAGAGGTAAGAGTTATTACTAATAGCAGCCAAAATATATATATATTTATTTTGGTGCAATTTAGATTCTTTTTTTGGGATTTGAGGTTTGTGGTGTCAGGGGTGGTGTACGAGACATCGACAGCTCAGCATCTGGTACATCACTGAGAAGTGAGAACGCGTATCCTCGGCATTAACTCAAAAAAGAATCTTTTGAGTTAATAAATCTCAACCGTTTGATTTTAAACGGAGTCAATCCGACTTCGGCCTATGACATAAGGGATTTTCAATAATAGTGCGGATCTAATTTACACGAATCTTAAAACAAATCGAACAGTTGAGATTTCTTAACTCAAAAGATTCCCTTTTGAGTTAATGCAGAGGATACGCGTTCCACCAGTGACCGAGTGACAGGTCATTAACTTATTATCATATCTCTTTTTTATCATTGTATTTTAATTTTATTGTGAGAACAAATTTCAGGGAATGACAGGTTGATTGTACATAGCATAGCAGGCTACGAATCATAACTGTCGCTGGGTCCCACCTGTCAGCATTGCTGCAGTAGTGCAGTGTCACCTCCTTTCAGTTTTTCTACACCGAATTCCTAGTCTTCGGAAACAAATCTGCTGTTATTCTAATGGAACCACACCTGTTATTCTCAACAATGAATAACAGGAACCTGGAATAACAGCAGATGTATTTCCATGGTCTGATGCCCTTTTAGAAAAATAACAAGAATAACCCCCCTTTTTTTTTTGGTAAGAAATAAGAAAATAATGTTGTAATTTAGTGGATTTGCAAGTATTGTCGGCATGGATGTGTCGGCATTTCTTATATTTCTTGAATTTTCTTATCCAGACATATCCAAATCACAAAATATTCTCAAACAGTGCACGTATCCTTTGCATAACTCCAAAGAGAATCTTTTAAGTTACTGTATTTGGCCCGTTTGATTTTAATGGAGCTACAGAGATCATTTAATATTAGTGCTGATCTAATCTATACGAATCTAAAATATAATCGAATGATCCAGATGCATTAACTCAAAAGACTCCTATTTGAGTTAATGCAGAGGATGTGAATTCTCTCAAACATACATCATGCAGAGACAAAGTTGTTTATTAATATATATAACTTCACTCTGATATTTTGAAAAAAAGAAGTATAATTTTATGTTGGTTATCCACTAAGCTCAACTCTTATTTCGATTCTTTTTCTACAAATTAAATATTTTTCTTAGTTTCACCTTTAGGCTGTGCTTCGCAACGAGAGTGAAAACCCACATTAATGGAAGAAAATGAAGTGTTCGAGGGTGACGCTCACCCCGAAAGTGATTTTTACACCCCGATTTGAGATGAAGATTGTCGCCAAAAATCAATATGCGTTCACCTTCGCACAGTACGTGTTTTCCTCCGCTTCTTCTGTTCTGGAGCAGGTGAAAGCTTCGGACAACTGCGGTCTGAGGCACGATTCTCCTCCGCACAGTGTTTTTTCCTTCTTCTCTCTCCGCGTAACCCCAATCAAAGCACAACCTTAATGCATTCAGATCTATTCCAGGTATTACCAGCATGAGGGATTGGTCTACTTCTGATTCCATTTTTTTCTTCAAAATATGATTTTTTTTTTTTTTTATCATGCTTCTTTCCGGAAAAAAAATACAAAATATGTTTGTGGTTAAAACAATTATACAAATATACATTGTTTTTAAAGTTTGTCCAACCTTATCCTATTTTATGATTTTGAACTGAATGTTATTATTAGGGGTGCACAAAAAACTCACGACTCGAATCTCGGTTCAGAATTAATTCGGATTCAACTCGCTAATAACTCAAGTTGAAACTGACTCAGTTGATTTATAAGTCAATTCCAAGTTACCTTCAACTCAGTTCGAAATCAACTCGGTTGGACTCACACCAAACCCTACTTCATATATTCCTAATTTTTGCATCCCCAAACCTTATATTTTATTGTATTGCCGCTTGAAATAGAAAAAAAAATTGCCGCTTCCCACAATCTACTCGGTTGATTTATTAGACTTTTTTTTTGGTAATTTGATAAACTGTGTAATGTTTTGTTAGACTTTGTAATATTTGGTAATTTAGTAAACTATATATTATTTGTTTTGTTTTGTTAATTTATTAGACTATGTATTGTTTTGTTAGACTTTATCTGTTTGGTAATTTTTAATTATGTACTATTTTGATATTTTCGTAATGTTTAATTATGTATTGGCCATTGTCTCATTATGTAATGTTTTTAACTGTGTGTTATTTGATAAACAATGTACTATTCTTTTGTTATAATTAAATTAGATTGTCTTTCTATGTACTATATTATTAGTCATGAGTCGTCGAAACACTTTGACTCGAGTTGCTCACGAGTTGATTCCAAATTAGAGTTTCTGACTAAAACTGAATTAGTGACTCGAACTCAACTCTGCTCATGAGTTCGTGAGTTAAATCCAAGCTACCCTCAACTCGGACTCAATTCAGCTCATGAGCAGCCCTGCTTACTTTACATTCCCAAGCAACAAAATATTATAAAAAATGTTTATTCAACTTGATGTAGGATATATTCACTTTTATTAAAAAAATATTTGAAAAAAATATTACAAAATAATAGAGGTGATACGTCCCGTCCTAGAGGAGCGGGCTGTATTGAGGAGTACCTTGAAATTTCCATACATAAATGGATCACTAAAAATTTCTTCGATCCAAATATTTTTTATTAGTTGACTTACATCCTCTGTGGTTTTCATTCAGTAAAAAAAAAGAACTAAAATTGGAAGAAAGTTGCTACAGAGAATTCAAACTGGTAACTAAAAAGAACACTTTGGATCATTAAAAATTTCTTGATCCATCTATACATAAATTTTACAGGATACTCTTTTTGTTATCTCTATTATTTTATAATATCTTCTATAAATAAATAAATTTCATTTTACTCACTCTTTCTGGAAGAAAATGACACCAAACTCGGTCTCAAATCTCAACTTCGCTAGTAACGGATTTTGAAATGGTTTAATGGAATTATAAACAATATTGTAAGAGGAATGTTGTGAGAGGAGGGATAGATTGCTCTGATACCACTTGACAACAGCACGTCCCAAACTTTACTTCGCGTGTACTGGTTTTGTTTGGTTTAGTGAGATATTGAACAAGAAAGAAAAAAGAAACATTTCATATATTAATCAAAGTTTAAAGAAAAAGATAGCATGTCATCTTTTCTTATAATACATCTATCACATAGAAAAACTAAAAGTCTAACTTAGAAACTAACACCTCAGAATGAACTTAGAAATACTAACCAATTAGAAATACTAACCAACTCTTGAAAACTCTAACATAATTATAATGACATGAAAAATAAAAATAGTAAAACATAGAAAATAACAACACAATAAAGTTTCATAGAAAACACAACATAATTTAGTATTGCAATTATTCATCATAGAAAATGATGAATTAGTGGGACCCGTGGGACCTCCTTCTTGGGACTTGTACTTAGCCATTCAAGAAAATTGATGAACAATTAACTTGTACTGAGTCTGAGCCTGAGTCCAAGTCTGATAGGGCCATGTACCGAAGGCCCATAATACAGCCCTGGATGAGCAGGAACTCAGTTCAACCCGGCCCGACAAAACCTGAAAGCAGACACATCTGGACAAAGCCTAATTAGGCCCTGGTCCAGAAAGGTCCAGTTCGGCCCCAGCTTACCGTCACCGCTTTATGTCTCCGCCGGCAATAAATGTGGTGTCGTCACCGCTCGTATGGAAGGCTGAGCCTATTTAAGGCGCTAGGCTTCATTTATTATGGGTTGACTTTTCACACTTACAGAGGTATCACGGATTAGAGTCAGAATACCTCTCACAATTTTCCGTTTCAATTAGCACTGCACACCACCATTAATTTTGGTCCGCTGCCTTTGAGCGGGACGAGTCCAAAATTGAGAAGTCCAGTAGTATGGCCTGCTCCCCTGGACCGGACGTATCAGAGTCAATTCGGTTTTCATCAGAAAATGTGAAAAAAATTCATTACTCAGAAGAAATTTGAAAAAAAGAACTGTACCTTATCACACGTAGCCACAATGACAAGTGACATCATTCGACCAAATTGGGCTAGCCTACCTACGATTGAAGGCACAGTAACAAAGTTATAAACCTGCAAACATGCGATTAGAATGTAGAAACGGGAACTAAGTAATTAGGCCCGTTGGGTCCGTGAATTTATACCGCCTGCATAAATTTAAATTTTGAATTTCTGTAAAATGAATTCGTATGGATTGATCCGTGCTGACACAAATATTAAAATAGTTCATGCATTACATACGCAGAACAGATTGGGAGAGGGTGGTGTCCGATGCCCATCGGACCAGAGTCTGTTCGATGGGTGGTTTCTACCGTTCGATTGATTTCAAGATCTGTACGTATCACTTTAATATCCTTACTATTGGCTTTAATATCCGTGCGCACAGATCTTGAAGTATATTGGACGGTAGAAATCACCCATCGAACATTGTTCTGGTCCGATAGGCATCGGATGCTCCCCTCTCCCGAACAGATTGAACTGAATTTTGATCGCATGGTTACAATTTCAAATTCAAATTCAGAGGTAATGCAAAGAATACAGACTCGGAGTCCGTTGGTACTTATCTATTACAATAATTGAAGATTTTTATTAGAACTATAATTATGAAAGCATTTCTATGTAAAAATTATATTTCTTGAATATTTAGTTATTGATCTGTTAAATTATTTCAATTTTTTTTCATTTATTTTGTATGGATTTGAATGTAGTAATCATGCAAAATTTAAATTATACTTTATATTATTAAAAAGTATAATTGTTAAAAAATTGTGTTATTTAAAATTGTGGCGGAGTCATGTGAGCTTAGAGTGTGGTACTTGCCGTTCGTAACTCAAATTCTTTAGAAATATGTTTTACAAAAAAAAAAATTAAGAAAATATTTGTATTTAAAATAGTTGTGAAATTCCAAAAGTTTTGTTCCGAGTTATCACATTTACTGATTTTGCCTCTGTTTAAAGTGTTTCTTTTAGAAATAAAGGAAAACAAATATTGAAATTATATTTTAGTTTGAGCATATAAAATTAAACTAAAATTGTTTAAAGAGACTATTCTCGCTTATAAAATATTGAGATACCATTACTTCAATTTTTAGTTTGAGCAAACGTATCAAATTTGTTTGGTCACGTCATTAAAAATTGACCATGCAAAGTTGTTCACTTGTCAATTGCCGAGTGCCACGTTATACAATTTGTAGTGTGTCATTGTCTCGATGATGTATCCTAAATTGTCGAACAATTAATACAGCTATCTATAACCAATCATTTATGGAAAGTGAGTACGATGTTCGCGGCTATTAAAATGTTAACGAGTGAGACTATATATATATATATATAGTGCAATGCATAGGGTACATTGGTTCGTACTGTGATTATATTTTGGTTTACAAAGTTTAAACAGTTAATTTAAACCATTTAACAAGATATTTTTATAAAAATATACTTACAGGCTAAAATTTATGTTTTTAAAAATTATTTTTATTATTTTTTATATAGCAACAAGCAGGCGGAATAAAAAAAATTGAGATAAAGTGATAGACAAAGCGTTATGCACTTTCATTTCATAACAAAAACTACTACAATATTTTTAAATGACAAAATTTTAAAAATTCAATTTGTAAAGATGCTTAGTACCTCTTTTCTTCTAGTTCCACATCTGACAAGTTAATGCAATGACAATGAGAATAAGTTATAGAGATTTTTTTTTTTTGGTAAAGGTTGGTGATTAAGTCATTCAACTATTTAATATTTACAAATAATTGTTTATTCCAGATTCAGGTTCAATCTTCCACACGGAAAGCATTGCCTTTGCCACTAGACCAAAATTAGTTAGTTACATATACACGACAATTTTTTTACTAAAACTATTTTTTTAAAAGTGAGATAAAAAGTGATAATAATAATTTCCAAGTATTTTTAATTATTTTTGAGACTTGAAAGTAGAATAAAAACAGAGGAATATACGAAGACATCATCTGCATTTTTCGTTATATATAAACAAGAAGAAGTAAAACTTGTTTTTTTTTTTTTTGAATGTTTGATTTAAACAATATAAATTGAATCAATCCTTCAATGTTCTTCAGTAAAAAAAAAAATTAAAATATGATTTATTTATTTCAGATTAAAAGATCAAAATGATAAACAAATTAAGTTTACTTTTTAGAGAAATAATAACTATGTTTGGGTCCCTTACAAGCAAGGTCATTTGAAGATATCTCAGAGTTAGTTATATAAGATAAATGGATAAAGTTGAGGTATATGAAGATAATTTTCATTAAAAGTTACTTATCTCTATATCCTTTCACTTTATTCTTCTACAAGACATAGCTTAGGATATAGTAGTTTTCGTGAACTTTATTTTTTCAGTTAATTATCTTTTTTTTTTTTTCAGTTATGCAAATCAACTTTTAATCTAGTAGCAGAAGTAAAGAGGTTGCAAGTTTAAAATTCAAATGAGAAATTTTTTATAAATATTAAATAGTTAGATGATTTGATTTCCAACCTTTTACTCAATAAAATTATCATTTTTCAATCACAACTTACGAAGATATATAACTCTTATCCTTACTTTCACATATATATAATTCAAGAAATAAGAACATTTTTTTATATCTTTTATTTTATCACACTCTCAATATGATTTAAATTTGAAAAAAAAAATAAGTTATTTTGGTCAAAATCAATTGCCCTCTCAAATAAAAAGATTAAGAACAAAAAGATAGAGAAGATGATCGTCCGGAAATTAAGATTCAAACAGTCAAATTCATAGGCATTCTGCCTACCTTGTTTTTTTTTTTAAATTAAAAAAAAACAGAGAGAATAGAAATTAGTCAAAATTGAACAAATGAGAAAACGGAGGTTAAGGAAAAGGGGATAAGGTTTGATCCAAATGGCTTTGGACCGGACACCATCCAAAGCCTCTAAAAATTGTATAATTAAAGTCCAAACAGTCGATCTGAATAGCTCAACATGATTTTCATATTAAAATATGCTCAGAGATCAAATTTTATATTTTTTTGGAAAAAATTTACAATTTTTTTAGGTACGTACAAAATCACTGTTTTTGGACCGTTCAGAAACAGCGATATTGTACGTATCTAAAAAAATAGTAATTTTTTTCAAAAAAATATAAAATTTGGTCTCTAAGCATATTTTAATATGAAAATCACGTTAAGCAGTTCAGATCAACTGTTCAAACTTTAACTGTATGAGCTTTAGAGACTTTGGACGGGTCCAAAGTGACCAAATCTTATTCCAAGGAAAAGTGCCTCGTTTGGCAAGCGAGAGGTGTAGGGTTTGAGATTGCCACCCCGTGCTCAACTTAATTAAACCACACCTGTTTCCAGGCACGCATTTTTCACGAGATTCTCGTGTATCTTGTCCCACTGCTATCCTATATCATAGATAGATCTTTTGTGCATATCTCTTATGTAGTTTTTCATGTAGCCACATTGGAAAAGATTCAAATGAGTGGAATATTAACACGCTGGTATATACCTTGGCTATTGAACCATGGTCCATGTATGATTTAGAAATTATATATTACCATGACAATCTAGGTAATTTTCTCATAATGGAAATTAGTGCTTTAATCGACTTATTGCGGTAAAGTTAATATTTTTGTGAGAAAGATTGTAAGTTCATTCGAATATTTTTTTTTAATTAGTAGTTCAATTTTATTGATTAAAAAAACGAATTTATAACGAGTCAGATGACTTTCTAATACAAAATCTAATTTTGTATTCTCACAAAACCCAACAAATTATTCTAAATAACTCTAATATTCTAATCTCACTTATATACACTCATAATTACTCTATTACCTTAAATATTATCGCTCTTTACGACAGGATCCGCTCTTTCGACTGACGCCATGCTCCGATGCCCGGATCTACTCATCCGCTCTCCGATCGAGATGATGTAGAGACTCAATACTCCAAGCTCTAATGATACCGTGCTCTCGGCTCCGCTCAGCTCCGATCCCTTTCCTCTCTCTCATTCATCTCTCCGTCCGCTCAAGAAAATAGAGCAGAGAGAGAAAAGGAGCTATGTCAGAGGTGAGATCTAAAAGAGTGAGAGGAACATACTAGAGGAAAAAAGAGTAGGGAGGAGGAACGGTGATGGCTACTAGGTTTTGAAATCACTCAAATATCGTCTATTGCTCTTTTATTTTTTGCTCGGTAATTGAACACTTGATGTGAACATTCATTCGAATATTAAATAGTTAAATAACTTGATCTTCAACCATAATTCACAAAGGAAAAAAAAAACAGTTTTAATTGTCTGAAAAAAATGTGTAGTTTTCATATATAAATAAAAAAAGTATTATATAAAGTGATTTTTTTAATTGAATTGATATGGACAAACACAAATTAAGCTAGTGGGCATTCAAATAGATTTCACATACATTTTTTAAATAGATTATTCATGTTTTTACACTATTTTAATTCGTAGATATAATATAGCTGTATATTGTGTCATTAAACGCTCTAAACAACATAAAAATTGTGAATAATATTCAACTTGACATGAAGAGTGTTTGTGTTCGAATCAAACCAAGTTAATAATTGTCATACTTGAGTATATCAAATCGAAATTTGACAAGATTTATTTGTTCATTCTTGGGAAGTACATATTTTTTTACAATTTTATACTATTATGATCTTATTGTGACGACATTAAAATTTTAATTAATTGAGAAACTGACAATTAAAACGAAAGTCTATACTAGAATTTATTGAGCGAGATGTTACTTATTAACATTAGAGTTTTTTCTTTGTCGATATGTCCTATAAAATATATGGACTTAATAATCCCTGCCACACGCGCGCTCTCTCTCTCTAACTTGTATACATTTTATATGATTCAGTATTATTTCAAATTGTCATTCTTGAGGGTATCATATTGATATTTGACAAGATATACTTGTTCATTCCTGGAAAGTACATATTTTTTTTACAATTTTTTTTAATATTATGATCTTATCATGACGTCAAAATTTTAATTAATTAAGAAACCGACAATTAAAACGAAAGTGCATATTGACATTTATTGTATGAGACGTTACTTGTAATAATATATTAGGAATTTCTCTTTGTCGATATGCTCATTACGCCTTACAAAAGTTAAAACGAAAGTGCATATTGGCATTTATTGTATGAGACGTTACTTGTAATAATATATTAGAGATTTCTCTTTGTCGATATGCTCATTACGCCCTACAAAAGTACATAGACTTAAAAATCTCCGCCGCATTGTCAAGCTTATAGAAAATATACATTCAAGATATGTATGTTCTCTATCTCTCTCTCTTTAACAATTGTATAATTTTTTTATGATTCAACATTATATCAAATTGTCATTTTTGAGGGTATCAAATCAAAATTTGACTAGATATACTTGTTCATTCATGGGAAGTATTTTTTTTACGATTTTTTACTATTATGTTCTCATCATGACGCCAAAATTTTAATTAATTGAGAAACTGACAATTAAAACGAAAGTCTATACTGACATTTATTGTGTGAGACGTTACTTTTAATAAAATATATTAGGGTTTTCTCTTTCTCGATATGCTCATTAGCCTATAAAAGTACATAGGCTTAAAAATCTCCGCCACGCCGTCAAGCTTATAGAAAATGTACGCTCAAGGTATGGATGCTCTCTCTATCTCTCTCTTTAACTTGCATAAATTTTATATACTTTAGTATTGTATCATAAAAAAATGCTTACATGTTTTTGATCCATTAAACAAGAGGTTTGAACACCTAAACCTTGCAAAATCCATCTTAAAAATTACCTATTCACTTGAATTATTAGGTCATTTGTAATCTAGATGTGGTTGACTCTTAAATTTTTATCTGATGAAAACCAAAGTATCGTTCTCATTTGATTTTTCTCTTCTAAATGTTTACTTGGCTAAAGATAGCACAAATTTTCCATTTCAAGAACTACATGTCCTAAACATCCATGCATATTTTTATTTACCGAAATCATATAGATCATCTAAGAACTTTTGCAATATCTAATACAAATATATACATTTTCTATTAATGCAAATCAATTTATAGTTCTGTTCCAACAATTTTACCTACAATATCCAAGAGTTTCTAAATATAAGTATGATCTGATGATAAAAAAAAAATTCTATTATTTCCACATTCATTAACCATCTGGATTCTGTACCATAAGTTTAATCAAACTACTAATTAAGATGTGCAGAATTTTCCCAATAGGCAATGAAATAATGACAACCACAAAGGATCCACTTGACCCAACAAAATCTCCAACTCATGATCCGCAGTGCATTTGGTTTTTCTTTTCCCCCATTACCTCATCATGCACCCATTAAATCTGGAGAGAAGTCAGAGGGAGATAGAGGTCGGGTGGGGGGGGGGGGGGGGGGGGGGTGGGGGAGAGAAAGAGAAAGAGAAAGGGAGAGGAAGAGAGGGACCAAGCTCTCAATTTGAAACCAGGCTTAGTGGGGGCTGCGGGCCCCATCTGATCCTCTCAAATCTCTTCCTCAGTTTTGCGGCCACTACTCCAAATTCAATTCAATTCAATTCACTTCACTTCACTTCACTTCCCCTGCATTTACCATTTTCCCAATTCCCCTCTAATTTATTTTATTTTCTCAATTTCCAATTTCCAATTTCATCAATTCCCTTATCTGTCTGTGATGCTATTGCTGCTGTCTCCTCTTCGCCTTCCCAGCTTGGATTCCATTTCCGAATTACAGATAATAAATGTATATACAATTCCCATTATATACATGCTTTTTAAATGCCATGGAGTCCAGCTAATTCACCCTCTTTTAATTCCCTGCACTTCTTTTTAACCCCACTCCGGATTCCTGGACCGGGTCCCCGTGAACCGCTTGGCACACAGCTGTTTTATTTTCAGAATGTGGGTCCCGCTGTTTCAGTCACCCCAGCGTACACCAGCGAGGAGAGTGTTTCACAGACTTGCTTCTGTGTGCCTCTGTGTGAGCCTATGAAGCCACGGCGTAGAGTTTGAGAGAGAGAAGAGTACAAGAGCGGCTATAAATAGGCGTATACCACTTACATGTCCTGGTTTGAGTCTGGTTTATTATTTATAGAAGCAAAGCCTTTCTTCTCGCTTTAGAGAAATCGAGAGAGAGCAAGCGGAGGGATAGAGGCTGTGCTTTCTGATCGGCGGTGAGTTCAGGTGGAAAGAGAAGATAATCGGTGAAGTGTTTCTTTCACTTACAACCCTTTTTATCTCTTATTTGCCTCCCCATCTCCTTCTCTCTTGTTTCCTATTTTTTTTTTTTTCTTACTAATTTAAACTAAACTAGGGCCCCACTTTCTGTTTTCTAATTTTGAACAGTACGCTGGATATGCATACATATCTCATGAAAAAATTGAGAACAAGAAACTCTCAGTACCTTGGACGAGATAAATTCATGCAAAATTTGATCAATCCCCTTTTCTTCCCTTCTCATCCCTAAATTATCCTCCTTTTGTAATTTCCGCAAGTTGGGTTATCAATTTTTTTCGTTCCTCTGTAGTATTTTTTTTAATAGGAGACACCTCCTTGCCTTAGATTTATGTGATGTAGGATGCATGTACATGTCTTCCTTACAGGAGGGCCCCACCATACTTTGTTCCTTCCTGGTATTTTATGTGTGTGGCTTTTAATCCCCTCTTTCGTTTTTATTTTCTCTTGTACAGTGACTAACCAAGAACATCTGCATGAGAATTGAGGAGAAGAAACAGAGCATGTCAGCAAACAAGTACAACTGTAGCAGCCCATCCAGGGTTGAGAGGCTGCTCAAAGAAAGAGAGCTACGCCGATTCAACCGCACTGGTAACGGTACTGACAACGGTACTATCACTGATGATTCTGACCTGAGCATGGAGGCTGAACTTCCTGACTTGGTGCCTGAAACACCAACTAAATCGGATTGGGAGAACTATAATACAATCTCTGATGATAGTACTAGCACCTCTCCTAGTAGTATCAATTCTACTATGGGGTTAAAAGGGGGTTTGAAGGAAGGTTACTTCGGCAGGCGTCTAGGAACTATGAGGGGTATGAAGCAACGGCTACTTGTTGTAGCCAACCGTCTGCCTGTTTCGGCTGTCAGAAGAGGAGAGGATTCATGGTCCCTCGAGATTAGTGCCGGTGGTCTCGTGAGCGCTCTTCTTGGTGCGATTTCTATTCAGTTTAATTAATTTCCATTTTTTTGCTTCCTTTCCTTTTATCTTGTCCTATAATTTACTTGTACCAATTTGTTGTCCCAAGACTGGTTTCCTGATATATATGTTCGCTAAAGAATAGTTTTTGTCGTTCAACTCTAAATGTGCTTTTGCAGTTTAATTGGAATCATTGTTCGTGAAGTTTGATTGTAGCAAAACAGAGTAAGGAGGTGTTTGTTTTATGTTTTTCTTCTAGCAATTATATATTTGCTTCTTGTGCAATCAGGTGTAAAAGATGTGGATGCTAAATGGATCGGGTGGGCTGGAGTCAATGTAAGTGACGAAGTCGGGCAACGAGCACTTGTCAGGGCATTAGCCGAGAAGGTAATATTTAAAAGAAGCAAACTAGAATGATTTTTTCTTTTATGAAAAATTGGCAACTAGGCAAATGATTACTGATTTCCAAAAGAACTATACCGACTGCCCGATCATAATCTCGACTTAACTTTTTTTTTACTCGGTTTATCTTTTTTCCAAATTTCTTGTCAAGTAAAGCTCATATGCCAGACTACACGGATATGCCTTTTTGTAAATTGAACGTACCTTTTTTCAAATACAGAGGTGCATCCCAGTGTTCCTAGACGAGGAAATCGTGCACCAGTACTATAACGGCTACTGTAATAATATCCTCTGGCCTTTGTTCCACTACCTGGGCCTACCACAAGAGGACCGGCTCGCTACAACGCGCAACTTCGAATCCCAGTTCAATGCTTACAAGCGCGCAAATCAGATGTTTGCTGACGTTGTCAACCAGCACTACCAGGAAGGGGATGTGGTGTGGTGCCATGACTATCACCTCATGTTTCTCCCAAAGTGCTTGAAAGATCACAACAGCAAGATGAAAGTTGGCTGGTTTCTGCACACACCTTTTCCCTCATCAGAGATTTACCGCACTCTGCCATCCCGGTCCGAGCTGCTTAGGTCTGTTCTCGCTGCCGATTTGGTCGGGTGAGTGCTATATCTTTGTTGGCTTTTGGGTTGTAGATGGGTCAGGGGTGGTAAAGGCGCTGTACTGGTATAGTTTACCTTATTTTGTTTTTGTTATATGTTCTGGCATAGTGATAATAATATATAATGAAAGAGCATCTTAAATAGCCATCTGGTTTGTCCATGTACCAGCTGGTGTGATATTTGGTGTACATAACCTGTGGTGTTGATTGTTTGGAGTAATTTGAAAATTTTTGTAGGTTCCATACATATGATTATGCGAGGCATTTTGTGAGTGCATGTACGAGAATTCTGGGTCTTGAAGGTACACCTGAAGGGGTGGAAGATCAAGGCCGGCTCACCAGGGTGGCAGCGGTACCTTTCAAATTCTTTTCAATTCCAATTTGATTATTTAATATTTTTATGCCATCCTAGCTACTACTTTTGTTTCCGCAACCTTTGCCTTATCTGTACCAAATATCATTAAGATATTAAAGAGAAAAAAACAAATCAAAATAACAAAAGAATGATAAGGGCAATCTTGTAAATAGTATGTGCGTTACTCATATGAGGCAAATTGTTCAGTTTCCAATCGGGATAGACTCCGACCGATTCAAGAGAGCTCTAGATCTGCCAGCTGTCAAAAAGCACGTGCAAGAACTTACCCAACGGTTCGCTGGACGGAAAGTAAGGAGATACAAATTTGTTTTTAATTATCATATGCTGCTTTTAAAAAAAATCTTTATGTTGCTTTTTTTGGAAGAGAAATCTAACTTTTACTTTTATGAATGAATGCAATAAAAGGTGATGCTGGGTGTGGACAGGCTCGACATGATCAAAGGCATACCCCAAAAGATATTGGCATTTGAGAAGTTTCTGGAGGAGAATGCCAATTGGCGTGACAAAGTAGTTTTATTACAAATTGCCGTGCCCACCAGGACAGATGTGCCTGAATGTGAGCAATGTTCTCGTTATTGTACATTTGAGTAAATTGCAGAATCAGTCCATAAAGAATGGCCCAGGTCTATTTGATTGTAAAGTTCCCAAGTCATATTTCGATTGAGGTTTATTCTCCCATTGATGCATTCCAGATCAGCAACTAATGATCCCATGGCCAATACAGTGACTGAAATATGTGGTCAGCACCTAAATGTGATGTCTTAAACTTTTTTAAGCATAATAATTGATGCTCAGGGTCAATTCTGAAATTTGGTGTCTTTATTTCATCTACTTTTTGGTGATTTTGTATTAGTGTTAGTGACATGATTAGATAAGACATCCGACATTTTTCTGTTTTCATGTTTGAATTATTTTACCAGATCAAAAACTGACGAGCCAAGTGCACGAAATTGTTGGGCGGATCAATGGCCGATTTGGAACACTGACAGCTGTTCCGATACATCACCTGGTACATAGTTTGCAGCCCTTTATATTGCAAATAATTCCCATTCGCAACCCTTTATATTGCAAATAATTCCCATTCTACCCCTCCAAATAATTCAATGTACTTTGCTAATAATGAAATTAACTTTTTTTCAGGATCGCTCACTTGACTTTCATGCTCTATGTGCTCTTTATGCTGTGACCGGTACTTCCTTTTCCATATATCTAAAAGAAAACAATCACACAGTATATTCTCTAACATCAGTACCTTGCTATTTATTTTGTTAGATGTGGCTCTCGTGACATCCCTGCGAGATGGGATGAATCTTGTAAGCTATGAATTTGTGGCTTGTCAAGGGTCGAAGAAGGGCGTTTTGATATTAAGTGAGGTACTTACATGGAATTAATCATTCATTATTCTTTTACTATAATTTGCATAGAAATTATGATATCAATTCATTTCATTTGGTCTTTAGTTTGCAGGAGCAGCACAGTCTCTTGGTGCCGGTGCTCTGTTGGTCAATCCATGGAATATTACTGAAGTAGCAAATTCTATCGCACAGGCACTGAATATGACATCGGAGGAGAGAGAGAAACGGCATAGGCATAACTATGCACATGTTACAACTCATACTGCACAAGACTGGGCCGAGACTTTTGTCAGGTGAGAATCTTATTTTAGGCCTTTTCTCTCTGCAGGACAGAATTATACCAAGATTTACACGTGTCATTTTCATCTTGTAGTGAATTGAATGACACAATTGTCGAGGCGCAGCTGAGAACAAGGCAGGTCCCACCTGTTCTTCCTACTCAGACAACCATTGATCGCTATCTTCAGTCAAAGAACAGGCTGATCATTTTGGTACGATTCTTTCAGTTTTTAATACATTGGCAAGAAAGCTTTTGATGGTTAGATATATAAACTTGTTTCATGCCCTGTATAAACTAGGGGTTTAATGCGACATTAACGGAACCAGTTGAGTCATCTGGGAGAAGAGGTGGTGATCAAATAAAGGAAATGGAGCTGAAATTGCACCCTGACTTAAAAGGTCCCCTGTCAGTTCTATGTGAAGATAAACAAACAACAGTTATTGTGCTGAGTGGGAGCGACAGAAGCGTATTGGATGATGTAATATTCACCTAAAGTTTTGCTTATTATACCTATTTTCATTTTAATTTGCTAATGTGGTTATTTCAAATAGAATTTTGGAGAGTTCAACATGTGGTTGGCAGCCGAAAATGGGATGTTTTTGCGGCCAACGGATGGTGAGTGGATGACAACAATGCCGGAGCAACTAAACATGGATTGGGTCGATAGTGTTAAGGTTACTTTTTAACTTACAAGGATTTGCTTTTGGTTCTTTGTTTACATTGAACTTCCCGATGTAAATATGTTTTGGTAGTCTGTTGAACTAATAATAGTAACTTTGTGATTTTCTTTACAGCATGTTTTTGAGTACTTCACAGAAAGAACACCAAGGTCTCATTTCGAGCACCGCGAAACATCCTTTGTGTGGAACTACAAATATGCTGGTAAATTTCTGTGGATCTGTAGCCATTTTCTCCTTGGCAAACATATTGGAGAAATTTAACTTTGTCTTATACATTTGTAATTTTGTACACGTAGATGTGGAGTTCGGCAGGCTCCAAGCTAGAGATATGCTGCAGCATCTGTGGACAGGGCCTATCTCTAATGCGGCTGTTGATGTTGTTCAAGGTAGCCGCTCTGTCGAGGTGCGTTCGGTTGGTGTCACCAAGGTATGCTGTTTCCTGTTTAAAACATTTTAATAATAATATTAGAATAGTAGGATATTTTTTATTCTTGTAAGGGTCTTAATCTTTGCCAGATGTTATTTGATAATTTAGGGTGCCGCAATAGATCGGATCTTAGGAGAGATTGTCCATAGCAAAAGCATGATAACTCCAATTGACTATGTTCTTTGTATTGGTCACTTCCTTGGAAAGGTTTGCTCACTAACTTTTTATTTTTTATTTTTCTTTTGACTAAGTAGTTGAGTAATTAACCTGGATCCCGTATTAATGTATTTGTTATGGTTCTAGGATGAGGACATATATACATTCTTTGAGCCCGAGCTCCCATCTGAGCCGTCAAATGCATCCAAAGGTAAAGGACCAGATTCCACCAAATCTGCACCCGATAACAGAAAGCCAACCGGGAAAGCGTCCAGTAGCCGCAACTCTTCGCGTGCTTCCCAATCTGGAAGTAAGAAGTCCCAAACTGGTTCCGGTTCAGATAAGCGGGCTTCACCTGGACAGAGGGCCCCGATACCGAATGCGTGGCAGACTACACAGGATTCGGTGTCTTGGCGAGAAGGATCCTCAGTTCTTGATCTGAATGGAGATAACTATTTTTCATGTGCTGTTAATAGGAATCGCTCCAATGCGAGGTATCTCTTAAAATCACCAGACGACGTGGTATCTTTCTTGAAGGACCTAGCTGATGCAGCAGCAATATTTCCGGGGTCCGCATAGGTGCATATGGTCTTACATTTTCTTTCCTTTTAGTATGGCGGGGCGATTTGATTTAATTGCTTGGGGTCTATATAAAGGATAGTTTTATTGAGAGGGTAACAGAAAGCTATGGTTCAAGAAAGAAAAGCTCGTCCATTGATTTAGCATCTCTTTTGTTGTTGTAGATTTGTAAATGATAATGCTGGTCTCATATTGTGTGCTGGTAATGGTATGAATGGTTTGGTGGTTAAAATAATAATATTAATAATAATAGATAAGATAGATATTCTAAGATATTATAATTTTGGCTGTCTTTAATTGCTATATATTACTGTGGATATGCATTTGTGCATGCATGAAGCTAGATATTATAAGGACATAGCTAGCTCTATCAATATATAATTGCCTTGATTAACAACGCTTTCTTAAAATAAAATAATATTTTTGGTAGTTTCCATATATATATATGTGCATGCCTTTGTTGCTTCAGTAAATTTCTAAAATCATGATCAAGGTGGTATCCCAACTTCGATCATATATAGTAAAACTGAGTGCAATAAATTTAATTTGTTGTAGCAAAATGCCTCCAAATTAAGTTTCTTGTTTTAACCCTTAGCCAGGGTAAATATAGCAGTTTTGACTTCATGCAACGCATGGACTATATATAGAATGGAAGTAATGCAAATTAGTAATGCTTATGATTCGTGTGCTACATTAATTAAGTTAAAACTACTATATATGTTAGAATCTTTACCCCCTAGCCATGACATATGAGATATGAGAGAATAGAGGTTTTTAAAATTAATTTTCTTGATTCTACCTCTAAATTAAGCGTCTGAGATAGTTTGTCAGGTCTAGCGTTCAAATTATTGACAGTTTAAATTAGAAAAACAAGGTAATTCCTAAGTTTAAAAATATACAAATGTTGATTAATAATCCAAATTATAAATCAAGCAGTCCTCGAAAAACCATGAACCAATATATGTTTATATATAGGATATACATAATATATAGCAACAACATGCAATATTAGTTTAGCTAGCATTATTCAATGAATATTCTCTCTCCATGTAAACCTTAGGCAATATTATATATACAACCTAATTCATGCATGGTTTATCTTAATGTAAACCTCAAGCAAGATAAGATCTAGCTGCCAATTGATTTGTTAGGACCACTAACTACCTAGGTAGTGCTCTTTCTTTATTGCTAATACTAGTAATAACAGCTTCCAAATCACTTTGCAAAGTTAGACTTCCTATATATTAAAGAAAACATATATATTTCATGGAATCCTGCATATATATGAAACCAAAATATGGGGCCACATTGTCTCTTGATTTTTATATCGACACGTGTCCATGGTACATCCAGTCCAGTCTATCTAGTCTGGTCATACATATAATTACATCTATATATCCAAACGAATCTTTGTTCCACTTTGCATGCATCGATATATCTTAAATATCTCCAATAAGAGAGGCTCTTTTGAAACCAACCATGATATATAGTTTGGTCCTGAGAAACTTTATCGATCATAGAAATGATGGAAATCTCGATCAACTGCGCGCATGCGGCATGTCTGCAGTTATCTTTCAAAAACGTACTACATATATTTGCTACGGAGCTTTGTTAGTCAATATTGTTATAATGTGATTGCATGCAAGTTGAAGAATAAGACATCATGTTCGTACGTTCAATTGGTTCTATATATGTTTTGGCCAACTATGATATAAAGTAGTGAAAAACAAATCTAACGTTGCATACAAGTGCAATTAATGCACTAAAGAACGCTTGTTGTATCTGATATTGATCACCCAAGTTGTACTCTGAGGTTACATACATATCATTCATTATTTTGTTTTGTGGTTGTATACAGTAAAACTAATTGCTAGCAATTTATTTTATATATGGAAGTCATTTACCCAAAACTGAAACCTTAACAATAAAGAGAAACCCACTTATAAAATATAATAAAGAGATTAGATTAAATTTTTAGACTGAGTCTATGGTACCATATCATGATTTGGTCCGTAAACGGATCGGATCATTATTTTCATTTTCAAAATTCTAACGGTCGATCCGAACCGTTCAACATAATTTTTATGTGAATATGTACTTGCAGACCAAATTTTATATATTTTTAATTTTTTTACTATTTTTAAGATATATAGAACATCACTGTTTTTGGATGGTCCATAATTTTCAGATCAAAAAATTTCTAAAAAATATAAATTAAGTATGCAAGTACATGTTCATATGAAAATCATGTTGAACAGTTTGGATTGACCGTTAAAAGTTTGAAAACAAAAATATTGATCCGTATTACGTACCAACCCGTGATATGCATAGTACCATATACTCACTCAAATTTTTAACATATATATGAGTTTGTATATTGTTTGGGTTTTCCAAACAAAGAGGCCGGAAATAAGAGACAAAATCTTATTAGGAAACTTGATTGTATTCCTTGACTTTATTATTATATAGAGTACAAATGACATAATTTATAGCAACATAAATCTCTAAAAAGATAACACAATTTATAGCAACATAAATCCCAAACAAATTGGTATTAGAGCCACCTTCGTCGCGAGAGTCGATCGACGATTTCAGAGTTCTATGTTTCGCTGTTGTTGTTGAGGGTTTTCTAATTCGTCTCTGTTTCATGGAAGAAGCATTCAGGCATCACGTGTTTCCTACGCACACTCGTGATCCACATAAAGACCAAGCAAGAAGAGGTTTCATTACTTCATGATGGCAGAAGGTTCACCCATTAAGGTCCATATTTTTACTATACCACACTTCTCAATGACATGGAGAGAATTGGTATCAGGGATAGGAAACAAAAAGGAGAAGAACTTGATTTTATCATTGACCTATTCGAGCTCTAAGCACAAGAATCTAATTTACAACTATTGCAGAAAGAGATATCACATCAAGACCGACTATTTCAAGATTAGGAATAAACAGATGACATAGGAGAATGATACTTCTTTAGGCGATCCTAATTTAGTTGAAATTTAAGATAATTATGTGTGTTTAGGAGTTTATTTTGAGATTTTGTTTTAGGATGAGATTTCAAGTCAAGAGGAGGATTGTTGTGTATGCCTCTCATCTCATCATATATTTTCATCAGGCTTGATGAGATGAGAGGAATAATTTAGTATTTTAGTAGGACTAGAACTAGGATGCTCCTAGGAGTATCAAGCCCATTTGTACTATTAACTCTAAAATCTATCGGATTCACTTCGAGCGACGAATCCAAACCGTTGAAATCCTTCTACCTTATGAGTGATGCGTCTACATGTGAAAATTTTAAAGTTTCGAATTAATTTAGTATAAAGTCAAGTGGTCAAAATTAGAAGGTTTCTAAATTAATTTTAATGCATTCATTTTTTGGAAGCCTTTTGACCACTTGACTTTATACTAAATTCATTCGAAACTTTAAAATTTCACATGTAGACGCATCACTTGTAAGGTAGAAGGATTTCAATTCAACGGTTTGAATTCGTCTTTCGAAATTAATCCGATAGGTTTCAGAGTTAAGAGTACAGAGGGGCTTGGTACTCCTAGGAGCACCCTAGTATACTTGCAGACTAAATTTTATATTTTATGGATTATATTTTACTAATTTTTTGGATGAATAGAAATTAAATTATTATTTTTGAATAATCTAGAATTTTAAATAAAATAATTTTCTACCTGTAAAAAAAATAGTAAAAATTTGTAAATAATGTAAAATTTGATTTATAAGCAAATTTTCATAAAAAAATTATGTTAAACTGTTGATATAGACTGTTTGAATTTTAAAAATAAAAATGTTAATTCCTGTCTCCGGACTTGTGGCACAGAAAAACAAAGAAATGTTTTATATAATATATATTTCATCTTTTAAATCCAACCAATACTTTTACAAAGACTTTATATCATGTTCCTAACGAAGTGACATCTCCCCCTTTAAGTAGATAAATTTTGTTCACAAATTAATTCCAGCCATATTTATGTGGTGATCAAACTTTGTGCTTTTCTTCTCAAAATTCTATGTTTAGTCCTATGCATGCAACCTTCCATTCAAGACAACATAGTCTTGTGTTGAGTTGACCTGTTTATTTTATCCTTACAGTAGTGTGCCTTGTACCATCAAACAATGGATCCATCCTTATAGCTGCCTTGTACTGTCAAAGCTTGCCTAATAGTTCTAGATCTCGCAATCCATCAGACCATCACCAAGATTGTCTCAAATCTTAGATACCATTTTTCTCAACAACAAAAAAAGTTCTCTTTATTATTTGTGGTTAACTAGTTTGTGTCACATGATGAAATACTTGTGATGTCTTAGTCCATTATTATCAAGGACTTTTATTTTCTTACAACCCAACCTTCTAGTAAAGAGAAATAAAGTGTGTGATTTTCTATGGACATCATTCGTGCTAATATTAAAATCTATATATAGTATTTGTCTCCTCTCCTCCATGGATTCAAATCTGCTACCATCCAAAGCTGAGGAATAGTGTTCCTAAAATTTCTGCTTTTCCAAATCCAACTGTTCAATATTTTTTGTGCATGTATCTCAAAACAACTTATTTTTCTGTGCACGAATCTCAAAACAATTCAACAGTTTGATGTAGAAAAGCAGAGAGTTTAGGAACACTATTCACAGTGAAGAATCACAGTAGATTCAGATCCCTCCTCCATAGCCCTTTTTTTTTCCCTCTCTTTCCAACGGGCAAAGAAGGAAATTTGTCACGGCGTGACGAGTCACGTCACGTATGTCGATTACGTGACGTGACTCGCGTGTTGCGTGACGTGATTATTCGTGTGACGTGACTGCATTCTATGAAAATTATACGTCACGTCATGTCACATAAACCAATCACGTCACGTCACGTCACGTGGTCACATATAGTCACGTGTGATCACAATTACGAAGATTATGGGTACAATATGTACAATCAGGATTGGAATTATTAATTTAGCTTAATGAATATTTTTAATTTGAATTTTTAACAATATTATTTACTCATTTCAAATTTTTTAGAATTTTTCATATTTTTTTATTTTTTTTTTCTGAATTTTTAACAATATAAATTAAAATATAAAAAAAGTTTGACGTGACTAATTCACGTTATGTCACGTCACGTATGGTCACGTCACGTGTATTCACGTCACGCGCGATCACAGCGTGACTACCCGTGACGTGATCGTCTGCTGCTATTTTAGTCACGTCACGTGAAAAAAATAATTAATCACGTTACGTCACGTCACGTAACCAAATCACGGCGTGATTGTCACGTCACGTCACGGCGTGTCACGTTTTTCCTTTTCTACCAACAGCAAGTAGATGAAATTAAGAATTAAAAAAGAGAAAAAAAAAGTCGGGATTTTTTATTGCTTTCGCTATTCCAAATTTGAGTAGGGTTAGGGGAACAACTACGTTCTTTATGAATCAAAATAGTAAAATATTTATTTGGATCAATTACTGTTCAGAATAGTAGCATTATTCTAAATAGCTACTATTTTAAAATCATCCGAACATAGCCATTAAGGAAGCGGAATTACTCTATCTTCACTATAATTTGTATTAAAATTTGAAGGTCGATTTCAATTTTTTCTACAATATATATAGTAGGTAACGAAAAGAAAATATAATAATGCACAAACTAATTGTAACTAAAAAAAATCGGACATCAATTCATTCTATTTTTAGAGTGTAGACTCCTTATTCAAAGAAATTAAGTTGAATGTAAAAAGACAAGTGATTATCTTCTTTCTAGATTCAGAAATATGGAAAGTTTTTTTTTGTAGAGAGGAGAGAGAAAGTTAGAGTGATAAGTCAATAATACCAAAAATAAAATAAAAATAAAGATACCTATATAAAGAAATTGACTAGAGTGCTTCATAGAGTAAAACACGTTTGTGCTTCACGTTATATTTTCATTTTCAAAGCTCAAATAGCCGATTCGAACCTTCAAACATGTTCTCCATATTGAAATGTGCTTGGAAACCAAATTTTATATTTTTTTTTTACTATTTATTAAGCCATTTTAAAAATCGCTGATCCACTGTGAACAGTAAAAAAACAGTAAAAATTTCTAGACCATCGGATCAGTGATTTTCAAAGTGGCTTAATAAATTATAAAAAAAAATGTAAAATTTGGTCTCAAGCACATTTCAATATGGAGATCATGTTGAGCGGTTCGGATCGGTTGTTTGAATTTTCAAAATGAAAATATAGTACCATGGAGTAAAAACTTGTTTTACTCCATGAAGCACTCTAGCCCAGCTCTATATATAAATATTAAAAAACGTTTAGTGAAATGAGTCTTAACTAGTGACTGCTAATCACTTGTAAGTTGTAACACAAGCTGATCAAGTATCTCTTAATTTATTAGATTTTAGATCTCATTTTACTAAACTTAAAAAAAATATGAAATCATACATATAACAGAAATAGTATAAATTGTCTTAACTAGTAACTCCTAAGCATTCATAAAACACGGTTGATTAAGTATCTTTTTTTTTTTTTTAAATATGTTGATTAAGTATCTCTTAACTCATTAGACCTCAAATAATACAGTAAAAAGTTAATGAATGGCAAAAAAATGGACAAGATAGAAATCATAATAATGTCAATATAATTTGAAAAATAATTTATTATTTTGGTGTTCAATTAAATAACTTATAAAAATATTGATTTTTTTACAAAATAATTATTATTAAATGTTAGGTGAATTTACTGAATGATACAAGATTAATATCGTGTTGTGCTTTCAAAAATAATTTGAAGATGTACTGAAACTAAAAAATAATTCAAAAATAATACTATTATTCGGAGCCTTATTTATATGCATAGTAACAAATCAAAAGTTCGGATTTGGTTCGGCGGGGTAAAAAATTCATGATTCGAGTATAATTCGGTACAACAAGGAAGCAAAAAAAAAAATCTGAAAAAAAACCCTTAAAAAAAATTTTAAAAAAATTTGGCATTTTTTTTTGCATTTTTATCGAAAATAATTCGTGATTCGCGTTTTATTCGCGAATTATTCGGTCAAACATCCGTTCAACATTTTATACACAGTTTGTTGCAGCACCCCAAAAAAACATATTATACGCAAATTATACGCGTATAATACGCGCACATTTTGACTATAAATTGGAAAGTCCAAAAACCCAACTGCACAGACAACCACACGAGAAGCACCATAACAAAGTTATATGAAAAGTTGGATTCTATACCGTCACTCTCCAAAGAGACAAAAGCATCGAATTATTAAAAAAAAAAGCCTCTTTTTCTATTTTTTATTTTTTTCGCAGTGGTCGGTGAAACAATCAATCGTAGGCACCTTGGGCCAAACGAGATCTTTGGTACAGTACCTCGAGCATCAACCTCGGTTTCCATGATGCGGCAGTCAACGACTCAGATTCGTTCATTTTATGTGATCACCCACGATCTACCGTCGATTATTAACAGACGGCCTTTCTTCTTTTTTTTTTCTTTTTTGAGAAAAGACGACCTTTCTTTTACCTTTTGTCTTGACGAGCGACTCTTCACCTTCCCTGTTCGTATCAGGCTGCTATCCATCTCAGATTCTCAGCAGTATTTAACTATTAACTATTAAGAGATCACGAATCTAACTCTGAGAAAGCTGAGATAAAATTATAAATACTATCCATCTCCAACATTCCTACACGCTTCTTCTAAAAAAACATTCGCACCCAATTATTATGCATGGCACTTCTATTGAAGGAGAAAGGAGAAAGGAGAAAGGAGAAGGAGTTCATTTGATCTACTTTTAGATTTGATGGATCTCATAACCGTCCGATCTACAATAAGATTTGTGCACATACATATTAGTATGAGCACAAACAGATGTTGATTCACATCGTTAGGAGAAAAATTTGAATCCTTTATATATGCAATTTTTTTTATGAGATCAGCTAATATGCTTCTATAAGTATTTCAACACTATATGTTTATAAGTCTTTTTTGCATTTTCAAAGTTCAAACAATAGATCTGAACAGTTCAATAATATATCTATATTAAAACGTACTTGGAGACTAAATTTTGTAATTTTTGAATTTTTTTTTACTATTTTTTAAGATAAATAGAAAATCCATTAATTCAGAAGATTCTGGACCATAAAAACAATGATTTTCTGCCTATCTTAAAAAATAGTAAAACAATTTCCATATTGCATTTACCCTAGATTTTTTTTATTAATGTAGGACTCATTTTAAGTGATTAAATCATTAAAATTGAGAGATGTAGTCCAAATATAACTTGGATGAATCTTTATTAGATCGTTTTCAAAATTTAAATTTTTTTTAAGCAGCGTAAGTAGTAGTAAAGCATTTACACCATGTTGTCATGCATCATATATATGTATTTTTTTTTTATTGATTATAAACTTATTTTAGGTGATTAAACCATAAAAATATTTTAGAGCTATACGTCAAATATAACCTAATATCTACCAATGTATTAATTTTATCTATACTATATATGTCCTTGCTCATTATGCATGGTTAGCATGCTCGATAATTATATAATTTGAATGAACAAATATTGAAAAAAAGATTCCTACTTTAAACGCACCATATACGAAATATATGTAAGAAAATTATGTATTTACTAGTCCAATTATTTTTTAATAAATTATACTCGACTTATTTGTGTTTTTTTTTCTGTCATTTTCAACAATTTTATTGAACAAATATACAAATTTATTAGCTCTTACACACTTGGTGCGTTTGGATGAAGAATAGTCACTGATCCGGATTAGCACTATTCCGAGCTACTATTCTTCGTTTGGGTGTGTTTGGATTAGCAAGTATAGGCTATTCTTTGTTTGTTTTTTTATAGATTTTCTCACTATTCTACTAACCCAACAAAATGTTGGATTAAATTAGCTATTATTCTTTTGGGTGTGTTTGGATTGTGCAAGGATTAGTGCAAGAATAGCCATTTTTGGATTAGTGATTGAGAATAGTATTAATCCGAGTGATTTGAGAATAGTGCTAACTTTGAACTATTCGGATTAGTAAAAATATCGTTTGGATTGTATATTTGGAATATTGATGAAGGGAATGAATAATATTTTATTGAGAAATTTAGATATATGCCCATCATAACTTCTTAAATTAGATATTTCCCCATCAAAACTTCGAAATTAGTTATTTCCCCATCTAAACTCACTTAATTTATTAATATCTCCAATTTTTAAATTAATCAATTAAAATACCTGTTAATATTAATAAAAGATATAAAATGACTATTCTGCCCTTCATTTCAAAATACCTCTTTCTTTGCTGGCACCTAATTTCTCTGTGACTCTATAGTCTATACTCTATACATACCTCCACCAAATATAGTCATTCATTAATCTATATTATATTCTTCAAATACAAGCTGCTTTAGTTTGTTATCTTCCATGAATCTCCTTGTATCAATCCCCTGTTCTCTCAATCTCATATCTCCTCATGTATCGATTTTTAAAATAAAATCTGGCTTAATTATGATTAACAAGAAAAAAAGGAAGAGTTCCCTTCGAAGCAACAGATGGTTGAAAAACAAAGGCTATAGCAGTACTAACGTATTTAGGAGCAAAATAAAACTCAAAAATTTAATTACTTTTTGTTGGCAATGGAACAGAATGAAGAGGCAAGAAACATGCATAAGCTGAGTTTAATTAACAAAACAAAACACTAGTAGTTACCTACATATTTGCAATAAGCACGAAAATGAATCTATGGTGTTTTTCCTCATCTCGTATTAGTGGAAACGTAGGGTTAATTTCAGTACTGAAATGTTGAATAAAAGAAAAGAGTTCCACATTCCAACAAAATTAGGAAATGATATTACATTGAGCTTTGACCCTTTGACTTGAACAAATGAAAACAGAGTGTAATTTTTAGAGAGAGCTAACGAAAAGTTTAATTACTGAAGATTCTCAAACTAGCTAGAAGAGCAAACCAAATGCAGAGAAATACATTTTAGCTTCGCTTTCCAGTTCTCGATTGCTCGGTATATGATGTTCAATTTACGAGCCACAAAGAAAGATAGTTTCTTAGTATGAATCTGATTAAAAATCTACCTTCTGCGTGAGCTACACAACAATAGGGAAATTAGGTACCAGCAAAGAAAGAAAGAGTTATTTTGAAGTGAAGGTTAGAATTGTCATTTTACTTCTTTCATTAATATTAACGGGTGCTTTTTATTGAATAATTTAAGAAATGGGTATATTAATAAATTAAGTAAGTTTAGATGGGGATATAACTAATTTTGAAGTTTTGATGGGGAAGTATCTAATTTAAGAAGTTATGATGGGTGTATATCTAAATTTCTCTATTTTATTTAATACTAATATAATCTGATATTGTATTTATTTAATACTAATCTAATATTTAAACTAATATTATGTTACATTTAACATTTAAACTAATATTATATTACATTTAATATTTAAACTGAAAGTATATTATATTTAATAATTAATATTAATCTAATATGATATTATATTTATTAATACTAATTTAATATGATATTATATTTATTTAATACTAATCTAGTCTGATATTATATTTATTTAATACTAATATAATATGTAAACTAATATTATATTACATTAAAATTTTAAATTAATATTATATTTATTTAATACTAATCTAGTATATAAATTAATATTATATTACGTTTAATATTTTAAACTAATATTTTATTTAATACTAATGTAATCTAATATTAGATATAATACTAATCAATATTTAAACTAATATTGTATTATATTTAACATTTAAACTAATATTATATTTATTTGATGCTAATCTAATATTTAAATTAATATTATATTACATTTAATATTAAATTTAATATTATATTATATTTAATCTAAAATTTTATTTAATATTATATTTATTCAATACTAATCTATTATTTAAATTACTATTATATTACATTTAATATTTAAACCAATATTTATTTAATACTAATATAATATAATATTATTTTTATTTAATACTAATCAAATATTTTGTTTAATACTAATATAATATAATATAATATAATATTTATTTAATACTAATCAAATATTTTATTTAATATTTAAACTAATTCTAATTGAGAGAAATGAAAATTATTTTTTTAGTAATATCACTAATCCTACTAGCTCTATTCTTGCTATTCCACCATTCTTGAGCTAATCTAATTTTTCAATTTGTGTTTGGATGACTCAAGAATAAGAATAGTGGAGCTAATTCAAGAATAGCTCTATTCTTGCACCATCCAAACACAACCAAACTTGAGATTAACTCTATTCCTATGAATAGTTGCAACTTTTTTTGTGGATTTTGCAACTTTGTGTATTATCCACATAATTTATGAAATTTATTTAAAATACCAGCATTATATATTATCCACCTACACTATTTTTTGGTGACACCGAATTACACCCTACATTTTTAAAGCTCAAACAGTCGATTCAAACTGTTCAACATATTGGATATAGTAAAATGTGCTTGCATATCAAATTTTATATATATTTTTTTATTTTATTACTATTTATTAAGATGGACACAAAAATTTAATGGTCTGAAAATAACGATTTTGTAAAATACTTTATAAATAGTAAAAAAATTCAAAAAAATATAAAATTTGGTCCCTAATCACATTTTAATATGGATATTATGTTTAACTGTTTGGATCGACTGTTTGGACTTTGAAAATTTTAAAAATAAACAGTGTAATTTTGTGTCATCAAAAAATAGTGTAAGTGGATTCCTCTTGTTTTTAAATCATATTCAAGTTATATTCATTAAAGGAACTTTAGATATAGTTGCATGCTTTCTAAATTTAGTTATATTCTATTGATGATGATGCTCTACCTTTTTTTTACAGAAAAACTTAAACTATAAGAAACCTATTGTGATAATTATTGTGATAGCATTGCTTAGTGATGTTGAATGGTCGCTCCCTTTAGTTTCGGTGAAGATATGGTCTTGATATTATGTTTAGTTAGTGGACAAAATCAACAACTTTCAATGCGACGTTGTTCTTTGTCGCACCGCCTAAGGAATTAAAGACGAGATGAAAATCCAAAAAAAAAAGAGTTAGTCAACACATGCATTATATGCAAAAGTAAAAATAGGGGAAATTAATTTGTGTTGGGTATCAGTCTGTCTGTCTGATATAACTTATGGCTGTCTTTTTGTCTTTTGGAGGGCATCTCCTTCCTTCCATTTCTTTTGGATAAAGTGGCTACCAAGTTGGGAAAAGTAGCAACTCAAATTGTCAATTGAGAAAACCCACACTTGTTTTTATTATTTGGTGAATGTTGAATCTTTATCATTGCAAATTAAACGCACTAATTATTAATGGGAAGGCTAAAAAAAAAAGCTACAAATTAAAGCTCATAAGGAATTAAGATGTATTACAAATAATTATATCAATAATTAATATTCAAGACTTAAAAAAACCAGCATATATAGTGATAAAAACAATGTTATTGTGTGAGAAGTCCTAAGTTCAAAAATTAACTAAATTTTTTTGAAAATAAAATTACCAAGACTTAACAATTTTTCATAATAGAACATCCAATTTTTTTTTCCAGAGGCAATGGACTACAACGAATATAACTTCCACACACACACATATATGGGCCTAAAGTGTCTTTGGAATTTGTTTATTTGCATGTTTTTATTGATTAATATACCAACCTACTCTTAGTCCAAACCAAAAATATATATACGGGCTTTTAAGTGTTTCAGGCGTTGTTAATTTGTCCACTCAATAGGCCCATTCATTAATTCTTTCAATAGACAATTTGAGGCTTTATAATTTTCATCCAAGCTCAATTCAAGGCTTTTTGGGCCTACATTAATCACACTATCCCTTTGACAAAGAAAAGTACGCCCTATTTCTATACTGCACTTTCCAAGGCAAAATTGCATCAAAATGATGTTACTGCTAATTTTAATTTTAATTTTTTTCTTTTATTCTCCTCCCTCTTATCTCTCTCTTTCGTTTTTCTTTTCTCTTTTTTCGGTTTTTCTTCTTTACTTTGAGAGAGTTTCCATATTTTTAAAGACCCTCTCCAATGTAACCAATTGTGGTTAATATAAAATAGAGGCATTACTTCTATTTTTTTTCTCAAAAAGTATATAAGAATATTTCGCATGCAAGAAATGATACAACAACTATATGGGTACGATATACTATATCGGTACATAGGATTTGTCGGAACAATCGAACGGTGCGTACTCTATGATAATATTATATATGAAAAAAGAAAACAAAATGACTACAAATTTAAAAGGAGAAAGGAAAAAGACAGCTGATAAGAGAAATAACAGTAAATTCGATATTGGGTATTAGGACAATCACAATATATATATATGATGATAACTTTTTTTTTTAAGAAGAGGTCGGTGGCCAAATCACTAAAATATCTAATATTCACAAGGAATCTTCCATTCAGTTTTCAAACTTGCGATCTTTTATATACATAATATTGTTTATTGTAACTAGATCATCAAAGGTTGGTTATATATATCTAGCTATTTGTTTTGTATGAATTATTTTTTCAAGAGATAAATAAAAGAAAATAAATAAACGTACAGCAACCATTTATCTATCTTGGTAATAATTCCTTGAATTTAGAATTTGACCTCTTAGCTCCAGTTTGGTGCTCAAACAATTTTTTTTTAGGAATTGAGTTGGTGTTTGGACAATTAATGGTGTCAAGCTCTATATAGCATCTAAAGTTATCTTGTGCGTGTCCGATATATACGTACCGTGCTTGTATCATGTAGGGGTGGCAAAAAAAAGCTCGTAGCTCGTAGCTTGATCGTGATTTAGATCTGGCTCGTTCGCTAACAGCTCATTCGTTACTGGACTGAGCTGTTAACGAGCCAGCTCGCTACTAGTTTGATCCATAATTAACGAGTTTGATTGAGCTGGGGCCTAGCTCTTGCTCAGCTAGGCATCAATTTGTATGCATTTTATACTGTTAAACTTGGTCCAGCTCGGTTCAAAAAGGTTTGTAAAATTTATTTTCTTCTTAAAATAAGGTCCAGCCAGACTTAGTGAGCTAGCTCGTCAACTCGCGAGCTAGCTCGGGCTGGCTCGTCACGAGTTTAAGCAGAGTTTTTAGCTCGGACGTCCTAGGTCCAGCTTGCTCGATTCAGAATTAACGAGCTGAGCTAAACCCCAGCTCGTTTACAGTCCTACTTGTATCTAACAGGAAACCAACAGCATCTAAATGAAAAATGAAGAAAAAAAAAATAAGAATATTGTGTGTGTTATATCATGCATGTCGATCATGCAGTACAACTGTACAAACAATCACATGCATACTACGTACCCTGTTATACAGGGAAAGGTTCTACAAATTAATGATAATATATACCGTGTGTGGGGAGCAGCTCAAGTTTAATTCCAGCATATAGTTCCAATTTCATGACCAATTATTAGGACTTTTTTATTTAGAGAGAAAATTACGACAAAGTTGCACATGTCGTACTTCAAAATTCAAATCCGCGTGAAAATTTAATACAAGACCCCACCTTTGCCTTCTCAGTTCTCACCCAACTGTTACTTACCAACCAATTAAAACACACCTCTATGGAAATATAATTACTTGGACGCAAATTTCACCTTTTTTTTTTTATAACTTTACTTTGTTAATGTAGGGTGTTGCGGTGTCATGTAAGTGCGTACTCTAAACCCTAAATTCTAAATACTAAACTCTAAACTCGAAACCCGAATAGTTAGATATTATCAATGTACTTGGAGATCATATTTTGCATTTTTTAGATTTTTTTAGTATTTTTTAGATAGATAAAATATCACTTTATCTAAAAATTATGGACCATTCAAAAGCAATAATTTATTACCAGTCTAATATATAGTAAAAAAAAGATTAAAAACTTAAAATTTGATCTTCAAGTACATTTACATATGGAGATCATATTTAATGGATCGGATCGACTATTTCAACTTTAAAAATAGATACAAAATTTCATAGCACAAGAAATAGAGACAAAAGTTCATAGCACAAGTTGATTTGGAATGTGCATATTGCCATAACCTCACTCATTTTACCTTTTCATGATTTACGGAAAGGATAGAAACATTTTTGTACCTTCTGGTACCTATATAGAGAGAGAGAGAGTTGGGCTATGGTACTTCGCGAAGTAAAGTGAGTGTTTTACTTCATATCTATATCTTCAATTTCAGAGTTCAAAACATCGATCCAAACCATTCAAGGTGATCTCCATATTAAATTGTGCTTGGAGACCAAATTTTACAATTTTTAGAAATTTTTTACTATTTTTTTGGAATTTTTTAAATCACTGTTTTTCATAAAATTGTGGACCATAAAAATCAGTGATTTTAAAAAATTCCAAAAAAATAGTAAAAAGTTTCTAAAATTGTAAAATTTGGTCTCCAAGCACAATTTAATATGGATATCAACTTGAACGGTTCGGATTGACGTTTTGAACTTTGAAATTGAAGATATAGACGTGAATTAAAATACTCGCTTTACTTCGCGAAGTATCGTAGCCCAGCTCTATATATATATTCTCACCACATCTTCCTTTCAATCCCTAAACTGCCTCTCATTCTCAGACATCCAATTCACACTCTATCCCCATACAATATTAATTGATCTTCTCATATATATCTGCACTCACCAACTTTTCTTTTTCTCTTTAAACCTAGAGAGATGCAAGGCTCAAGGCTTCTGGTCTTTTTTGCACTGTGCTCATGGTTTGGTCTAGCCCGAACCGCACCGCAAGTACCGTGCTACTTCATTTTTGGTGACTCACTAGTTGATAACGGTAACAACAATAACATTGCATCACTAGCCAGGGCAAACTATCCACCTTACGGTATCGACTTTCCGGATGGGCCCACTGGCAGGTTTAGCAATGGTCTGACAACCATCGACGTCATTTGTAAGTTCAAGATCTCTTCATCTTTTTAAAATTTATGTAAGCTAATTAATTTGTTGATCTTGCTTGGAAGGCACAATTTGGTGTTACACTGAGAATTTTAAGAACAGTAATTTTGACAAAGTGTTTTGTATTGGTTTTGTAGAATCTAAGCTAGAATCAATCAAAGAATTAATGTACGTCTTGCATTTATTTCAATTGTTATGGTTAGTAGCTTTTCATGTATTCATGGAACATGCATGAGTTTCACCTCTAAAGCTGATTGTGTATAAGATTTGTTTTGAGAGAATTGAATTTCCTGCATTGATTTTAGCATGTACGTTTATGTGGCTGTGATAGATTTTCGTTAGTTCATTACATAATGGCAATTTTGTGATTCAAGAATAATTCAACAAGGTCCCTTAGGATATAATTAATAAGAATTAATTGAGAATTAATTTATCAGTTTATAATGCAACTAATGAATAATATAATTTTGTAAAAGAAATAAAAAGTTTCCTAATTTTTTTAATTACATTGTATAAACATATATTGTGTTGTCTGTACAATTAAGAACATTACAAAATAATTCATAAAAAAATGGTAAAAATAATAATACAAATAAAATACATATATTATTCAGAAATTTTGTGTACAAAAAATCTACTAAACAAATCTCATTTTCTACGGTTCCATTGAGGTGAACGTGATTAATTGTTGCATCATGTCTCGAATGCATTACTGATGATAGGATGTTAATTCAATGTAAAATTGAGTTAAACAAGTAAATATTATAAAAGAAAAACTAAATAATACAGTAGTGCATAAATTGAGCAATTTTACCATGATAAGTTATGTTACTGGTACAACACAGGCAGTTATACAATATTCCATTTTCACACATGAGTTATTAAATTAACTATGAGAGCAACAGAACTAATATCTATCTATAATTATAGTTTACTTGTTAATTGTTAATGAAGAACAATAATTTTGTCAGTAAAGGCCTTGCTCAGTAGCTTCAACATGCAAGGAAGATTTAATTGTAAGCAATGGAAATTTATAAATCTTGTTTACTTTTCAATACTTTTGGCAATTTTTGTTCTTTGTAGGAGCATTTTGCAAGTTTTAATGAATACAATTTTCTTCAAAATATTGCCTAGAGGAAAAATATATATATTAGGAGAGACCACATCTATACAACACCGCCATATTAATTGGATGAATTCACTGCATAATTAATTTCCCGTGCATTCATTTAATTTTTTCCACATGCAGAACGAATTTACTTTCTTCACGTTGAGAACTTCAATATTTGCATGCCAAGTTTACAGGATATTTATTTATCAAGGCACATATATATATTAATTACTTGCATAAGAAAATAATGTACGATGAGTTGCTACATATTTTTTTTTTATTATAAATAAGATGTCGGTTCAATTATGCTGTTTTTCTTAGTACAAAACAGTTACTGTTTAATCTTGTTTACTAATTTACTATTAGAAAAGTATATAAAAAGCCATAAATACTTGGAAGAATCTTAATTAATCACCATTTGGATGTTTTTACTTCTCATCTATCATATATAAATTTGACACAGTTCAAAAATATCAAAATTCGAAATTCGAATGGTGCGTGTTCTCTTGTAAAAAATTAAATTAAAAAAACTTGACTCCATATTTATTTCAAACTATATATATGTATATATTTTACTCAAGTCAGGATTAACACTTGGCTAAATTAATCACTCCGGCAAGCCAAACATTTATACTAATTAAGACATACATATTTGAAAGTAATTTTTCTTTATTAGATTTCTGTCATTTTCTGAATTTTTGATGTATTTTATATTCTATATATAATATACCTTTGCTGTAAAATCTCCTTTTACTAAAATGCTTTTTAAAAGTTTTGTCCTCCGGATAAAATCAGCTCATTTAATGCTGGATCTAAGATCCTACATACGAACAAACACAGAAGGGAGTTTTGTAGTTTGTAGGATTGCATTTATGTGAATAGACACTGGTTGGTCTCATGCCAATAGTTTAGATTTTGGACCATTCAAAAATTCTAGAGACCAAGAATTCGTTCACACTTCTTGACTCAGTAAAAAGTAAAAAAAAAAAAAAAAAGTAGCCTAACTTAGGCAGAAAGAAGAAAGCTAGATAAAAATACTTACTGTAATTTACTGTTTTGTTTTCTTTGTTTAAGTTATCCATCCTGCCCTGTAATTTCAGCAAAACTTCTTGGATTCAACGACTACATCCCACCATGTGCAAGCGTAAACGGAGATGAACTCTTAACTGGTTGTAATTTTGCATCAGCTGCAGCTGGCATAAGGGATGAAACCGGACAACAGTTGGTATGGTGTACAACGAGCACAAGATTTTGGACTTAACAAAAAAATTATTGTAAATTGATAAACAAAAATTAAAAGCTAAGATAAAATTTTCTTTGCACCTTACCAGGGTGGAAGGATAAGCTTTGAAGGGCAGCTAACAAATTACCAAACAGCAGTCGAACAACTTGTCGGTATCTTAGGGGATGAAGAATCAGCAGCTAATCACCTGAGCAAGTGCATTTTTTCAGTCGGGATGGGAAGCAACGATTATTTGAACAACTATTTCATGCCAACAGTTTACACTACGAGCCGACAATACAACCCTCAGCAGTATGCCGACGTGCTCATCAACCAGTATTCTCAACAAATCAGGGTTTGTGATTAGAAAATGGAAATTCCTTATAGGTCAAAATCTAATTAAACACAAGGTAACACAATATTAACATGAAAGAATCAAAGAAACAAGCAACAGGGAGAGATCTGATGCTCTAAAATTGTGGTTCATCTTAATAACTAAATATTATACCATCGGATATACTATGAAGCAGCACAAAATCTCTCTCACTAATTTCTTTCGCAATTTATCCTTCAACTCAGACCTTGTACAACTATGGGGCAAGAAAGGTGGCATTGATAGGAGTTGGCCAGGTCGGTTGCAGTCCGAATGAGTTGGCTCAGTTCAGCCAGAATGGGGTCACCTGTGTCGATCGAATCAATAGTGCAATTCAAATATTCAACCAGAAGTTAATCTCTCTAGTAGATCAATTCAACACATTGCCTGGAGCTCACTTCACCTATATTAATGCCTATGGGATTTTTGCTGATATAGTGAAAAATCCAGCATCTCATGGTACGCTGTTTCCAATCTTATATAAACCACTCTAATACAGAGATTTGTATCAACAAATTGTTTGATGCATACCCCTTTGAAGACTCCAATTTTAACCCAATCCCCAGTAAACTGAGAAAATTCAATTATATACATGTAAAATGTAACTAACTCAGACTGTTTTCAGTCAGCAATTCCTGACTACACCTGATATTCTGTAAAACACGACCACACAAACAATTTTTTAGGTTAAAGAGGGCAATTTGGATGTTATTTGAAGGATGTACAATAATCTTATATCGGAAAAAAAACACATAAGATATTTCTTATTCTTGAATGAGGACAGTTAATTGTCTGTTTTTGAATTGAATCAAACAGGGATTCCCCTTATATCAATGTATATTTTTCTTCTATTTGAATTTGGCCTGTAATTTTAGGTTTGCGAGTGATAAACAGAGGGTGCTGCGGTGTAGGAAGAAACAACGGCCAAGTTACCTGTCTTCCTTTCCAGAATCCATGTACCAACCGGCATGAATACTTGTTCTGGGATGCTTTTCACCCATCCGAAGCCGCAAATGTTATTATCGGAAAACGATCTTACAGCGCTCAGTCTTCTTCCGATGTTTATCCCATTGATATACGCCATCTAGCTCTAGCTTAATTACATTTTCTCCATGTGTTTGATTTTTGTATGAGGATTTTATATGGTTGGGTCTGGTTAAGTTGTTTTTCTTTAACTAATTATTGAGTGGGACAATCAAGTTTTCCCTTAAGTGTTGGAATAATGCTTTACATTATCAAAAGAGCAGGACATATGGGTTTTCAGGGTTTCTATATGGTGTTCAGATTATCAGTCTATAGTAATTGTAGATTATGTCTATTTTTGTTTGATATCATTGATATACAAAATGCTACACAATTGTCAACACCAGAATGATTCCACAATAGGCAGAATATATCAACAGTTGCTGTCATACTGGACAAATAATGGATGATTTGTTATGACATCACTGTGATTGTGATGTCTTTTTTTTAAGAGAAGGGATACAGTTAGGCACAAAGTGTCCCTTAGGCACAAATAAAGCATATATGGAGAGAAGATGCTCAAGTGAGGCTTAACAAAGAGGACAGAACTTTCATTCATCAATCACAGTAACTGCAATTTGCTTTTTTGATGATGCATTGGATATGTTTGGGACTAAAGGCATGGTTGTTGTTGATGATGCATTGGATATTTTACTTTCATTTCTGGAAATATAGTCCTCTTTAATATTTTCTTTCACTGCACTTATACCAGATGGAATATATTTGCATCGGAATGCTGACAAGTAGACCATTTACTTTCTAGCTCAAAGACATTATTGTCGAGTAAATAGGAGCCATGACTCCAATAATAGTAACAAGAACATACCTTGGGCAGAGACATAAATAATCATACCTTATGTACATACTAAACTGTAACTCACATTGAGAAACCGAGTCTCCAATGCTAATGGTACTTGTGATGCAGTAACATAAATTAACTATTAACCTAGGTCAAGGTCCATTTTAGCGCACAAACCAAAACCAAAATGTTAAAAAAGATTTTACCTCAACCAGTTACCATGTCATTTAAAAAAAAAGAACTGGATCCAAAGAATATTTAGTTCTCAATGTTGGATTACAAAATGAAAACACAACATAATTTATATTGTACAAAAAGAAAGTTGCATTTTAGAAACTTACACAACAATTCCAAAATTCAAGCACCAATGACATACCTCGGTAAAGAAAGAGAATACAGCTAAAATCGGTATATCTCTTCTGTGCTTTTCTGACTCAAGCTGGCCCCACCAATCAGTGGCATCATGGAGTGGATTGGCCGTGGATTCACTTGATCCAAGTTAGGATCTGGTGTCAGCACGTGCCTCGCTCCAGCACTTAACTTGATGGGTCCTGATCTCACCACAAAACCTGAACCAGGACCTGAAATACCGCCAGTTCCCAATTCATTCAATTTGGTGTTTGCTACTTGTGTGCCTGCTGCTTTACCAACTCTCATGCCAAAATCAAGTATTTCTTCACTTCTTACAATTGTACCAGGTCCTGTTGGTTTAGTAATTACCCCCAGGTCGCTTTGAAAAGGTCTTTTTGGGGGTGGTCTCGCAAGCACATCATCTCTCTCTAAAGGTCTTTTGTTGTTTTGGTCAACATACCCAGAAGGTCTCAGGAGATGAAACTTAGATTTGATTTGCACCTTATCATTATTCTTTGATGCAAAATTAGCTCTAGTGGTCATATATGGAGGAATGAATGTGGAATTAAGTGAGGGAATAGAAATGCACGAGTTAGAATGAGAATTACTACTCCCAGGGTTATATGCAGGGAAAGAGATAACTGTGCCAGGATATGGAGAGGATAAATTAGGTCTGTTCCCAGAAACCATACGAGGCTGCTTCTCTGTTGTGGTAGGATTTACATAGGATGGGAAAGAGGGTTTGTGAGTTTTACTTCTCGGGTTTTGGATCCACCGAGGAACCTCGCCCTGATACGACGAGCTGGCAAAGGAGATGCTCTGACTTTGACTGTGCTTACACTGGATGGAATTTAACATAACCTGTTGATCAATGGCTGGTTTTTGATATCCAAAACTATTGTAGTGGGTGAAAACTGGATTTAAATTGGGTGCAGGTTGGGCACTGTACCCATTTGAAAAGGTGATACCTGCATGGCTATGAACTTGCCCCCGTGGTTCGTTGAACCGCGATGCAACAGAAAAATTCGGACCTTGCTTTCTCTCTCTAGAGAAGTGAAATTTGTCTCCGTTTAAGGTAACATTTCCTTCATCAATCCAAACATTTCTGTTATTCAATACCATACAGTCCTTGCTACTTCTGCCGACTGAAACATTCTTACCCATCAACCGAACAGTCGGCTCTGCATTGTTCTTTTGTATCTGGTGAATGTTTGTGGGATGACTGGTATGGTCTAGAAGCGGATCATAACTTTGGATCTCCATTCTCTCAAAACCCGGTAACTGCATGAATCCAAAACCCGGTCTGACTGGCATAAGTGGCGCATAGTAATGCTCTGTCCCGAACTTGTCCTTGAAATATAATGGTCTAATTATCACATCTGTTTGGTTTGTGCTGGCTGTCCCGATAGGCCGGGGTAAAGGTGCAGGTGCAGGTACAGATCCAGGAAACAAGACCCCACCAGAGGGACCTGATAGCATTTCATTTCTCTTAAACAACTCGCTAGAGTTAGGAATAAGGTTAGATTTAGGGTTTATAGCGAGCTCACCTTGTGAGTTCAAAGGGAGGCCAATAAACTCTTCCGCAAAGCGCATATTAGAGATGCAATCGGTATTCAAACGAGTATCAGCTGAGGTGGATTTGTTGGACCCAGTAGAAGAGCTTACGCTAATTATATCTCTATTGCAGAAATTAGTCCTAGGTAAATTGCCACTAGGATCAGCACGAGAGACATGATCCTTGTCAATCAAGCATGAACTTGAGGGCTCTCTTGTAATTTCAACCATCAATTCCGGCCTCTCCCTTGCAGAGTCGTCATGGATATCAATGCAGGTGTCCGAGGAATCTAACATCTTATTTAGGTCTACACAGTGTCTTTGGCAGTTTTCTTTTTCTTTCTCAATTCCAAATTCATTAAAAACAGTAGTGATCCCAGGTTCTTCAGCTCCTATATCACTGTCTTTTACTGACTCTGGTTCCTCAGTAACTGGACATCCAGCATTTCGATCTAGAAGGAACTCAACTGGTGAGGAAGAAGAATCCTCTCTTCCCAAAATATCATCCTTGCTGGAAAAAGTCACATGTTTTTTCAAAGGAGAAGTTTTATCCTGCTTCTTGAGAATGCTCTGTACAGTGAAACTCTTGGTTTTTGATTTGGGGCTTGCTTTGAGGTTGTTCTCCTCTGATAGAATTTCTTCTTTGAAAAAACATGGGAATTTCTTCTTTTTCTTTTTCTTATGCTTAGTCTGGAAAGAGAGCTTCAGAGATTTCCTCAGCATCTTTTTCCGCTTCACCTCTTGAAGCAACTGAGAGATGCTCAGAGAAGAATTAATCTTTGGCTTCCGTGTCTTCTCCTGATTCATTGAGTAAATCAGAAAATGTTGCAAAAGATAACCAGTGAGCACGAAATGGTCCTGGAGATAACTATCGGTAGTTATTACAATCAGAAATACAAATAGTAAACAGTAAATATACAGATGATTGGTAAAGCATTTACAACAACAATAACAAAGCCTTTAGTCCCAAGCATTATATTTTTTTTTCCACTATTGGTGTATCAAATTGTTAAGCATTATCATTTGAAATTTGCTCCTTTATTCATTCCCAAATCAAGAAAATAATGGATACGATTTGTTTCATCGAAGGCATGATGCTCAACTCTGAAGAATCAGCATAAGAATTGTGATCCTGATGTTCATAATCTTAAGAATTTATGTTAATTAATTTATTTGAGGTACAACAGTGGATACAAAAGATACAAAATTTCAATTTCAGAACCAAACTTAAAATTTTCAGACTTCACTAATAAAATGGGAAATTTAAGACAGTTTAAACTTCTTGCATGATTTGATTTAATAGATGGAAAAAAATGGAAGAACTTAACTACTCAATGCAAGGATACAACAACAACAACAACAACAACAATTACGAAGAATTGTTCCCACAGACACAAGTAATTAACACTGCTATTAACTGAGAATGCACATTTCAAGTTAATTTTTTTTTTCGATTTCTGATGCAAGGATATAACCTACAATCAAGACTTTAGTCTCTAATAGCAAACTCGACATTTTTAACTAGAACTGCTAATTTAGGTGAAAATAGTACAATATATGCAAGAAATTTCTAAAACTCAAAAGGAACAAACAACAAAAATATACCTTCTGGGCGCCACAGATTTTGATTTGAAGATTTCTTTTCTCCACCTTATTCTTCATTTTCTTCCTCTTCTCACCTCTGCAATTCTTCAGGTGAAATGTGCTTTCCTTTGCTTCTCTTTTACTCACCGCCGCCAAATCTGCATAGTACAAGCCCTCGCCACCACTAATCTCCTCGAATCTCTCTTCCTCTCCCGTTTGTACATCAGCCAACCCCTCCATTTCGTCATCTGAGCCGATTGTTTCACAGCCAACGGCCGTGATCTGAGGCGATATCGCAAAGAGCTCCACTATCGATCTCTTTTTCTTCTTGGGCGTCTTTGGTCTCACCAGCGGTGGCGCCGCCGCCAGTGCCTCCTCCGCCTCGTCGTACCACCACCGGAACTTGCGTACATCCATTGTTGGTAGAGCTTCACCATCAAACGGTCGACATTTTCCGATATCGATGCTCCGTATTTTCGCAACATGCTCCCTGTTGCATACAAAAACTTCTTACAAATAACAAAATGAAGAGAGAAAAAATAAATAAACAAAACTGAACGAATCTAAAGTAATTAATCACCGAATAGAGAAGCCTCGGTCTACTTCAACAGCCATTGGTGGTGGTGGTGGTGGTGGTACTGACTACTGAGGCTGAGAAGTAGAGGCGCCGAAAGAAAGAAAAAAAGACGAGGACGAAAATGGAAATGAAAAATGTATTTAATATTTCTGAGGTATCGCTTTCTTTATCTATTTTTTCCCGCTCTTGAGCAAATCGCATCCTCTGCGGAGTTTTTACCTGCGGAGCTGTGCGGTTCTTTTAATCTGGTCCGTTCATTTTTTATCGTACGGACAAAATAAGATTTTGGCACGAATTTTAAAGCAAAATTAATACTGCCTCCTCCATCATCCGAACACTCACCGGTTGATATTAAATCTGGACCGTCCGATCAGCTCCGCAGAGGATACTGGTCCGCTCTTGCGACCTCGTGAGCTCCGACTGCTCGGTTTTGCTTTTAGTTAGCTAGAAAGCGACAAACGAGAAAAATTAACTTTGTTCCTATCTATTTTTTCGTCCAATAATAATCAGACCCGGGTTGAGTTGAATTTCATAGTCCGATGATCCTTCACGATTCTTCTACTTTTTAATTCAAAAATAATACCGACCTATATTGCACCCATTATTAATTTTCAAAGTTAAAACGTTCCTTGCTGGCAGACACAGTGAAAAAATATCCGTACCGTAATGTGACTAGGAAATGTTCGGCAATACACTATTTATTTTAAATAGTAAAAAAGTAAAAATTCAGGTGAATAGTATTTTTTTTTCTTAATGTGAACAGTAAAATTCAGTTCAATTCTTATGTCTATGCTCATTCTCAATGGCCCAACGAACGAGCCCTTAATATTGTAACATTGTAATATTGATTCTATACCATAATAAAATAAAATTTTCGCATACAACAAACGATTAAAATATCAAAGGATAATAATTAAATGTGACTAGTCACTAGGGGTGGCCAAAAAGCTTGTAGCTCGTGGTTCGATCATGACTCGCATCTGGCTCGCTCGTTACTGGACCGAGCTATTAACTAGCCAGCTCACTACTAGCTCAGTCCAGAATTAACGAGTTTGAGCTGGGGCCTAGCTCGGCTAGGCATCAATTTGTGAATTTGTATAAATTTGTGTGTATTTTATACTGTCAAACTTGGTCCAGCTCGGTTAAGCTCGATCCAACTCGGTCAAAAAAGGTTTGTAAAATTTATTTTCTTCTTAAAACAAGATCCAGCCAAACCCAGTGAGCCAGCTCGTCAGATCGAGAGCTAGCTCGGGCTGGCTCGTCACGAGTTTGAGCTAAGGTTTTAGCTCGGAAGTCCTAGGTCCAGAATTAACGAGCTGAGCTAAGGCCCATCTCGGCTCGAGCCAGCTTATTTACAGCCCTACCACTCACGTTTAACTCCTTTTTTTATAATTTAGGTTAATTTATTTTAGATTCATCATTTAATCAAGATCTAACAGTTCTAATTACACGTGACTTGCATGATCACGTATCGCGCCATGTCAAATTTTAAAAATATGATCACAGTACATAACTAACATGCGTATCGTGTCGTTCCGTAACGGAATCAACTCCGCTATACTATTATTCCCACTCTATTGGCGGTTAGTTTAGACGTTATTATAAATAGCAAAATTAATTAATGGAAATTATACGCATATTATACATTACTGCACCTAGAAAATTAAACCGTTTTCACTTTTATTTGATATCAAAAGATGGCAGAAGTAATAAAACAAATTATTGTTGATTTGTTTATTCTCTCTTTAGTAGTATTCCAAAAGAAATCAAAATCTTATCATTAATTATATACATGTGGTTGAGATGATTTAAATTAGAAAAAATATATCCCGAGGCGTTGAATTGAATTTATTGATTTAAGAACAGAAAGCTGGTTTATTGTAAAAACAATTTGACATTGGATTTTCTCATAATAGAAATTGCTTACCACCATACAAACACATCGTATCTACAATATCTTTATTACTCAAAGATAGCATAAAAAATTATGGTGGGCGTAGTTACATTGAATTTTCGGATCAACTTAGATGGTTTAGATCAGATCAAAAGTTTCTTATAAAAAAAAAAAAAAAATCTACACAGTTTGTTTTTTATCTCATTGCTAAAGAAGAAAATACGTAACACATTGTGATTTGGTCATGTAACGTGATTAACTTTTTTTTTCATGTGACGTAACTAAAATAACGGTGGATGGTCACGCCACGCTTAGTCACGCTGTGACCATATGTGACGTGACGTTTTGTGACGTAGATTAGTCATGTTAATTTTTTTTATATTTTAATTTAAATTGTTGAAAATTTAGAAAAAAAATATGAAAAATTCTAAAATAAGTAAATAATGTTGCAATTTTTTTTAGAAAATGTTGTTGGGTATTTGACATTACTTTAATTTTTTTAATTACAAACATTAATTAGACTAAACTAGAGAAAATAAAAATCAGTACTACATGAGTACCCGTATCACTGAACCTATACTAAAAGAAAAATCTGAATACTCTATGCATACCAAAATAGTTGGATACTCTATGTTTCATACCGTGACGTGACGTGATGTGACTAGTTTGCGTGACGTGACGTAACGTATAATTTTTGTCTGAATGTGGTCACGTCATGCGACACGCAAGTCATGTCACGTAATCGTCACAAGTAATGTGACGTGACGTGATAAATTTCCTTCTCTACTCATTGCCCACAAGGGCTACGAATATTTTGCAGCAGATCTAGGCTTTCGACCCGTTGCATGAATGTTTATATAAGTGAGGCACAGGAGATTTGGCTCTGTTAATCTAGTTCGTTCGTTTTGATCGGACGGGCCAAATAAGATTTTGGCATGAATCTCAAAGCAAAATTAATACTGTCCCCTCCATCATCCCGAGCACTCATCGGCTGAGAGTAAATCTGGACCGTCCGATCAGCTCCGCACTGCAAAACTCCGCAAAGGATACTGGTCCACACTGAAGGGGACAATTTTTTTTTTTTTGTAAATCATAATTTAAAAAAATTAAGAAACCAATATGATTATTTTTTTTACAAAAACCATAAGAACCGAATTGGCAACTCGGCCAGCCTTGTTTTTCAATTTTTATAGAAAATTTTTGTAGCCATTTGTGTAATGCCTTGTTTTTCAGTTTTTTCAGCCGGGACCGAATTGCCAATTCGGTCCCAACTGTTTTTTTTAGGGGTTTGTTTATAAATTAATTTCTAGTCCAATTAACGCTGGGCCAAGTTGGCAACTCGGTCCGATGTTTTTTAGAGATTTTTTGTAGTCGGTCTTCGTAAAAACTGTAAAATAACTCGGGACCGAGATATCAATTCGGTCCCTGATAAAAAAAAATTTGGACTGAGTTATCAACTCAGTTTGAAAAAAAAATTATATTGGTTTCCTATATTTTTTTAATTATGGTTTATATAAAAATTCAGGGGGGACCGTTCAACTTGTGTCCTTTCCATGAAATTAACTACTCTAGAATTTACGTAATATTATCTGAAATTTAAACTTTTGTTTCACCTCATCTCAATTTTATATCAAGTTTAGTCATACACAAATGTGTAAAACAAAATGGAATCTCTATATCAAGAAATAAAGATATTGGGTGATTTTAGAGGGCAATGCCTTCTGTTCAAGTTAAAGAGTTTATGGAGCCAAGCACTTTGTAGCACAGTGGCTGAAGCATATGTCTTCATGTGGGAGGTCTTAAGATCGATCCTAGCTAGCAGGATTATTTAGAGTGTGTGTGTGCCTAAGAACTTATGTCAAAAAATAAATAAAGAGTATGGATTTACAAGAAAGAAAAATGGGGGAGGGTGTGGGTTCCGACAAGCATCGGGTGTGCACAAATTTTAACGCACATCAAATAGCTCCGATCAGCATCACCATGAGACGCCCTATGTCACTGATATATGGCAGGTTATTAAAATACCATCGGATATTTGAGCATCTAGTCTAAATTGTCGATCCCACACATAAAAAATATGTCAGTCCTTAGTCTCTGGTGTGATTGACTCGCTACAGAGTGTACAATTTTATTCTTGTCACTTAAAATTATAGTTAGGAGGATGTTCAACCGGCGACTGCCATCGGTTGTAACGTCGGAAGAAAATCAGTCTTGATTTGAAATTCTGAGAGCATCTACATCCTAGCAACTCAAATGAGTTTCTAAATAACTGTTAATTACTTTTTTGAAATTAAAATCTCTAAAATTTATAAACTCTTATATTTCTGAAATTAATTTTAGAGTTTCTATTAAACCACGTCAATAATAAATTAAAAAGAGAAATAATTAGAGCCAATCATTTAGTCAGTATAAAATTTATTAACAGTTTCTAAGAAACTTTTTTTCATAGTTTATTTTTTTTGAAAAAAAACTTTCTTTCATAGTTTTTAAATAAAAAATTATCTCACATTTTGAAAACTATATTAGAAACTGGTACCTCATATATATTAGAAACTCTAATAATACATATCAGATATGTAGATGCTTGATGATTTCAAGCCGGGGACCCATATTAACTCGATGCCTAGGCTTCTGATTGGATACTGGTACAACAACGTAGTGGAATTATTACATTGATAGATTTCAAGATTTTGTCCATTATCCTGTCCCCTCTGCAATCAAAGCAGATTATTGTTGTTGGAATTCAATTCAGATCAAGTTGCAATATCTGACCGTGTACAACACTGTAGAATGAGATCTGAGTCAATCCGTTTTAATCTAGCACGGATTTTAAAAAGGTATTGAATTGATTATAGTTCAGTGAGTATTAAATACGGTCAGGTATCTGAAGTCCGTAAAAGTTTTACGGTGCCGCATTCGGTCCCATGAAATTGAGATTAAATCTCAGCCGAGTGATTGAAATTCAATGTCTATTTTAACATATGAGTCTGTTTTTGAGATTCGTGTCACAATTAAAAGACGATCTAACTTTAGTTATTGAACGTGCGGAAACTCACTCTTTTATTGTGGTGTTTTGACTGTTCGAATCAACATGAAATTTTAAACAATTTCAATTTTTAATGAATAATTATAATATTTATTGTTAAATATTTAATAATATTATATCTGATTTTTGAAAGTATTATTATGTTACTATGCATAGTGCGGATTGGTCTGTACTACGAATTAATATTTTTGTTTCAAAAGTTAAAATAGTCGATCTCTATATGAAAATGTACTTGCAAACTAAATTTTACAATTTTTAAAAAAATTTACCATTTTTTTAAGTTAGGTAGAAAATAACTATTTGATCTAATTTCTTTTTATCTATTTAAAAAATTCTTAAAATATGTAAATTTTGATATATAAATACATTTTTATAAAGACCGTGTCAATTGTCAATTGGTTCAATCAATTGTTTGAACTTTAAAATTAAAAATATTAATTCATAATACTTATCATTATGCGCCATGCATATTACCATATCCTCTCTCAAATAATAATAAAAAAAAACAGAACACATATATGGAGACAAATTTTGACGCATATAACCAAACTCTATTCCTTAAGTTTGCATTTCAAATCTGTTTTCACTGAGCTGAATGAAATTTACTGCTTCATGACTAACACCATCAAGCTTTAAATTATTGTTAACATTAGGGCTGTCAAAAAAGCTCGTAGCTCGTGGCTCGCTCATGACTCACATCTGGCTCGATCGGTAACAGCTCGTTCAATAGTGGACTGAGCTGTTAACAAGCTGGCTCGCTAACAGCTCGGGCCAAAATTAACGAGCTGAGCTAAGGCCTAGCTCGGATAGGCATCAATTTGTGAATTTGTATGAATTTGTGTGTATTTTATATTATCAAACTTGGTCTAGTTCGGTCCAAAAATGTTTGTAAAATTTATTTTCTTCTTAAAACAAGGTCCAACTTAATCCAGTGAGCCAACTCGTGAGTTAGCTCGTCACGAGTTTGAGCTGAGATTTTAGCTCACGGGCTGTTACCGAGATGGCTCGCTAACAGCTCGGTCCAGAATTAACGAGTTGAGCTAAGGCCCAGCTCGGCCCGAGCTAGCTCATTTACAACCCGAGTTAACATGATGCTCGAATATTAAAAAATAATGATGAAAAAAAATCCAAGCTTGTATCTTCTGTTGACATAGTAGTTCATTAATTCAAACTGAAAACATCATAAATTGAAATAGACATAAAAAATAACAAAATTACTACAGTTATAACAAGGGACATGTGTCATGCTTCAACTAGTTTCGATACAACACAATATAGAATTATAGATAGAAATTCAACTAATTTCTTCTCTTCACTTTTATCCAGTGTAATAAAATACGGCCTATGCGGCCGCATATGCGTATGCGGTTGCAACCCGCGTAGAAATCTGTATGTGGTCAATATATGCGGTTCTGCATGTTACTACCGCATATTTGACAGCATAGTACCAAATATTACCGCATAGTACCGCATATTGGTTTATATATATATATATATTAATTCTTATTTTAAAATCCGCATAAAAATCCACATATGCGGTCGCATACCGGATATGTGGTATGCGATGACCTTCCGCATACCGCATAGAAACCGCATTTTATAACATTGCTTTTACCATCTGGTGTTTTATTTTCTCCACCTTTTGTATATTCACATGTCGATTTAATGGATCCGAATCTGCTGAAATTTTGGGTATGAACAGTGTTCCTGAAATTCCTGAAATTCATAATCCAGCCATTGAATTGTTTTGAGATGCGTGCACAGAAAATCAGCTACTTTGAGATGCGTGCACAGAAAAATTTGGACGGTCGGATCGTAAATTTCAGGGATTTCAGGGGCTACTGTTCATGCATTTTGAATTTCAGCGGATTTGAATCCCGATTTAATGCACAATAAATTGTTTACCCCGCTTTACCATAGCACAACAATTGCGAGCACTGCTGAGATTGAAGCCTACTATAAGTTGTCAATAGTACTAAGCCTACTATCAATTGCAGAACCATTTAAAATGATTAAATTCATGCAGAATATCCTAGTTCAATAAAGATGGTAAAAATATTAAAAAAACTTAGGTAGCAGTCAATATATATATATTTTTAAGATTATATATATAGAGAAATAGATTAACTTGCTTTGGATAGTAAAGATGATGTTTTACTTCCTGCTTGTATCTTCATTTTTAAAATTCAAATAGTTGATTCGAACATTCCAACGTGTTCGTCAGATTAAAATGTGTTTAGAGGCCAAATTTTATATTTTTTTCAATGAAAAGTTGAGATTTTCAAAAATTCTAAAAAAATAGTAAAAAATTTCAAAAAATATATATAAAATTTGGTCTTCAAACACATTTTAATATGAAGAACACGTTGGAATGTTTGAATCGACTATTTGAACTTTAAAAATGAAAATACAAACGGGAAGTAAAACACTCTCTATACTTTCCAAAATAAGTTAGCCCATCTCTCTCTAGATATAGATGAGCTATGGTGAGTTGCGAAATAAAGATCTTATTTTACTTCACGCTTATATCTCCGTTTTTAAAGACCAAATAGTCGATCCGAGCCGCTCAACAAAAAATTCATACTGAAATGTGCGTGGAAACTAAATTTTATATTTTTTGGAAATTTTTTACTATTTTTTAAAAATATTTCAAAATCACTATTTTGTATGGTTCTAAACCATTCAAAAATAGCGGTTTTCTACCTATCTTAAAAAATAATAAAATTTTTCCAAAAAACACAAAATTTAGTCTCCAAGCATATTCCAATACGGGTATCTTGTTGAGTGGTTCGGACCAACTATTTGATCTTTGAAAACGAAGATATGAGCGTGAAGTAAAATAAGATCCTTACTTCGCAACTCACCATAGCCCATCTCTATATATATATAGAGAGAGAGAGAGAGAGATGTTGGCTAATATCAAATTAGTTGTTTCTAAGATTCCGTGCAACCAAATTATTTTCCAATTGTCGAAGTCCAAAAAATCGATTCAAACTATTATATGTGATCTCTATATTAAAATGTGCCGAGAGACCAAATTTTACATTTTATTTTATTTTTTTTACTATTTATTAAGCCACTTTGAAAATCACTGATCCAATAATCCAATCTAGTTTTAGTGTTTGGTTAAGCCACCATTAGATCAGCGATTTTCAAAATAGCTTAATAAATAGTAAAAAAATTCAAAAAATATAAAATTTTGTGTCCAAGCACATTTTAATATAGAGATCACATCTAACGGTTTGGATCGACTTTTTAGACTTTGAAAAATGAAAAACGACTTAGTTGCACGGAACCTCAGAAACAATCGATTTGATATTAGCCAACCTCTCTCTCTATATATATATATATGATCATAAAAATATCTCAAAAAAGGTATCACAATGACAGAAACCAAAATAAAAAAATGAAAAGAAAGCCAAAAGCATAACATAATTCAAACACCTGACAAATTAATGAATTTTGTGTGCTCTTTAAATAATCATACAGATGATTTTTTTTCTTTTTTGTCAAACGAAAGTTGTGCAAGGGATTCAGAATCTTGAACTAGTAGAATAATGAGAAGAGCGGTTGCTGGTACGGGAACGGTCCTTTTTCCACATGGCTTCCAGGTTTTGGAAACATCTCAAGGGCTTGACCTGTCACAATATGTTACAAAAACGCTGTCCTTGGTTGTTAAGCTAGTTTTGCCACATGCAAAAGAACTGTGGTACTAAAATTGTTTACCATGCCAAATACCAAAAAGCTAAAGAGTCAAATATGTACAGGTCTCTTCTTTTCAAATCCTGTGCAGGCATGTGCCTAATACGACTAAAGAACTAATTGGTTTTGGAGAAACTGAGAGCAAATACCAATGCCACACTAGTAAGGTCAAGTACCAGCATGTACCAATATTTATTGGTCAATCTCAATTTATCAGGCCATTGTTTTGTTTATCTTGGTTAGGTCATGTTGTATTCTGGGCAAGAAAAAAGTTAAAAGAAAAAAAAAATGAAAAAAAAAAAATTAAGAACAGTGGTACCACACTCTGCTGGTTTGGTACATTGCTGGTCCGGTCTGGTGATCCATGATGAGTCTCAGCATACTACGATGATACACATACATAATCATATTTATTAAAAATATCATCCTACACATTTTTCTTCTAAAAGAAAGTAGAAGAACGATGGTGGTGTTGTAAAAGAGAGTACAAGAACGATGGTGGTGTTATAAAAGAGAGAAATCTGCATGTACCTTCCAGCGTTTTTTAGAAGCAATATTGGCTTGAATTTCAGTCAGGCGACGAATTATCTCCTTAAAATATGGCCTTGAAGCAGGATTCTCACTCCAACATTCTTCTATCAACCTAAAAAATTACACACGATTATACAATCATATTATATCCATACAATAACATTATTAAACACAAGATATCCAAAAAAAAAAAAAGTGAAAAGCATACTCTTTCAAGCCGTAAGCATAATGCTTAAGAGGAGCATTAAACGGAGGCCTCTGCTTAGAGGTTATTGCTTTTGATACTTCATTACTTTCTTTAGCATAAAACGGGGGGCAGCCTTCTATCATCTGAATTTAGTCAATTCATAAACTGATAAACATACAAATAAATGAAAAATATATAATATGGTGAAAAAAATTATTTCTTCAGTGGATTAGTTCACCTCGTGAAGAATCAAGGCAAATGAGAAAACATCAACCTTTACATCATACTCTTCATTTCTGAAAACTTCTGGAGCTACATACCTCCCTGGAAAATTATTATTTATTTACCCAGTAATCCCGTAAGTTAAAAGCTTTGGAGTAGATACTACACAGCTAGCGAGAAAAGAAAATGTTTCTTTAATTTGGAAAACAACTTCAGGAGGTGGGTTCTATTTTTATTTCTTTATTCAATCTGAGCAGACACAGGTCTGTCCTTAATGACAAGTGCATAATGGTCTTTAAGAAATTTAGCAATTCATCTCATGCTCAATTATCTCTTAACTAAGCTGATTTTTAACCATAATTATGAGTTTAATTTATTCAACCATACCAACAAAGAAATTCCTATACTAAACACGCATGTTTCATATGGTTTACAGGATCTGCTCTAGACTCCGATTATATGAAAAAACAACAGAGAGACACTATACGCTAGTAAAGCAAACACTGTACAAATCTTTCTTTCTTTTTTGAAAAAAAAAAGGAACTCACAATCACTGTTTTGAAAATTAACAGGATGATTTTCTCTAATTTTTCTCCATTTTAACATCTTGCTGACACCAAAATCAGCAACTTTGAGATGGCCTGAATCATCCCTTAATATATTCCTGTTATCTTACAAAGTGCAAACACCACTGGTTAATAGTTTGTTCTGGAAACTTTATTAACAGAAAATACATCACATTTTTTGCAATCACAGACACACTTTTGCAAAGTATTTACATAAATAATCAGTATTTTTAACCTTTTTCCTTTTCCTTTTGACCCCTCTCATGGTAACCTTTTATCAGTGTTACAGCAATTCATGAATTAAATCATAACTAAGTGCACAAGTAAGGTATATATATATTAAAAAAACTTCAGTGCAGTTTGTAATTAAAAATATTGGGTCAGAATTGCAAAAATATCACAAAATCTAATAACATAAATACAATAACTCACGAGGGCTCAAGATCACGGTGAATGATAGCTTCTGGTTTATGCTCATGCAAGTAATTCAGACCTCTGCCAACACCATTAAATTAACTTAAAGTAAATTTCTGCATGGAACAAAAGAAAAATAAAAGTAGGACAATAAATGATAAAGACCTTGCAATGTCAAGTGCAAATTTGATAGCCAGTGATGTCTTTAGAGCTCCCTTACGGTCCAAGAAAGCACGGAGATCACCCTGCATACAAATTTTATAAGACAAAGGTCTATATTCTCAGTGTTCTCATTCAACTAAATTATTACAAATTTAATACCCTAAATTAAAAGTAGTCATTTCATATTTTCTAAACCAAGTATACTACAGTTATATAAGACTCGTTATATAATTATGATTGTGTTAGAAGAAACAGTACCACATCTGGCTGTATATATTGGTACAGTCATTACTTTCACAATGATAATAATTTAAGTCTTTTTCAGTAACTTCTTTTCTTTTAGCTTATCTACCTCACACATACCTGTACCGGTACTGGTGCCAAATCCTAAAAAAAAGAAAGAAAACCAAACCTTAGGCAAATATTCTGTTACAATCATCATCGGGGTACTTTGAGTGACAGCACCTAAAAATTGTACCACGTTCGGATGTCGTACTAGCTGAAGCAATGTCAGTTCATCTCTAAATGCCCTTCTGAAATTGTAACAAAAGAGTTTACCTATGAGTTCGGACAACACCTTAAAAGAACAAACCAAAATTTAAGAAATAACGGGGGACCAACCCACACTTTATCCTCGTCAATTATTAAATCATCATCTAGTTGTTTAACTGCAACTTGAGTCCCTCTCCATGTCGCTCTACGAAAAGTACCCTAATCAAATGCAAAAGAAATATTACGGAAAAATAACTAATTAGAGATAGCAGCTAATATAGGTTACTATACGGAAAGTAGTTGTCTAAAGTCATAATTCAATTTTTTTTTTTTTTAACTTATATTCTTGTGTTGATATCATTATTATTCAGTCTTGGCTTCAAGAATATAAAACAAACTTAATAAGCTGCATTTCCATGGTAATTCACTTCAATAATTTCATGTTTTATTCAGGAAATAGTATGAAATGAGGAAATAACCAAAAGAGGGGTGATACCAAATGAGATGTATTAAGAAGCTTTAATATGTCAATAACAAAATGTCGATAGTACCTTAGTAAGCTGGATGCTATCAGTAAAATCAAGCTCAGGCGGATCAATTTCGTATTCTGGCACTTCACGCACATTGTCTACATGCATTGGAGCTACCTTAAAGCCATACAAAGGGAACAATAACAGTCAGAAATGTCACATTGAAATACTGTTCTGTTGGATAATAACCAAAACTGGAGTAAGATCTAGACTTTATGAGACTTAAATTATTCAAACTATTTTGGTGGCAAATTTGGAAACATTTCAATCAGTACAAGACAGGGTAATTGACCCCACCTAATTACATAATCAAATAGCTTTTGTACAATTGAAGTAAATGTAAAACAAAATTTACTCTCGTATTTAAGCCCAATTCAACCAATCATATCAAATTTACTCTGATTAAATACCAATACAACCAAGCAAAACACAAAATGAGTAATAACATTGCAACACCTTCATCCTGGCACCGTGCTTCTCCAATAGCTTGATCACCTCATTATTTTTGTAATGTATAGCATCAGCTAGTGGCTGTTCATAGACAACAAAATAACAAAGGTTTTAACTTTTTAACACAAATAATAATCAATCGACTAACTATGACACTGCCAAAGCTTAGAAGAAATAATTAAGAAACAAGTCCAAGCTGTACCGTACTGCCCCAGCGATCCTCAGAGTCGACCTGAGCCCCTTTCTCAAGTAACAACCGCACCACCTCAGTTTGACTCTGACAAGCTGCCACGTGGAGAGCCGTACGACCGTCTTTGTCCTTGAAATTGACATCTACACCCGAATTGATGAGCTCCTGGATCCCCTCGATATCACCTTCGTTAGCGAGGTACATGAGTCGTATTTTGGCATCGATGTTATCTGGCATGCCTATATCGTCCGAACAGCTTTCGTCTAGATCCTTACCCCGGTCAGGTGCCATCGATGATTGCTTTCCCAAGGTAAAGCGCTGGCCATTGTTGGCTTTGACATCCATTGCTTTTACTAGAAGATTTGGTACTTAAAACCTAATATGAGAGAGAGAGAGAGAGAGAGAGAGGAGAAAGGAGACTTTCTTTTTCTGAAGGGCAGCGGATGAAGATGAAATGTTTGCGAGTCTGAAAAGGAAAGGTCAAGTTGTAAACAATTCATCGTAGACTGATTCTATGTTAGCTTTTTCCAATGTATTGTGGGTTCTACTTCCATCTGGAAGAATATTAGTATATTACCATTAAGTCTTTTGTATAACGCTCCATTATTAATATACACCAGGTCCAGGAGATGATATCTCCGGCGTGGTGTCCCGAGGCCGAGCAAAGGGTGGTTTAAGCAACTGCCGTAACATTCATCAGTTGTTCACTTCTCCTGGGGCTAAATACCCATATTTGTGGGTGAAGAGATATACTATGTTTTGACCCGCTATAAAGTTAAGAGAATAATGTAGAAACAGAAGATCAATAGATTACTTGGAAATAAGTAATGTTCAGGTGGGAATGGGATCTGCTGCGATCTGAACGGTGTGAACCTGCTTTTTCAAATCCAGCCATCCAATAATTTCTGTGTACGTATCTCAAAATAGATGATTTTTCTCTGCACGAATCTCGAAACAATTTAACAGTTAGATTTGAAAAAAACAGAAATTGTAGGTACTGTTTATGATAGAGAATCGCAGCAGATTCGGATCTTGTTCAGGTGTGGACCAGGGGCAAAACAGGAATTTACTAAACGGGAGGGAGTCGGCGGGCTTGTTGGCGGCTGAGCTGGCATGGGCCCTGGGTCGGGAATTCTTATCCTCTGCATTGACTCAAAAGGGAATCTTTTGATTTAATGAATTTGAACCATCCAATTTTCTTTGAGATCCGTGCGAATTAGAATTAAGGATTTTGTATTAAAATCAGACGGTCAGATTGACTCCGTTTATAATCAGACGGCCGAGATGCATTAACGCAAAAGATACCGAGGATACGTGTTCCTGGGGTTGGTTGCTGGAGACAGTTTTTATTGATAATTTAATGAGGAATTCAGTGATTTGATGTCCTTTCATTTTCATAGCTATAATATAATTCATAAATAATTCAATATTTGAAAGTTAATTACAAATGCGAACTGTTTATTTTGTTATATTTCTAAACCAACACAATACATAACAAAAAGTAAATAATTTGAGTTCAGTTTCAGAAAGTCAAAGTGTCGTCCGTCTTTCTCGTCTCTTGGCCACGTAGAGCTGCCAACACCTACTTTCTCATTTCTCTACTTCTTCCTCCTCTTTTTAAATCTCTCTTTTTTCCACCGCTTTCTTTCTTTTTCTTTTTCGTTATTTCCTATATCAAGAAATTCGCAATCTCTCAGATATCTCAAACTTTGCGTGATTTTTTAGAATATCTTAATCATTTAAATACGTTATGCACGAATTTCAAAGCACAAATAATATTGTCCCTATGTCTCTCCGAATAGGCACCGGACACGTCGGTCACGCAAAAATTGAGATATCTCAGATACGCACTCTATATCAAGGGGAGGTTTCGTTTCTCTCCAGAAGCCGATTTTTTTTTTTTACCACCTTGCAAATTCATTATTAAATAAAAACCATCTAACGCTGGATATCTCAAAAATTACCACTCTCGCAAAATCATTTTGCACACCAACAAATTTGGATTCGTGAAACTATTTGGTGCATCATAGGTTCGCAGATTCATTTGGCGAACCAGGGGATTCGCAGACCATTTGGCCCATATTTGACCGGCTTGTCACATCAATTTTTTTCTATTCAAAGCCCAATTTTGTAAGGACCATCTAATTGCATCAAGATTCGTGCTAAGTACATTAAAATCCGTACAAGTATGTCAATTTCCGTGCGCACCTATTGGTGCGCCAAACCCTTATGCGAACCCCTTGGTGCACAAAATCATTACACGGATCCGGTGCGTCAAATCATGGTGCGGACCAAGAGGTGCGCAAAAGGCTTGTGCGGACCCAGTTTGGCTGGTGTGCGAAATAGTTTTGGGGGAGTGGCATTTTTTGATATAACCTGTTCCGGATGGTTTTTAATTAATAACAAATTTGCAGGGTGTCAAAAAATATTCCGGCTCCAGAAGAAAGACCTCAAAATAAATTAAAAATAGAAAAGCGTTGTTCTTTTTAATTGATACCTTTTATTTTTTAACAAAACTTGAAGATAAAATTCAGCGGCAGCAATGAATATTAATTAGTGGTGTTAGACTGTTAGGTAAGAATAAATTGTTAAGGTGGCTACAGGTGTCCTTCATGCAAATATTTTTTTTGTTATTAGGAATATTAACTTATTTAATTAAAAGGGCAAATGAATCACAACAAACCGCCTAATTTTCCATTCTTTAATATGGTAGAAAACAAAATAAAAAATTATCCATTGTTTAAAATACTGTTTTATGAATAAAACAAAGCAAACAATTCAAAATTATGATTTGATTAGATTTGAATTATTAATTTTTTTTTTATGATTGTGACGATCCTCTTCAATATCTTCTTTTTTCAAGAGTATATCCTTATTTAAAGAAAAGACATTTTACTTGACAATTATTTATTTTTACAATCTTTAAAATAAAACTTAAATTTTAAAGTCCAACATTATATATTAGCGCGGATTAAGCCTCATTAAGACTTAATCCGCTTTCTTTAGCTTCCTTAGCCGCTTAATCCCGCTGAATACCAATTCTTTAGCGCGGATTAAGAACACCTCATTTAGCCTCCTTTTGTCCGGATCTTAATCTCCTGACCGAACTTTAAGGCACCTATACCCCCTCCTTAAACACTTAATCTTTCACCCGCAGATTAAGACAACCGAACATCAATTCCTTAGCGCTCCTTAAGCTCTTAATTCTTCACTCTTAATCCTCTGTTGCTAAACGGCCCCATAAAGTATAATGAGATTTTGTATCTGTTTCACCGTACATAAAATAATTTAAGATTCAACGGTACCAAATTAATATAACAATTGATGTATCATCATCAAACCAATTAACGGTCCAATAGCATACCAATGAATTTACTTTTTATTTCCAACTTTTTGCTTGAAAATTTAGAGTCAAAATTGTCAAAAATAATAATTATTATGAGGAGGGTTTAAATGCACCCAAATTTCGATGCTCCTATTTACTCCCATTCCTTTTTCTTCATTTTTAAAGTCCGAACAGTCGATCCGAACCGATCAACATAACCTTCATAATAAAATATACTTGGAGATCAAATTTTATATTTTTTAGAATTTTTTTACTATTTTTTAAGATAGGTACAAAATTCACTTTATCGGATGGTCCAAAATCTCTTTAAAACAATGATTTTGTACCTATCTTAAAAAATAATAATAAAAAATATAAAAAATATAAAATTTGGTCTCCAGACATATTTTATTATGAAGATCATCTTGAGCGGTTCGGATCGACTATTAAGATTTTGAAAATAAAAATAAAAAAGATAAAGAATTAGAAATAAATAAGAGCATAAAAATTTGAGTGTATTTGAACCCTCCTCAATTATTATTATCTCTCATTTTATTAAAATTACTACAGCTGAACTCAGCTGCGCTTAGATAATTGTACTATGAGTCTATGATAGACCGATTTTCATTTAAAAAAAGCAAGGAAAACGATGTTAGATTTTATGACGAAGTGACAACACTTCGGCTTTTTCGGTAACATAGGAATTTTTATTATGGGAATGGGAATTTCAATTTGTCAAAACCAAAGTTATTTAACCCGTGGAAAGTTTTAGAATATAGGTGTTCGGCCAATGCATGAGAAATTTGTTAGAATGTTGGTTTTTTTTCTTTCTTTTTATAGAAGATGTAACACTATAATTAGACTATATTAAGTGTATTGATATTAATCATTGATTATGATTGATATAATTGTATATATCATAGTCTAAAAATATTGTAATGAGTGAATTGACTATACACTGCAGAGTGGTATCAGAGTAAACTGACCACACACTGCAAAGTGATAAAATAGTGAATTGACTACACACTCAAAAGTGACATATATCAAGGTGAACTGACCACGCACTGTAAAGTGATAAATGAGTGAATTCGGCAAAGATGTTGAAAGACTTAACAATCAACGTCAGGCAGAAAATAAAAAAGAGATGAAATTGCTAGGCTTATATGGGATGATTATGTTAGACGTCAGAATAGGAACTTAACTTAAAAATTAGTCTTGTACTTTGTTCATTTAAAATTTATTGTATTTTTAAATTATGTTTTGTTTAATTATGTTTAGTTTTGTGATTGATCAGTTATTATTGTACTGTAGAAATTTTTTAATTTTTATTTTTGTGCTTGATTGTTACATTTAAATTAAGTTAAATTGAAATGTTTGTGCAGCTAATATTATTGTACTGTTTAATTATGCTTGAATCCCTTTGAACGATTATCAATTCTATTTTTTTTTTTCAAAATATAATTGTAATGTTTGAGAAAAAAAACGAGCTGCATTAGTTGGGAAAAAAAACGGAGCTTGGACTCAATTTTATTTTTTCCAAAAGTTTTCACTCTTGAGAAGGGCAAAGTTACTCGCTTGAGAATTTTTGTAGAAAAAAATACTTGCTGCCGAACGAAGGTAAAGTCAAAATACCTACAACTTGCTTTTTTCCCTTGAAACCCATGGGTATCTGCGGTGCCGAACAGGCCCTTCTTGAATTGGTCTTATTTCAAAAATGAAAAAAAAAAAGTTTCCTAGATTAGATCAAACACCTGATGAAAGGTCATAATGACCATTAAATGAGACATTTAATAAGTTTATGGTAATATTATAGGTCGGTATATCTTAGATAATGTGCTTTTAGATCACGAAATTGTACGTTACTGTCAACAAACCAAGCAACAAGGGGTAGTGATTAAAGTCGATTTTGAAAAGGCATACTAATGAATTTATAATCTTTCGTGATATCGAGGTTTAAACGTTTGTTCTCAAATGTTAGAGATGCGAAATTATTGCGTTGACATGCCAATAACAAAAAAAAAGACGGAAAATTATGACACCCCGCTGATTATCCTTAGTGGAGAAATATTGATAGAAAGTCTTCAAAATTTGGCGGTGACCCAAGAAACTTGAAGTTTGAACTGAGTACCGATCGAATGAATTTACACAGTAGCATGAGCAGTAAACATAGCAGTTGGCCAGTTCTATTGTACATTTATAATCTTCCGTCTTGGTTATGTATAAAACGCAAGTACCTCAAATAAAAGCTGTTTGATGAAATTCTGATACTAATTATTAGAAAACAAATTCTGATACCAATTGTTAGAACAATGCAAACCACAAGAACGACAAATTTAACAACAAACATACATGACAAGACAAAGAAATTTCTGATTAAAAATCTTAACGAATAGAAAAATAAATTGTGATTTGTGAGTGCCGTTTAATTTCCTCAGTATCATTCTCTGTCCTTCCATCGTTAAAGTGTTATTCTTATTATATACTTTTTTTTTTGCCAAATTCTTATTATTATTCAGTAACTGAACACAGTTTTCTCTTTTAGTTTGCACATTGAATTAGTTATTATTTAGTTTGGTTTATTGTTCGATTTCAAGTTTTATTTTCTGTTACAATGAATTTTAGTGTTTTCGTGTTTTAATATGTGTTTCGATAACATTATTTCTCCACTTGGTACCAATTTATCATTGTATATGTTCTGGTTATTAATCAGGAGTTCAGGACCATATATATAATCATCTTCCAATTTTCATCCTTTACTTTTTTAATACAATTAGCCAACATGCAATATTATTTTTATAAAGAGTAGGGATTAGGGGTGAAAAAGGTATGGATAATATTCAATTCGTATTCGATCCGTATTAAAAAATTTAGATATGGATATCTGATATATGAATATCTGTGTGAATAAAAATACTAATTTGATTTTGCGTTTCGATTATCCGTATACGAATAGTATATATATATCATATGCTTTAATATGTATTATGAAAAATTTATGTTATTCACTATTATAATTAGATAAATATTATGAACTTTAATATATTTTATATTATTTTAATAAATATCCAATCTGATCCGGATCCGTATTCATATCCGTTTGATATGTCTGATATCCACTCCATATCTGTATCTGAAAAAAAAAATATGAATATGATTTTACCACTATCTACTATGTTTTCACTCTTAGTACGGATCATTGACAAAGAATTAACTCGTCAATTAATACACATAAAATTAACTTATAATTGGAAGATCGTATAATTCTGATATAATATATATATCATGCACATTATACACGGAAAATTTGATTAAGAAAAATTAATGCAAGTCTTGTCATGAAATGATTTAAAATTTGAAACGATCAATGTTTAACAGTATGTGATGGAAATATGGAATATCAGATGACATTTTAAAATTGTATGAGAATGATACACTAACTGATTTATAAAACAAAATAACAATACCAGTATCAAATTTTATCAATTATTTAGTTAATTACTTTTTTTAATTGAATTTGCCAAATTAATCATCGGCATAGTTCAATTATTATATTCGAAGTCCAAGTCGTCATCAAAGTCCTTCAATCAATTGCTATTCAAACATATTTTCTTTTTGCTTTTCTCCGGCTAGGGCCCAGCCCGAATTTATTTCTCCTTTTTTCTACCTATTTTTATTCTTCAGAGCAGAGTATGGGCCATATGGCCCAATTCCTGTTTCTTCCCTTTTTATCTTCTTAATTATTAATCTCGGCCCAACAACCCAACAGATTTCTCCTTTATGTACTAAATTAATTGTTATGCAATGCAGTCCTTCTGACAAGGGAATATTACATAATTTACATAATTTAATGCGAGAATGTGTCTATACGCCTATACGGTCCAATCATTATATATTTACATAATTTACATAACTAAATTAATTGCTCATAAGTAATCATGATGATTGTTTAATCAGCTGCTAGTCTGCTACGACAATTTAATGTACTTATATGAGTATCGATTCTAGTTTTCCAAAACATTATATCTCCTGATAAACTTCATATGCTCTGACTAAATTATTCGATACTACTACAAAAACACTAATTATATTTTTTTTGATCAAAAAGGCACAAAGGCCCGTTTCATATAAGAAACATAAGAGTTAAGTTACATACTGCTAGCGAAGGATGTCACTAGATCATATGCAAACACAAAATCCAACTGCAGCGAAACACCCCAGCTAACAACAGATAATAACAAGCAAAACACATAGGCTCGACGTTTGAGCAACCACCAAAAAACCGTAATAGAGAAACTAACAAGTACTGAACTTCCTCTAACAACGTGACTAGGGTAATATAAAACTGCCAAATCAATAAAAGGAAAATCGGACTGCATCATATGAAGCTAGCTGGTGGACCAGCAACACAAGTAAGGCCCATCTGTGCACCATCGACATCATCAGCAGCAATGCGCAGTGGAGGGGCGTCAGAATCCACCTGGTACGACACTTCCTGATTCTCAGTGGGGTCCCAAACACGCAGTGGAATGGCGTGGAGATCAGCAGGAAGCCAATTTACCGCTGCGGTCTTGATACGCTTACCCATATGTCCTGCCCAATATTCAACAAGAGAAATGATTAGTAAGATTAAATTTCGAATAGTTTTAAGAGAGGCATCCTGAAAAATGAGAGCATTGTAATGTTTCCAAAGAGTCCAAACTAATGCGCTAATGCGCTAAATACCATCAGGAAGGCTATGCGATTATCTCTATCAAGAGAACCTGCAAAGAAAACACTAATTTTATATTGTACATCGTACATGTAGTACGGATGGAAGAAATTTTAATTAAATCTATGTGTAAAGCAAGAAGGTGTGGAACGGCGTATCCTCTGCATTAACTCAAAAGAGAATCTTTTGAGTTAATGAATTTAAACCATCCGATCTACTTTAAGATCCGTACAGACTAGATCCGCGCTAATATTTAAAGGCCCCTGTGTTAAAATCAAACAGTCGGATTGACTCCATTTAAAATCAGACGGCTGAGATGCATCAACTCAAAAGATTCCCTTTTGAGTTAATGCAGAGGATACGTGTTCGAAGGTGTGTGCATTCGAAAATGAGTTCTAACATCCACACACGATTATTTATTAATCAACTTTGTACAATTGAAAACAATTATATACTGTTTTTTTATATCAACCATGTATGAATGTTTTGTCAGGATTTTTCGAAAAAAAATCCTACTTGTAATCATACGTGGTTTTCTTTATACTAACTATGTATAAATGTTTCACATGATTTTTTGAAAAAAAATCATGTTTGTAATCATACACAATTTTATTGTATGATCCATGTACGATAAAAAAAATGCAAAAAAAATTACGTCATCAATCTTACACACACACACCCCTTTTGGTTAGGCATTTATATAATTTCTAAAGCACCTCTTTCTTGTACATATATTATTTTAAGAGACTTCTTCTAAACATGCAATTAGGTGAGGGGTAAAGCAAGGGAGGCAATATCTAACATAGACGAAGAAACATTATATGTGCGTAACTTTTTGCGCGAGTGTCTGATTTTAGCGTACAACACCAATTCGGAAAGCTCGCAGGGAGATTTACATTCATTCTCCTCTAAAGGTAGAGTGTTTTTCAAGATAAAAAAAATAGAGAGAATAACATAAAAACTTGAGTTGAAGTTTCCGATTAAATTTTTTACATTCTAATTTTTGATTTTGTACTCATTTATCTTTTTTTTCTTAGGTATTGTTCATGTAAATATATAAAGTCTCGGATCTAGAAAATTTTGCTAGTTAATTAGAACATTGTTTATGTAATGTAATTATAGATGTTGTTTATAGTGGTAAATGGTATTTTTGGTACGTATGTGTTGTGTTTAAATTCATAGTTTTTTTAAATGTAGTGTTTTTTGATATATTAGTAAAAATAGTGTTTTTTGTATGAATTCAGATCTAGAATAACTATATTTAAAAAAATATTTATAAATTATGTACATTTAAAATAAAGCATGATCAGTGTTTTCATATACGGTTTTAATTTAAAAAATCGTGTATGAATGTTTTACGAAAATTTTTGGCGTTGGTTCAAAAAAACACTATAACTATGTACAATTTATCGATATTTTCACACATACTGTACATAGTCACGATTGCAAAATCTTATATAAATTCAGTTTTTAGCCGTGTGCAATCAAAATTCTGAAGTAAATGTGTCTTGAAAATAATTCTATTGGACTTCTCGCACTTAACTGTGACATCTAAAATTGTAGTTTCTTAGGAGTGCGTATACTCTTAAATATCTCAACTTCTGCATGACCGATTTGTACGGTGCCTATCCGGACATAGCGCAGGGTCAATATTATTCGTGCTTTGAGATTCGTGCAAAACGTATATGAACGGTTGGGATTTTCCAGAAAAACACTTAAAGTTTGAGATATCTCAGAGGATGCGAATTCGGTTATTTCTACTATTAGATTTTATCTATTGAAGTCCAGAGGGTTGGTCCAATACGTACCGCGATCTCTGTAAGTCAATTATATATGGTTTCGTTAAAAAAAAATGGTGGGATTTACTAGTTCTATCAAAAAAAAAATCTGATGTATTTGATATATTTTCTATAAGGTTAAGAAATTATGTTTAATTAGTGAAATATTATTTTAAGCACTTGCCAAAGAATAAATTTCTATAATTATCCTCATCACTATCACTGTTGGTGTTACTATTGTTGTATTAATTACATATTGTACGTAATTTACTGTTGTGCTATAGTTATTTTTGTCATATCATTTAAATAATATATTCATAATTTATTTGACTATCAAGTCTTATATTATGATTGTTAATTTGTTATTGTTGTGAACTCTCGTTAATGTATTAAGGTTAGCATTTCATCAATTACGATGCTAATTTTTGAATTTATTTTTGGAGATGGATCAGCTATTCTGTTAATATTTTGAACAGAAAAAATAATATAAAGACTTTAACAAATAAAAAAGTTCAATGCACGGCAACTAATAGACAAAACAAACTTAAATGACCAATTCGTGATTAAGGACAAAGTTTAGTGACATCCAAAAAAATTTATCCTATATTTCTTTTCATTTGAACTGTCAAACCAAGTTGTTATGTACTAGAATATCAAATTTTACTACTTTCAAAAAAAAAAATCTAATATTAATCAAATTGATCAGTTTCTACAAAATTATTGGATCAATTTTTCGGATAAAAATAAAATATGTTTGTGAATGCTGTTGTTAATTCCACAAACTCTTTTGTTGTGGCAACTAAATAATAAGTACTTGCTCAACTAAATAGTAAAATAATATTATATTGTGGCATAATATATACAACTTAACTTCGCATAAAAAGTTGATAACTGCATGCATGCTTTAACAAAATATGATAATACATAGTGATATATGCATCATGCATGCATGATATTCAGTTCCTATCAATGGACAATATGATGAGATATATATATTCTGTAATCCAATTGTTTCCATCAAATTTTTACATCATCGTCATATCTCTATATTGGAATATTGGTATCGTGTGCGAGCAACCCAGCAGCAGATTGCTTTCCTGGAGTTTACTGTGACCTTTCTAGGACCGAATATGAACTCTTTTTCAGAAAGAAAATAATACAATTCGACGCAGGTCACGCAGTCACGTGAAAATATAAGGAACCTTGGAAAAGCTCTGGGTGACTGGAACATAATTTTTTTTAAAGAACGGCTCAGGGGCCCCGTACAAATTAATATCCTGCTTCAACAACAAAAGCTACTATGTACTGTGTATATAAACACAGTGACGTAGTTCAAATTTGAATCAGTAGTAAATAAAAATCATGTTTGGATTCTTTTTTTAAATGGGTTTGGGTTCAAATTGTTTCTATTACTCTCTTTCTGTATCTGCCCAAGTTGCCTACCGATTGAATCGTATGTCTGTCTATCGAATCAGTTGTAATTTCTAACTTACTAAATGGTACCAAAATTACTAAAAACAATTGATAACAATTTAGTTTAACTAAATTGTAGATTCGCAATTTTAAAAGAGTGAGCCTATGGTACTATGCATAGCACGGATGGGTCCATACTACGGTTCAATATCTTCGTTTTCAAAATTCTAACAGTCGATCCAAACTGTTCAACATGATTTCCATATGAATATGTACTTGCTGACCAAATTTTTTTACTATTTTTTTAGATAGGTAGAAAATCACTGTTTTTGGATGGTCAATAATTTTCAGATCAAGTGATTTTCTACCTATCTAAAAAAAAGTAAAAAAATTCTAAAAAATGTAAAATTTGGTCAACAAGTACATATTCATATGGAAATCATGTTGAACGGTTCAGATTGATCGTTAGAATTTTGAAAACGAAGATATTGAACCGTAGTACGGACCCATCCGTGCTATGCATAGTACCATAGGCTCACTCATTTTAAAAATCAGTAATCAAAATCTTCGCTCCCTGACTCTCCATTTACTTATTGTTTTTTCTCGATCAGAGTTGCATAGGATGATTTTTTCTGAAGCCGAGGCAAACGTCAGGGTAGCGGAGGAGAAAAATCGACAGTGTCCGCTACATAATCAGGGGCGGACTCAGGATTTTTGTCAGGGGAGGCAAAAAAATATCCAATCGGGTTTAAATAGCTAATCAGGTTCAAATTCATTAACTAATTAAGTACTTAATAAAAAATAATGGTTTAATTTATACTTTTCAATTATCTGACTTATAATTTCTGATATTTTAATCTATAATTCTAATTATTAATCATAATTGAAGAAATTTATTTTAATTTTAATCCTAAATTTAACCCGAACTATAAATTAAACGTCCAGCGAGGGGCAAAAAATTTTCCAGGGGGGGCAGACTCGATCGAAACGTCCCAACTTCCACTAAAACGCAAAATCCAGGGGGGGGGGGGCAGCTGCCCCCCCTGGACCCAAGTGGGTCCGCCCCTGTACATAATTGTCAGTGAAAGACACAACTACCGATGGTGTCTGCTACAGAACCGTCAGTGCAAGTCACAATCACTGACGGTTCACAACCGTCTGTGATGGTTCATATAATCACTGGCGATGTCATCACTAGCGGTACTAATAAATGTCATTGATGTCCATTCACAGAATTCAGAGTAGGTCTGATGCCCATGAGACCTACTTTGGTTCGATGGGTGTAATGACCATTCGTTCTGCATCAAGATTCGTGCAAACTAATTAAAATACGTACATGTCTGTTTCAATTTCCGTGTGCGCAGATCTTAATGCTAATTGTACGGTGTTGGAGCTAACCATCGGTGATGATGGGGATGTGTTCTGTATTAATGATAAGTATATGTTAACAACTAAGCTTTTTTATTTTTATTTTGACTTAATCAAAATGTTTATTATAGCTTTGAGTGGATGGGTAAATGAATTTTTAGACTGTGGTAATGAGGAGAAAATAATTATTGTAGAAACAATTTTGTTATTAATTATTATTTTTTAAATATCTGAGGTTTTATGATTGAGCTGGATTGATTTTGAGGTTGTCAAATCATGCATTGCCTTTCTAGGCGCAAGGTATATATCTAGCTTATGATAAGGAAAAGATAGAATCTTAGAACCGGCCGACAGATACGATATATATGGTATATTCACTTTTACCTCGCTGTTATAAAAAAGAAAATTAGATTCTACTTCTATTTTTAAAGTATAAATTAAATATGATAAAATTATGATATACTTTTAATTTTCTTTTACCGACGTCCTCGTAATTAATTTGACCAAATTTTTAATCTTGAACTCGTATATATGTGCTTTTTTTTTATACAATAAAAACAAAAATAACTATATATATGACTATGAATGATGTTAATGTATTTAGTAAATTAAGTGTGCTTTATGTTTCACAATTAGTCACTTACATCGTGTATCTAGTAATTAATCTCATTTATTTAAGATTAGCGATGGCTTAATTTACATCATGCTCTTAATTTTCTGCCCTAAAAGTTTTGTTAGATAATAAAACATATTTTGTGAAAAAACAGCCTATATACTAGAGTGAGATTATGGTACTTTGAAAAGTGCCGATAGCCGTATACAAAGTACCCTCCTATTCATACACATCACTCGCTGATACAGTCGTGTAACCGTGTGACATTAGCTTTTCGGAAAGTGTATGGTCGTGTTTTCTGTACTAGTGATCATGTTGGGCAGTTCAAAATTGACCGTTTGAACTTTATAAAGATATAAATTTATAACGCAAACTATGGATGCTAACCAATTATAAATCATTTAAAACAAACACAAAACATACACGGTTCTAAATAACAAACCGTGTATAGTTAAGAAAATAATACACATATGTCTTGTAGGAACCGTGTATAACCCTTGTTATTGTACACGGTTACTTAGATCGTATAGAAACAACCATTTCTAGCGCCTTTTGTTTTGGAGACCTAACACAGCCCATTTCTATTAATTGTATACGTTAGTCCTATACAGACACAGTTCGGTAAAAGTGTACAAAATACCCCCTATTCATACACAATGCTCGCTGACCTGGTCATGTAACCGTGTGATATTAGCTTTTCGGGCCATGTATGGTGGCGTTTTATGTACTAGAAATCATGTTGAGCAGTTCAAATCGACCGTTTAAACTTCATAAAGATATAAATTAATTTATAACGCAAACTAATATGTACATTGCAAAGTACGTACATAACCTCACTCATAGACCAGAGTTGCGTGCTTCCTTGAAAGAGGCCAACATTGCTCCGTATTTTGACAGGTGTGAGAAGTGTGCCCTGCTCTCAGGAGGAACTTGAACTTTTTAGCTAGGCACCGTTGTTGAAGATACGATACGATTGATGTAAAATATGCATCTATCTCTCTTGCGATCAAATTCAGATAATCGACACAATTGACTCTGGAAAGGACAAGGAGAAGAAGAAAAAGAAGAAAACAATGAAAACAAGCTATGTACATATCACAAGTTCCATATTTAGGGTAATTGGAGTATATATCATGTATCATTGGTGTGATGAATTGCTATGTCTCGTGTACAAACACAAACCATTTGGATGATGTACTGCACATTATTTATATTTAAAAGGTACTAATGCTCATTTGGGATTCACATCTGTTGCGATCCTAAAAGGATGAACAGTACTCCTAAAATTTCTATTTTTCCAAATTCAGCTGTCTAATAATTTCTGAGCACGTATCTCAAAACAACTGATTTTTCTTTGCACGAATCTCAAAATAATTCAATAGCTGGATTTGAAAAAGTAGAGATTGTAGAATACTGTTTATGGGTAAAGAATCGCAGTAGATTCGGATCCACTCATTTGATATAGGAAAGGAGCAATGTGAAGCTAAAAAATTATGTTGATTTGGACTTTATGTGTGATATCTTAAAAGGAAACGACGTCCACGATCAGTTGCATGGGCGAACTTAGGAATTGAATCAAAGGTATGCAAGAAAATGAATTTAGTCAAGAGATGGGCAAACTTAATTATTCATCGGATAGGCAATAGCCCAAACATACATCCAATGACATTTTTTTTTCAAAATTCAAAAATAGACAATTGTTTATACCCCTTAGCCTTATTTATGTCTTTAACTTTTATGTGTGCAAATTTTTTTAGTGAAGATTGGATGTCAAGTCATTCATATATCACAAATGATAGATTTTGAACCTTCGACACAAATTAAAGAACTTTTTCATTGTTACTAGACTAAAAGACATTCTAATCAGATGTGTGCAATTACTTGAAAAGCTACATTACCATACACTATTTGCTAAAGACGAGTTTAGAGAGATCTGATCATATTCTAAAGCTACAATACTACTGCAACACACCTTATTTATAGAGAGAATACATCTTCAACTTTCTGAGACGATTGCGGAACTGCAGAAGGTTGCATATACCAAAATTTGTTCGTCAATGGATCTGAGTAAAAAGTACCCATATATTTTGCTACTTTTGCGGTCATAATTAAAATATTGAAATAGAAAAATTCAAGAAAAGAAAACAGAATTTTGAATTACATATATATGGGAAAGGATGGAGATGCCAAGAATGTCACTGAGTTGTGATAGTCAGAGCTCATTAATTAACTTCATGGAGGATTAAATGTTTAATGAGTCATGCAACAAGCAAATTAATATCAAGTTGAATTTTGTTCAACAAGTCATTTCAATATGCATAGTGAATGTTAATGCAAAAAGATTGTTCCTATTGGGGACATCAACAAAGCCTCAACTGACCCCAATTAAGTCCAGCTAGCTATTATATATGCGGTATATATTTGTTTCAGTTTGATGCATGTTAGTGACTTCTTTTTGTGTGTTTTTGGATGTTTGTTGTTACTTTGCTTTTTGAGTCAAGGTAAGATTGCTTGGAATGTGCCTTTTCAGATTAGTGTTTCACAATTAGCATGTATATTAGGGTTGTATTTGTAAGTTTTACATCTTCTATACTTTTGTTTTGTCTTTTAATTTGTTTGTAGATGGCTTTAAGAGTACTTAAAATTGAATTTTTTTTTTCCCACATACAATATTCTTACAATTACAAATCTGTGTAAAAAATTAGCCTAATTAAGATAGATCAAGTTTCATCACATATAAAATGATTGCTTCGATATATGATCACTCCTATATTATTTTATTTCCAGACAGATTAATTAAGTTAATTAGTTTTTTCGAAATTAAGAAACACTTAATATATACTTGACGGTGATTCTAGTTTACATTAAGATTTTAAAGCATATTTTGTTTTAGAATATATCTAATAACTAAAATTTATATTTGAAAGATTTTATTTTGTTAGTTTAATGTTAGTAAATTTGAAAAATGACGTAAAAATATACATATAATAAAAGGTAAAATATTTTGGATATAAATTATTTAAACCTAATTATGGAAATGTGATGCAAATTTTTATATTATAATTTTTATGTTAGTAAATTGGAAATGTGATGCAAATTGTAAACCTAATTTTGAATATAAGATTTTTTATATACTTAACTTGATATCCATATTATTATTTAAAGTGATTTATTTTACATGTTTTGAAATTCATTGCTCTTATTCAGAATGTATGCTAAAATTGTAGGGGGCCAACAAAACTATTATTATCAGGATCATCTATGTTAAATATAAAAACTGAAGTACGAAAAAAAATACCTAAACTAACATCTCTCTTATGTATGAGAGCCACAGCAATTCGGTTCGTTCAGAATAACAAGTTTCTTTAGAGGGTCTCATTTGAATTCTATCTTCTCCAAATCCTCTTACACACTTGTCCAATGAAATAACAAGAATGAGTTCAGAATGCCTTGTAACCAAACCTAGCTATATAATCAGTCCAAAGAACCCTTAATTAGTTGTCTTATTAAATAATTAGTCAATTCAATCCATCAATATTATTAAATATTACCCTTAAGTTTTACAATTAAAGTTCTGGATATGAACACAAACGGTCACTTTCAATATGAACATAAAATTGATAGTATATTAATTACATACGTTATTTAATTTATAATAGTCGAATTTTAGATTAATGATCACCGAATGATGTAATTTGAAAACGAAATGTGTACGTCAGATTTAGCTAATACTTTAATAAAATTTTGAAAAAGAATATTCATGTATGGAGTATGGACCTATCGACTTTCCACGAGGACTACTTTGGAATCTCTATAGCTCTATGTCAAGTGGAGTACGAAGCGCCTGATTAGATTACGCTAAATTGTTCCCTTGTTCAACTTTTGCATGAAAGATGCTTTCCTAGCTAACAACTAAAAGTAATATATATCGGATGCAACATCTCTTTTACCTATACCATATATGTAAGAAGACGCTAGCATTTATAGTTAGCTAGAAAGCTTTGCATGAACATGACAGACTATATATAAACCCACTGATCATCACTAACTTAATTAGCCAATTCCAAAAGCATAGTTTTTTTTCTCAATTTAGCATACATAAAAGCTAGCTGATAGCAACCTCTCTCATTCCCCCCTCTTCCCCTCTTCCTATAAGAAGACATCTCTAGTGCACTATTTCTTCAAGCAATCCTGATATATTGAATCTAGTTAATTAGCTAGTTCAACTAATTACTTGTTTCAGTTCACTCACTATATCTAGCTAGTTCGCCGCAATGTCGGACCCTTTGGTTTTGGCACATGTAATTAGGGATGTGCTGGACCCCTTCACACCAACAGTTACCTTTCGAGTGATCTATACCAACAGGTTGATGCTTAACGGGACTGAACTACGACCGTCGGCAGTTGTGAACCGACCGAAAATTGATATCGGTGGTACTGACCTCCGAGTTTTCTACACACTTGTGAGTTATCTTATATGTATAAATGTGTGAATATATACATGCACAACCGACACACTACTTATTAAGTATATACAAAGTTGTTGATATTAAAAAAGGAACTCAGTGAAAATGTCTTTTTCAAATGGAAATATCTTGTGCAACCCTAGCTAATTTGCTCACCTAGCTACAGGTGCACGGCCGGTATTGTTGCTTTCCTTACCCTTTTTCTTCTTCTTTGAAAGGTATTGGTGGATCCAGATGCACCTAGTCCAAGTAACCCAAATCTAAGAGAGTACTTGCATTGGTGAGCTGAATATATAATCTCCTTTTCTTACTTTTGTTGAATTTACTGGCATTGACAATATTAGTGTACTTGCTATAGCATCATGTATACACATATAATTAATTAATTTTTAGATTGATATGATACTGGTCTTTCTATATATACAGGCATGTATTTGAGTTTATCATTTTGTATATTGTACATTACATTTATATATTAAATGTGAAATAAATGATGTTGAACAGTGTGCACACAACAATTAATAATTAATCTTTCATGTAATAGAAATTAGCTCGCCTTAATTGGTTAATTTGTATCGACACGTTATGGGGAGAGAGACCATGGACATAATGATTTTATCTTTTATGATAGGATGGTGACTGACATCCCTGGAAGCACAGATGTCTCCTATGGTATGTCAAATCTTTTCATCATTTTCCATTTATAAAATTATATTATTTTATGATTTTCTTTAATATTCTTAGAAGCACGATCGAGAAACACGCCTACTACAGTTAAGCATTGATCTTCACGTGAAAAATATAGGTTTGAAACCTAGTTAACTCGGAAGTACAAAAAAATATAAGTGTTATTCAGTTCATCACGCCGGAAGTAAAAATTAATAAAACAAACCCTATTTATTTATTAACTTAATTGCAAAATTTAATTACTTAATTAATTCCCATTAGTTAATTAGGCATAATTCATTATGAGATGTTTTATTGCACCAATATATAGCACTTCATTCATAATGCCCATATAACATCTTCTAGAGGATTTTATCATTTTATGGGTGCTTTTATATATTTACTAAATGTAAATACTAATTATATAATGCAGGACAAGAGGTGATATTCTATGAGAGGCCGGAACCAAGATCTGGAATCCATCGCATGGTTTTCGTGCTGTACCGTCAGCTCGGTCGGGCAACAGTATTCCCGCCTGAGATGCGCCAGAACTTCAGCTGCCGGAGTTTTGCAAGGCAGCACCACCTCGATATTGTTGCCGCCATGTACTTCAATTGCCAGAGGGAGTCTGGCTCAGGTGGCAGGAGATTTCAGGCCTAACAATTAGATGCTTAAGTATTTGGCTATAGCTGCATAAGCACTGTTATATGTCTATCTATGCTTAATTAATGATGATTGTGTGTGATTGTATGTGTATCCTTATTATATATATATGTCAGTTGCTCCAGGGAGAATAAATTTGAGGCAACTGCCTGCTGGGTGATTTGCTAATATTATTGAAGATGCATGTAATGATCTTATATATATGCATCGCCTTGTTCTAAATTAATATGTGTACTAAAATAAAGATTAATATCAAAATATCTTGGATTATGTTAATTTCTCCATGAGAAAGAAAAACGTTCTATATGAAATTTGGTTTTAGTTGGCTGCAATTGCATGTGAAGAATTGATTTAAAAGGCAATTGTGGAGTTACGGTTATAGGTCTAGTAAACTAATATTTCTTATGTGGAAGTTTTCAAAATATATTTAAAATTTTCTTGTGACTATCAAACATTACAAAGTTCGATTCCGTTTATATCGATCTCGAAAAAATAATGCTAATTAAGCTTAATGGTGAATTAAGAAGTTATATTTCTTTTAAATGTAATTAATACATATTTACTAGGATTAGATATGGGGGCAGACCCAGTAAGAGCGGAGGGCACCTCCTATAGATTTTGAAATTTTATGGATCATCTATAGGCTCAGACTAACTTTGTTCTCTTTAAAATTTTATTTGTTCCTCTCAAGAATTCTGATTTGTAATTATAATTAAATTTAAGGTTAAAGTTAGGATAATTTTTTTGAAATCTGATTAGTAATTATAATTGAAGTTAGAGCAATGAAAATCAGAAATCAGAGAATTGAAAATTATAAGTTAAAATATTTTTTATCTAGTATTTGATTAACTAATGAATTTGAATCTGATTAGCTATTTAAATTTGATTCGTTATTTTTTTCTCGCTGACATTCTGAATCCATCCTGATTCACAGTTTGCACTAGATTATCTAAACCACTAAAAACATGAATTCACATCGATCCTCTGAGATATCTCAAACTTTGTGGGTCCACAGATGGATTACAACTTTTAAAAATTCCATACATTTTCACGTGACCTGCGGGACGCGGCGAATTGTAGTACTTTCTTTTTCAAAGAGCTCATATTCGGTCATAGGAATGTGAATGTCACCCGCCATTTTTATTAATATTCAAAATTAAAAGAAAATTGTAACATATGTCCAGTGCTGCTGGGTTTTATTAAAAATGTCTAAACCGGTAAATTATTGGCTGGTTCTTAAATCGTTTTTTTTTTTTTTTAAATCTTATAATTTATTTATTTTTAGCAATAAAATATTAAAAATATTTTTCATATTTTTTTTAAATTAGATAGAATATTATATAATTTGATTTATTAGAAAGACTGTCTATTTTTAAATTTGATTTATTTGAAATTATTATTATATTTCTTTCAGGCGGATGTTTATAAATGCTCCAACAAATTTGATATGTGTTTTCCTGTTATAATGCATATGTATTATTTTTTTTAAGTCATTTTTCTCATTTCTAAAGCATCTATATGTTGTATATATATTTATCTAAGACATTTTTCGTAAACAGAAGATGCTAGGACAAGGAATAAAGCAAGATAGATGATATCTTCACTGAAAAGGCGTAAAACGACGACGAAACTTCAAACGGCCATAAAACGATGCTCGAGTGTCCGATTTCAGCAAATGACCACTTTTCCGGAAGCTTGAAAAAATACGCATGCGTCAGTGCCCACTATGATGTTTTTCGAAATTCATAATTGCCAAAAAAAAAGGAAAGAGTCTCAAAACTTGAGTTGAAGTTTCTGATTAAGATTTTCATTTATATTTTTCGATCTAAGTTTGCTCAGTAAATTAGTTATATAATGAACTTGTAGAATACCAATTTTTACTATTTTTGGAAAAAAAAAAATTTACTATATTTATGATTTATGAAAGATGACACAAAATGACTTAAAAATAAAAGAAAATTGTGAATAGTATATTTTCATGGTACTTGAGTTGGGTTATATAAAATATCTATACAATACATCTCATTCTATACACACTAAATATTTTCTAAAAAAAAAGATAAGGACCGACCAATTATTGACTGGTTTGAGTATTTTTAATATTGACTGGTTTGAGTATTTTTTAATAAAACTCAACGGGGTTGGACACATTTGACAATTTTCTTTAAATTTTGGATATTAATAAAAATGGCGGGAATGTCACCATCATACAGGTAAGCTCTTTTCTTGGTTGCGTACAAAAATATTGCACTATTTGGACCTCGTCTCCTTGATGTATAAAGTTATATGGAAATATTTGAATACAGAATACATAGTAAAATTATGGTGTCTTTGAAAGGGACCACATCAAGGAGTCGAGGTCCAAATAGCACAATATTTTTGTCTTTTAAAAGACACCTTCATCATATTGAATACATATATTTGAATACAGAATACATAGTAGAATTATGTTGCACCATTTGGACCACATCCTATTGAATACATAGATTGTCTAATATGAAAATAAGATATTAAGACAATCTATGTATTCAATAGGATGTGGTCCATAAATGTGTATAACAATTTAGACAAATATCAAATCATTGATGAACTGATACTAATATTTTCAATTTAGAAAACTGTCTTTTCAGATTATTGTGTGGGCCACACAGATATCAATGCGGCTACACAAATTTTGATGCGACATCATGGTTTTTGAGTAAATATTGAACAGTGTCGGTTTCCTTTCACTCCTCCCCACTCCCTCTTCGTTTCTCCGCTTCTGGAATAGATGACGAAATCCGGACACTCACGGTCTGTTCGGTTCTTCACTTCCTCTCTCTTTCCTTTCCTTTAATGAAGGCCTTTTCTCCTGAGCACAACCTAAATGACCACCATGACGATAAATGTGCTCAATGCATGTTTTTCTGTTCTTAAACTAATTAGAGTTGTGGGTAAAAATGAGAAGTATAAAAATAGAAGAACTATGTCTAGCGTAATTGACTAAGACATTATCATCTATATATGTTGAAAGTCGTAGAATCAAAATTTATTTTTTGTTAATAAAAATAATCTGAACAGTTTAATCATCATTTCGACTTTAAATAAAAAGTAGAGCTAGAATCTACTTTCTTTTCTAACAACGAGGTTAAGAATGAATATACTATACCACCACCTTTATTTCAGTGATCATGCAACTAGCCAGGTCCATTTCACATGGTTTGTGATTGGATGGCACCTTTGAAGCTCTAAATCCTATCTAGTTCCTATCATAGGATGCCTTGCATCTAGAAAAGTTATGCATAAATTGACAACCTCTCGAATTATAAATTGTTTGATATTTTCTTAAAACTCAAAATTATATTATGATCCAATATATGATTAATTAATTGTTTGATATCTTGTTAATTAAAATACAAGGTACATGATCTCTGACGTGGAAGGTCATGTATTCGAAATCCGAATAAATAAATTCTTTGTTGTAATATATAACATGGCTATTATAAATAGTTGGGTGGCTTGACCTTCAATCTTTACTCAAAAAAATTAATTATTATTGTTTGTATTTTATACTCTTTTAAAAGTCAGCATAATTTTTTTAAATCTATATGTCAAATTGTCAATAGAAGAATAACCATCATATTGATATCTCTCAATATATATAGTTAATTAATACAAGAATTATGCCTTTCTCATTCAATAGAGCAGCCTCTAAAAGGAATAAATTACAATATTTCACTTAATGAAGTATGTTTGAGAGAGACAAAGGCACTGACAAAAATATGCAACATATTCACATCAGAAATATATATTTTTTTAATAAAAAAATAACGCAACAAAGTGTGGAAAGAGACTTCAAAATCTATTTTACGGTTATATATTCACAGGAGGAAATTCTGTACACAAATTGGAGTAGCTTAAAGAAAAAATCATACGCAGGAGGATATATTCATACCTATACAACACCGAATAAATTCATTTATTATTCTTTTTACAAAAATTTATGTTCATATTTGACTAAATAACATTTCAAATGACTTTTTTTTGGCACCAGCAACAAGCTGTGTGGAACCAGTATCCTGTAAATTGTTTTCAAGAATTCAGAGTAGGGCAGGTTCCCACCACTAAGATGGGTCTGCTACCGCTCATGTATATATTTATTTTTAAAGTTCAAACAGTCAATCTGAATCGATTGCTCAATATAATTTTCACATGAAAATGTACTTATATATCAAATTTGACATTTTTTTTAATCTTTTTACTATCTTTTTAGATAAGTATAAAATTATCTGATTTGAAAATTTGGACCATCCAAAATAAGTGATTTTCTATCTATCTAAATAAATAAAAATAATAATAAAATCCTAAAAAAATATAAAATTTGATTTGCAAGTATAATTTCATAAGGAATAATGTTTAACAGCTCGGATCGACTATTTGAACTTTGATAATATATCAAAAATATTGTTATAATATACAATTTTATATCCAAATTAATCAGATCCAGTACGGTACCGGTGCAGATGTGGTTCAGTACCAGATCAGGACTGGGTAATTGAAAAAAAAGTAACACCTCTACGGATAAATTGAATATAGGGTTCCGGATCTATGCGGATATCCACTCTATTTACATATTAGAGTTCCATATCCGGTTAATATCCGATTTGTCTATCTGTATTCGGATTTTGACCGGATTCGGAGCGGATTCGAACGGATAATAACCTCTCCATTTTAAGGCCTAATATCGGATCAAATTTGATCAGATATATTCAGTTGGAAATCACTTGATCTGCGTTAATTAGACCGATTCGCACAAATTAAAAGTTACATGGACGAATTTTGATCGATGCAGATGAACAACTCCGACTAAAAATTTGATGTGATACCCCTTGGACCGCCTCCAAATCCAAATAAATAAAGGTCGTATGAAAGCACGAAATGCGCATAAGATTCGGTTATTATCCATCATTAACTTATACGATGAGATATGTATTCCATACCAATATTGTTGCCATCCAACATATATACAGCATCGTTGTATTAATTCCAGGCATGATATGAGAATACAGGGCCGTACCGTACGTAACTGAAGCAGTTGTTTTTCGTGAATCTATATTTATACAGTGGCGGCGGATCTACACTATGTCCAGGAGGTACGTGCTAAGTTACCCCATGATTTTGATATTATTAATCATGTATGTTGAAATTTTTATATAATTTAGCTCCCTCATAAATAGTAGATATATACTTGTAGTCTAGTAGTTAAGACGATCTATTTTATTCATGGAAGATCATAGATCAAATTTTACTAACTACAAAGTAATAGTTATGTATTTTAAATTTTATTTAATTCTCTAACTAAATTTTCTAGTTCCACCTCTGCATTTATACGACTGTGAATATGAGCTCTTTCAAAATATTTTAATGCAATTCGACGCATGTCGCTCATTTCACGTGCATAGACGAAACTTTTAAAAAGTTCAGATGCTTGGTCTTCCCCGGAAACAGGACTTGAATTAATATATTTAAATTTTTTATTTAGAGCTTTTGGATAATTTGGTGTGCTGCAATATAATGTGCATATATAGCTAGAGACTAGAGTATCAATTCATGACGACCAGTTGTTCGATCTGAAGCAGCACACATTAATTCTTTGTGCAATTTGTTATGGGAGTGGCAGGCGATCCAATGGACATCAGACTAAATACGGTTCGAACTCATGTTGAAACTGTCTGATCAGCTATAAGATTCGCACATGCTTCATCCGCACAAATTTTACAGTAGTATGTACGAATCTTAATGTCAATTGGATGGCTTCTATCGGGAAACAGACTGAGTTTTATCCTGTCGATGTCGATATATCGGACTGTCCCGGGTTCCTTTCCTTTTTAATTTTGAGGATTATCGACAAAGTGTCGATAACAAATTTTGATTAATAAAAGCAAGTTATTTACAAGAGTTTATTCTTTCTACTGCTCGGATGCCCACTCATTAAAGAAGAACAGGACATGATATAACCTCCAATGACGTATCTTGGACCAGGACAGTGACCGACTTCCTTTTATTTGAAAAGTATATCCTATTCCTTTCCCGCCAAAATGCCCAAGTCCCTGCGGCCCATGCCGTGTTCCATAGAGCTTTTCTTGTTGGCGTGTTTCGTTGCTGGCCCTCCTCCATACATCGTAAATGTTTGTACTGCCGGCTATTCTGAAGTTGAAGTGTGCCGCAAATCACCTCCAGAAATTTACCGTCTACCACATTCCCATAGCAGATGATCCTTTGATACTATGATACTCAGGCGGCACAATTGGCATCTCGGTTGAACCGTGCATCCTCTTCATATCAGGGTATCTTGTATTAGGATTTTGTTATCTAGCATGAGCCAGATGAAAATTTTGACTTTCATCGACACGGTTAGCTTCCAGAACCTGTTGTGATACGGGTTTGATCATCCCCGTGTGGTGCATCTGGTAGTATGCGGAGGCACATGTGAATTTTCCTGACGGGTCCCGGGTTCCTTTCCTATGATATGGGTTGATCGTCCCCGTGTGGTGCATCTGGTGGTCCCGGGTTCCTTTCCTATGATGCAGTATGTCAATTTATGAATTGCCTTTCTAGCAACAAGGCATCTTATGGTGGGAAACAGATTAGAAGAGGCACGTGAGATATGGATGCCATCCACACGCATAGCAATCACGCAAGAACATCACATGGAAACATGGAGGTTAGCATTGGAGGAGTGCGTATCCTCTGAGATATCACAACTTTTGCGTGACCGACGTGTACGTTGCTTATTCGGGGATAGCGCGGGGGGAGGGGGGGCTATATTACTTGTGCTTTGAAATTCGAGCAGAACATATTTGAGGATTTTGGTTATGAATAGTTTTCATTGACATAAAGATGGCGATACGTAACAGTATCATTCCTTGCCTCATCGTTTCAAAAAGAAAGTAGATATATATTCTACTTGTGCCATCTTCTTTTTAGCTTTGCCTCATATGCATGCACGTGTCAGTTTCTCAAATCTAAAATTAGCTAGGTAAATGAAATAACGTGCCGATGTATATATGAAGCTATATATTGCAGTAAAGGTGTACGTACTATATATATATATATATATGTGTTTAATGAGGAGGAATCAGGTTACAACAATTTTGAGTTACAACAAAGTTATAATAAAAAAAAAATTTATTGTCAAAGTCCAAATCATCGATTCAAGCCGTTCAACATGATTATCTGAACAAAATGTGCTTCCAGATCAAATTTTACATTTTTTTTTAATTTGTTTACTATTTATATATTAAGTATTTTACAAAAACTAGTCAAATTCAGACTATTGAAATATTGAATTTTATACCCATCTTAATAAATAGTAAAAAAATTCAAAGAAATGTAAAATTTGATCTGGAAGCACATTTTATTTAGATAATCATGTTGAACGGTTTGGATCGACGATTTGGACTTTGAAAATGAAAAAAAACCGTTGTTGTAGCTTTGTTGTAACTCAAAATTGTTGTAACTTGATCCCTCCTCATGTTTAATTTCATAAATACATATATAGTATATAATCAAAATGCAATTATTAACGCTTCTGAATGATAAATACTACGGTGCTAAGGAGATGAGCAAGAAAAAATATTTGTACTCTTTTAGTTACTCAAGAAAGAAAGAAAAAAATTGCTCATAGTTACTAAAACGAAACAAAATGTAAATTTATTGTTCATTCTTCCTTCGATACCGTTGTTTTCTTGAAATGGAAGTTTCCCTTTAAAAGAAGCAAATGCAAAATTTTTGCCTGTAGCGTTTCGGAATAATAATCACTATATTTGTTCTTGGGTAACTTATTGTACAATAAAGGCAAAAATAATGTTGACCTAATTTAGCAAGAAAGCTATGAGAATTAATGCTTAATATTAGTCATCGTTTTTACTATCCTTTAACACCTTGTTTGGAATGAGAAGAATAAAAAGAAATGGAATGAGATAGAAAGGGAGATTAACATATTTAACTTTTTTTATATTTGGATGATTAATGAGAAAAAATTAATTTAACTTTTCTTTCCATCTTATTTCTTGTTTGGTTAATTAAAATTTAGAAGGTTAATGAGAAATTCGGTAGTTGTTGTAGATTTGTGACAAAAAAACTTGTATAAGAATTAGAGTAAAGATTTTGTCCCCCACCATTTAGTCCCATAAATGTCCCCCTAACTAACTTATCCATAAAGTACAATGGGGACCACTAACTAATTGGAATAACACAATAATTACTTGGGGGACCACTTAAATTTAAAAATATTTACAACTGGTGTGCACATGTATGAACACTTATGCGCGCAAGTATTCCTATATAATATATCAAGTATTCATACCTACAATATTAATTATTTAAACAAAAAACTGGACATCAATTTTCTTTTCTCCATAGTCACACACTTATCTTTTACATGTTTTTAGAAGTGGTTTTTTTTTTCTCCATTTAATCTAATCAATATTTCTAACGATCCGCGAGAAATTTTGCAAATCTAAAACTACGAATGTTTTCTACGTAATTTTCTCTTTCAAATGAGATCCATGATGAAGTACTTTCGGGTTCTTCGTCGTTCAAGTACTCCTACCTTGGCATGCAAGTATTCATATCTCGTCAAGCAAGTATTCATACCTTGTAGTGTGTATACTTTCAATATTATAGTGTGAATACTTACATTATTTTAGTAAGATTAATTTTATTGATTTTGTTATGTATACTTCCAATGTTCTAGTATGAATATTTTATATTCTAAAAAAAAAATAGTATGAATATTTTATATGTTTTAGTATGAATACTTTGCAATATGAATATTTTATAGTAATGATACTTTGAAAGTTATATTATGAATAATTTGCAAAGTATGAATACTTGCTCGTTGAGGTATGAATACTTGCATGCCGAGATATGAGTACTTGAACGACGAAGAACCCAAAAGTACTTCATCATGGATCTCATTTGAAAGAGAAAATTACGTAAAAAATATTCGTGGTTTTAGATTTCAAAAATTCATCGCGGATCATTAGAAATATTGATTAGATTAAACGGAGAAAAAAAACCCACTTCTAAAAACATGTAAAAGGTGTGTGACTAGAGATAAAAGAAAGTTGATGTCCAGTTTTTTGTTTAAATACTTAATATCTTAAGTATGAATACTTGATATATTAATTATGAATACTCGCGCGCATAAGTGTTCATACATGTGCCTGCCAACTGTAATTTTTTTTTCAAATGTAAGAAGTATCTCAAGTAATTAATGTTTCTCCTAGTTAGTTAGTGGCCCCCATTGTACTTTTTTTATGGATAAGTTAGTTAGGGGGACATTTAGGGGATAGAATGGAGGGGACTATTAGTCGTTCCCTAAGAATTATATAGGTAAGATATAGAAGTGGGCATTTGTGTTATTTTTTCTAACAATATTTGCAACAAAAAAAATTTCCATCCGCTACACCCCAAATCGGGAGGGAAACCGATTCTATTAATTTTAATAATACAAGGTTAAATATTTCACTTCCTGTATCCTTCACCTCTGACATAATTTTGTCAACCAAATACGATTCGACAGAAAGTTTTATTTTCTTTCCATTCCCTCCCTTCCTCTACTCTCCATCCAAACAAGGTGTAAGAATGAATTGAATATATTAATTTATGAAAACCAACTATCTTCTCCTTATTATTAGCTCATAATTCAGAAAGTAAGATATTTTATTGAATAAATAAAGAATTATCTTATCGACGTGGAGATAATTATTGGTATTGTTGTGTAGTTCTATTTCTGGAAAAGGATTTATAGAATCAACTTTATTTGACAACATTGATAATATATTGACTCGATAGCTATTAATATAAAAATTAAATGTAAGTATATGTTACGTCTATAATTCAAGTAGCCTTGATTTTGCATAATTTGAAAATCGTTTGTCCATTTGACATATTTTTAAAAATCACTTGATTATATTGATGGTCCTTCGATTTTGAAATTGAACTAAATTGGCACTTTGGCGCGAGAGAAACAGGAGTTTTTCGGCCAAGAGCAAGACGGTGCTAGATCTCATTAATCACACCGCAATAGAGTTATCCAATTGGACCAGAACCCTTACTTGAGTTAGATATCTAGTATAGGAACTGGTACATATTTTGTTTTTCAGTTAATTTGTAATTAACTTTTTTTTATTTTAATCAATGAAAATGTCAGTCCTGTACTGACCTTCAAAAGAAAGAAATTGAACTAAATTATATACACAACACCTCTTAATCATAGAGAATTTTGTTTTTTTATTTGATAATCTTTGACTAGATTATCATAATTGTCAAATGAGAAATTATCTAGTCTCCCACTTAGAACTTATTTTTCTACGTCCACCTTTTTTTTTAACTTCATTTCTTCCTCTCTCATCATCCGTCCACCTTTGTATGTTAGATATAAATACTTTATGTGTTATATATAAACACTTGCACGTATCAGTATAAATACTTACATCATAAAGAGAAAGTTATTCATTTCTTTCTCTCGTCACCCAACTATCTTTTACGTTTTCAGAGGAGGTTTTTTTTTTTTTCCTTCGTTTAATTTCGCTCTTATTTCTAATGATATATGAGAAATCTTGTCAATCGGAAACTACGAATATCTTGTACTGGATTTTATCTTTCAAATGAGATTCATATTAAAGTACTTCTTAGTTATATATATTTTGCTGCCCTGTTTTTTTTACTAGGTACAAGTACTTGAAAGTTTAAGTATTCACACTTAAAAGCTTAAGTATAAGACTTAAAAGTATATAAGTATATCTTAAATATAAATATAAATGCTTGATATGTTATGTATAAATACATGATATTTCTCTGGACAAGGTAAAAAGTTTAAAATCATTAACTTTTGAATATTTTACACTAGCTAGTCTTAATTTTGATACAGAGCGTTTATGAATAATTGACATGGTTAGTCTTTATAAATACTTAGTATGTTAGATATAAATATTTGATATGTTATATATAATTAAACACCTGCATGTATAGATATAAATACTTGCATGCTAGCTGTATATGCGCTTGCGATCTTCTAAAAAAGGGTCCCGCTCAAAGTCGCTAGTTGGGAGATTTGACTGGGAATTACTCTAGAGGACTAGTATTATCATGTCCCTTGTCAAATAATTTGGTTATGATTATACTTTAATTTTTCTTTTTTTGTTCAATATTTGGGCATTACAGCAAGAATAATAATAAAAACAATCACATATGATATTCAAAATAATCAACTACTATAAATCTACTATCCGTTATTAATATCAAAATTAACCTAAAATTTAATCAAAAGGATTCTCAACAACATAAAATTAATGCTATTGAATGCAACAGTACCTCATAATTAATTAATTAACTTCAACGTACCACTGCAAGAAAAATATCTCTAGAAAGCTTGCATGAACAACACAGACTATACATAAAGCTATAAACACACTAGCCAAGCTTTAAAAGCTGATAGCGATCTCTCTCGTTCCCCCCTCTTCCCCTCTTCCCTATATAAGAAGACTTTCCTCGTGCATTGTCCATTAATTAAAGCCAACCTTGATTTTACTCTTCCTAGCTAGTTATTATAACATGTCATCAGATCCTTTGGTTTTGTCACGTATAATAAGCGATGTATTGGACCCCTATAGGCAATCGATTTCCATTCGACTGTTGTATAACAATAGGTTCACAGTTACGGGGTCTGAACTACGACCATCCGCAGTCATGAACCGACCGAAAATTGAGATTGGTGGTGGCGACCTCACAGATTTCTACACACTTGTGAGTAGAAATCTCACACTCTAGCTTAATGTTAAAAACACCATGTAAATGTCGGGTTCGATGGAAAGCTCTCTCGATCGGGTGTGTGCCCTGCGTTGTTAATTTCTTTCTTTTTTGTAACTTTGAAAGGTACTGGTGGACCCGGATGCACCAAGCCCAACTAACCCAAATCTAAGAGAGTACTTGCATTGGTGAGCTCAATATATATATAATCTAATTTCTTCTTTTTGGGGTGGGTTAATTTTACTGCTCATTCAAGCAGCAGCATGATTAATTAGCATCAAGAATATAATTTCACAGAGTTTGGTCGTGATTTTCGTTGAAAGGTGATCATAAATGGTGTTAGACATATATTCGGCCTTCTAGCTTTATATTGTGTGCATATAAATACATTAAGGAGAGATATTATATATATGGGCATAATTATATATGCTTCATAAACTGCCATATGCTTTAATTCTCTCCTTTCATTTTCTTCTAATAGGATGGTCACTGACATCCCTGGAAGTACCGATGCATCCTTCGGTATGTAAATATTTTCCTAGCCTAGTGCATAAACTTTATACTTGATAATTTGCTTTCATATTTTCAGAAACATGAACAATGTATAAAGTCATACTTGATAGATCTGGTATATACCTTCAGAAGTTCAAATATTTTGGAAACATTAACACTCCTTGGACTCTATATATAAGCAATGTGCATATTAGTATAGAGTCATGACGTAACAGAAGTAAGGGTAAAAGTAAAAATAGATCAAAAGATACAATATATAGTGCATAGATATAAGTATATAACCATCAACTAAGATTCAGGCATCCAAAATCCCAATCAAGACGTGGCAATACTATGCATGCATGATTGACTATTCTCAAAGACTGACGTACTTACATAATTAACTTCTCAATTTTATATTTTTATTGTCTTGAAGTTTAAAATAGAAGCTCAAACAGCACAATATTTACATCCCTAGCTATCAGTTGCAATAAATTGGTATCTTTTCTTTTCTGTGAACTATGCAAAAACAGAAACAAAAAATACATTGCCAGTTTGCCAATAAAAAAATCTAGCAGTTTGTGATTCCCGTTATCGATCGATGAAACTTTTAGCTAACTTTGTATTGCCCGTATCACATCTTGTCTGAGAAGGATATAATGACGGTTACTGGTACAGTAATAGCTTGATAAAGTTTCTACTTAATTTCTACCAGGTTTTTCAGAAAAAGACAGTTATCGGTACAACTTTATGCGTTTTTCCACTTACAAGAATGTAATTGATGCAGGACAAGAGTTGATATTCTATGAGAGGCCAGAGCCGAGAGTCGGGATCCACCGCATGGTTTTCGTGATATATCGACAGCTTGGTCGGGCAACAGTATTCCCACCTGATATGCGCCACCACTTCAATTGCAGGAGTTTTGCACGCCAGTACCACCTGGAGATCATGGCCGCGACTTACTTCAACTGCCAGAGGGAATCTGGCTCGGGTGGCAGACGATTTAGGCCCGACATCTAGATGCATTTCTATAACTGCACAAGTACATTTTATGTATATATATAGATATATATATATAGAGAGAGAGAGAGAGTTGGGCTATTATGCATTGCAATATATAGGTCTTCTTGTACATTGCACTATAAATCGTCGTATTCAAAGTTCAAACAGCCGATCCAAACCGTTCAATTTGTTATCCATATTAATATGTGTTTGGAGACCAAATTTTACATTTTTTTTGAAATTTGTACTATTTTTTTAGATTTATTGAAAATCGTTATTTTTTTTTAGGTCCAGATTTACCTGAAAACAGCGATTTTCAATAAATCTAAAAAAATAGTAAAAACTTTCCAAAAAATGTAAAATTTGGTCTCTAAACACATATTAATATGGAGAACAAGTTGAACAGTTTGGATCGACTATTTGAATTTTGAATCCAACGATTTACAGTTCGATGTACAAAGAAGCATATATATTGCAATGTATATATTGCAATGTACTGTAACTCATATCTCTCCATATATATGTGTGTGTTTGCGTAACTGAGGGGACAGAATAATATGCGATTGCACTAGAGAGAATAAATTGGAGGCAATATGCGTGCCTTCTTGATTATTGCCAGTATTATCGAAGATGGAGTAAAATATCTTAATTAGGTGTTTGAGAATTGCCTACTGTTTGCATCCCCTCCATTCAGCGTTCGCCACGTGGAGCTCACTGAGTAAAATATACGTACATGGTGACACACGGAGATATGGATAAGACTAGAGAAAGATGCATGCAGCAGGAAAAAGTATAGAAATATCTCACTCAATCTTATCAATGTATATTATATATATATGAGTTTGAAAAAATATTACGAAGTTTGGAAATAAAGTTTGTATATATACTTGTACATACTACTACATGGTAGTTTTTTTTTCCCCTTTCCATGCACTTTCCAAAATTCAAATTTGAATCCTATAGCAAAGAGCTTGCACTGGGGAGAGAAAGGAGAATTAAGGATAACTTCATAAGCGAGTTTATGATAATTTGAAGAATCTCGTACTGTGTGAATTTGGTATCTAATAATCCATGCTCTTTAGTCGTCAGACATTCTACTGTCTACATATATTAATACTAATAGTATGGTCCCCATGCATGCGTTACAAGAAGAACATATTACAAGAAAAATTATCATACACAATGACATATCTTCATAAAAAATAGTCCAATGAATATAATAATTATTCAACAATGAAAAAAATAGACGAACATATTTCTTTAAAAATTGATCATGTAATTTGACCCACATTATGTCAATATGTAATTTGAAACATTTTGCACCATTTTATCAGGAAAAACTATTTTATTGATCATTATTATTTCTTCCACAAATGATATTTCTTATATAATATAAAAAATAGAAAGAAAATGAAGACATAGTCAATTAATTATCAATCAATCCAAAGTTTGACATTTCAAAAATAGAAAGAGATCATGACCAAAAGAAAGCAGACTAAATAAACTCGTGTCAAGTATGAGTGGCGAGTACGTATCTAAACAAATTTAGAATTCGACACGTAAATAAACATAAAAGATTCATAGAATCAAAAGAAGTCAAACTATTTGATTGGAGGACTGAATTCTGAAATTTCATCTTTCAATCACAATTATTGGCAAATCAGAACATCTACGTGCTGAATATAAGAATGGAGAAGTGGAGATATATGAGTTTAGATAATATCAGATAGTTGGAGCTTTAATTGGACTATTATAGAGTTGTTTTACTGTTGTAAAGAGTGTAATACTATTATTGGTTGTCTATGATCAGTTTAGCTGGTGCTGCTATGATGTGCTTGTGCAGTCCATTCCAGAGAATTGCAAAATAATTTTTAATTTTTTAATGTTATGAAAAAAATACAATGAATAGAGGACATTTTTTTTTCAAACTAATATCGTGCTTTAATTCCAAAATCGAGTATATGAAATCTTTGTAAAATTAAGAGAAGGAAATTGAAAAATTACTTAGAGAGTTTGATGAGAGCTAAACGATTATCCAAGCAAAAAGATTAAGATATTTATCTAAGATTCACTATATTTTCAAAGTGAGGAGTATTTTAATTTATTGGAGCCGACTCCGCTACTCTCCAAATAAGAGAGCAGAACTTTGTTTTTCTAAATCTAACCGTTCATATGCGTTGAGATTTGTGCATGAAAAAAATTCAAGGGTTAAATTTGAAAAGGCCGTGCCCTGCTCTCCTATTTGGAGAGCAGAGGAGTCGGATCCGAATTCATTTGCGTATGCCGCTGAAGCTTGTAGAAGAAGCAAAAGTAAATTATGATATTATTCAAGAGACAATAAAAGAAAAGTAGAAAACGCTGCCAAGGAGATAAATTTGTAGATCCAAGACCAAAAGTGTAAGGTTGTCAGGCCCCTAGACTCAGTTGATCTTCTAACAAAATTCGGTTATTCGACATAAAGAAAATATCGAATACGGACAATTATAATTATTTGTATCTGAATACGTATTCAGTTTTATATTCAAAACTGTATTCGTATCCGTTAAAAATTTATCTGAAAATATCCGCATCCGAATATCCGAATTCACAATTTTCCGGATTCGGACCCGAATAAATCCGGATAATATCCGATCCGTTTACACCCCTCTGGTCCCTGTTTATCATTTCAAATTTCAAATCTAAACACCTTATACCCTGCCTCTCCAGTCGCTCTCTTTCTCAACAATGGCATCCACCCCGATGAAAACCCCAAGTTCCAAATCGCAACCATCCGCCGCTGCTACTTCCATGATCCGCCGCGCTCCGCCTCCGGCGATGGACAGCATCTCTTCCTCCTCCGGTAACACCTCTTCCGATTCCACCAAATCACGTTTCGAAGCATACAACCGCCTCCAGGCTGCAGCGGTTGCCTTTGGAGAAAAGCTCCCGATCCCTGAAATCGTGGCCATTGGTGGTCAATCTGACGGCAAGAGCTCGCTCTTGGAAGCGCTTCTGGGGTTTCGGTTCAATGTCAGAGAAGTAGAGATGGGAACACGACGGCCTCTGGTTCTTCAGATGGTGCATGATCTAACAGCTCTGGAGCCCCGATGTAGATTTCAGGTTGATAAGTTAACAATTTTTTTTTTTTTTTTCCTTTTCTTTTCCAGATTTTAGTGACTGTGAGCCGTAGCAGAACATGAGCAATTAACCATTGGTTTACTTTTTGGACCTACGCAACATATCTGTGCATGACATCTGTATGATTTTATTTATGATTGAGTTCTCACTTCAATATTGAAAAGATTGATACCAGGGCTGATCGACCTTTTTTCTACAACCTTTTGAAGTTAGTTAATTCTATGCTTGGTAGATCGGTGGAATTACACACTCCACTTTGTGAATATGTAGCAAGTGAAATACAAGGTTACGTGTATCGATTTGTGAACAACCGTTGACTGCCAGAATTGGTAGGCTGAGTACCTTAGATCAATACAAGGCTTTTTTTCTGTATATACTTAAAAAAAATTTCATGCAGTGGGATGCTATCTACAATTACAGAAAAATTTTATTTAAGAGGTGGTCATCTCTGAATGTTACATACTATTGGTCACATGAGACAACCATTGGTCACATTCTCTGACATTTCTTGGAAGCGCTCCTGGGGTTTCGGTTCAACTTGAAGGATTGAATGTTACATACTATTGGTCACATTCAGAGATAGCCATTGGTCACATAATACTGCACATAGGCCTAATATATAATGAAGTTGCACGAATTTCTGGGCTTTACTGCAATAACTGAAGCCTTGTTTTGAAATGAAATTAGGATGAAGATTCGGAAGAATATGGCAATCCGATGGTTCTTTCATCAGCTATAGCTGACTTGATAAGATCCAGAACTGAGGCACACCTTAGAAATGTTCAAGCTGCTGTTTCATCTAAACCAATAGTCATGAGAGCTGAATACGCACACTGCCCCAATCTCACCATTATTGACACTCCAGGTTTTGTTTTGAAGGTCAGTTTTTTTCTTTCCCAAAATGAAATTCAGATGTGTCGGTGAGAGATTCTCTGTTTATATCTGCATGTGTTAACTGTTGAAATGAGTGATTGGCTGTGCAATTCTTTTAGTATAAATGTATAATTGTCGGCTTTATATAATTTTCCTTCTTTCAATAAATCTGTATATCAAGACTGTCTGTCATTCATTGCAATGCAACATAGAAACTAATACCCAATAAATCACAGTTAGGCTATTCGTTGTGCAAAATGCCTCTATTTATCTTATCTACCCAATTAGAATTGTTCTGCCAAAAACACTCTGAAGTCTGCCCCAGTCCTTACCAAATCAAACAAAAGCAACCTTGGGCAATTACATTGTTTCATAACCAAATGGTTCTGAATTTGGAATTTCCGGTCCTTTCACAAGTACAACTATGCTAACCCGTTATGTTATTCATTCATTTTCATAGGCAAAGAAAGGTGAACCAGAGAGCACACCCAATGATATCCTATCCATGGTCAAGTCTCTTGCAAGCCCACCACACCGCATCCTTCTCTTTCTTCAGCAAAGCAGTGTCGAGTGGTGTTCTTCCCTCTGGCTTGACTCCATTCGCGAGATTGATCCCACCTTCAAGCGCACAATCATTGTTGTCTCCAAATTTGATAACAGGTTAAAGGTAAGAAGTCGCAGTGCAAAACCAAGAGTTTTGGTTCTTTTGTGGTCCTGATATACAGTGGCATGTGGATATGATATTGCATTATAGTGTTGTTTAAGTTACTCCTTTGTAGAGTTTTATGCTTAATGTTTTATTTGAAATACAATGGTGGGGTTGTGACTGAGCTGCCTTAGAAGAGTCTGATTTAAACAGTGACTGTTCCGGGGAAGCACTATATGTTGGTTATGTATTTTTTTAGGGCATGGTTACCCTCACATCTACATGCTAGTGTGTAATTTTTAGACTTTCAATATATGTTTATCAAGATTATGAATTCAAAGAAATTACATAATTTTTTATCAGTTAAAACTTAGGTAACTTACTGGTTAATAGTTAGCTTTATAAAATTGGTAAGTATCCTAAACTTCCATGTTTTCAAGTTTTACTAATTATTACAACTACCTCGTAGGAATTCACTGAAAGGTGGGAGATTGACAGCTATCTCAGTGCAAGTGGCTACCTCGGAGACACAACACACCCATTTTTTGTTGCACTGCCAAAAGACCGAGGCACCATCTCTAATGAAGAGTTTCGGCGACAGATCCACCAGGTTGACGCCGACATACTAAGGCACATGCGTGAAAACATAAAAGGAGGATTCAGCGAGGAGAAGTATGGTCCTTATGTTGGATTTAGCTCCTTAAAGAAGTTTCTGGAGAATGAATTGCAGAAGAGGTACAAGGAGGCGGCACCAGCAACTTTGGCTTTGTTGGAGCATAGATGTAGTGAGGTGTCAATGGAGATGGCTAGGATTGACTTCAAGTTGCAAGCAACTTCAGATGTGGCACATCTCAGGAGAGCGGCAATGATGCATGCTGCGTCTATTTGTAGCCATTTGGTATGTAGTGGCTTGTTGAATTTTGGTTTCTATTCTATAGGTACATGATATCCTGGTAAAGTCGTGAAAATTCCATGGATTTGATCCATATCTTAGTTTTAGTTTTGGATCTTTGAATTTATGCATGGATAAAGCCTGCATGCAATGAAGAGAAATGTATATGTCACAGTTTCAGTTGGATGACTTGGGCTTCATTTGAGTATTTGGCTGTCAGGTTGGGAGGTCTACAGTAATGAATTACTAATGGGTACCAGCTGGTATTGGATGTAGACTTGCTGATTGTTTCACTTTACAGTCTTTGCAGTACTTGCTTTTTCCTAATGTTTTCTTGTATAGGGTCTATATAGTCTTGTGCACGTTCAAGGCCTAAACCAGATAATTGAAAAAGAGAAATGTTATGGTGAAAATTTAATCTGGTACTGATGTTCAAATGGTCCATGATAGATGGTAAATGCATTAACCTAATCTTTTCTTTCATTGGCAAAGGGTGCATTAATTGATGGTGCAGCTGACCCATCACCAGAGCAATGGGGAAAGACCACAGCAGAAGAACTAATGCACAGTGGTATCAACAGCTGGCCTGGTGTGACAGCTAGTATAAAGCCCACTAATTCAAGTCTCAGGCTATACGGTGGTGCAGCATTTGAGCGAGTCTTGCATGAGTTTCGATGCGCCACATACTCAATTGAATGTCCTCCAGTGTCCAGAGAGAAGGTATGTGCTTTATCATGAACATTTGATGATTTCTTATTTAGCACCATGAAAAATTTGTATCATACTGTTACAACCCTGTATCCTCCAAGTATGTTGTATTGTGCATGCCCCAACAAACTAAGGGAATTATACACTATATCCTGGAAAAACAAAAGGATACTTTCTGTCCCTGTCTCATTCCCTCATTTTCTGCAATGGATTCTTATACTAAACTTGTTTCACTGTTTGAATCTCCTCAAAATTGCAAACTTAAAGCAAGAAGTTTTACTTATAAAGAATGACAGAGAGCAAGGTGGTATTTGCCATGCACAGAGGGGCATGTGTATATTGCTCCGTGTTACAGGGTTGAGGTGTATCTCATTGTTTTTCCTCGTCACAATAAATCAACTTTCCATAATAGAATTTATTGGAACATTGCTACATCCATATACATAATATTTTGTGGTTTTAGGTGGCAAATATACTTCTTGCTCATGCTGGAAGGGGAGGGAATGGAGTTGTGATGGAAGCTGCAGCCGAGATTGCACGTGCAGCTGCACGTGCATGGTTGGCGCCACTTCTTGACACTGCATGTGACCGTCTTGCTTTTGTTTTGCAAAGCTTATTCGGCCTTGCAATGGAGCGTAGCCGCACTTATGAATCTCAGTGTAAGTATTGATCCCTTGATGTTATGTGTTTTTTTGTACGTCACTTGTATAATAACAAATCAGGTTTATTTATCTTCAATATTATGGCTTGAACTAGATGCTGAGTCCTAATTTGAGACCATGGTGGGAAGAAACATCATCAGCCCAGATGATTAAACTGTAAAAGTAAAAAAAGAAAAAAGAAAAAGAAAGAAAGAATAATCATGATGGATCGGGCAAGATGGTGGTATCTGGTATTGGTACACCCAATGTTATTAAATGCGGTTTTGATGTGGTATGCAGAAGGCCCCCGCATACCGCATATGCGGATTTTTATGTGGACTTATTTATGCGGATTTCAAAAAAATAATCAAGTGAAATATAGCATAATAAGGAATAGATCCAAAAACATTAGAATCAATTCATGCAATTTAATGATACAAATGAAATAGACCATATTCTATTGGTTATATGGTACCTCTAGTACCGATTATGCAAATACAAACATATTAGATCCAAAAGCAGACCCTTTATTAGTCCCCAGCTTATACACAAAAGCAGATCATATGCATCATTCGGCCCAAAAAAAAAACATTCAATTCACAGCCTTTTGTTTGGCTCAAAAGCAGTGCGTACTGCTTGACAACTGGAGACAACTCAGAAAAGAAGCTCTGGTATAATCAAATTCTTTGGTCCCACTTCGTCTAACAAAATAAATGAAGCGCTCCACAGCCTATAAAAGCATGCAACGGTTGGAGACAATATGGAAAGGTACTCAGCTGGACCTCTAGTCCGTCCAGATGAGTGGAACCGGGTTTTGGTTTTACCGATACCCGATCCGTCTCCTTTAATAAATATTATTTGGATTATAATGAATTCGGATTTTTGTTTAATAAATAAAACATTTAGTATGCGGTCCGCATATATGATTTCTATGCGGTTGGTAGGTGCATAATCCGCATTTTATAACACTGGGTACACCAACAATAGTTATGATTCTGGAACGGTGTTTATTACTTTCTTTAGTGCCCTTCATAACACATTTCATGTCCACTTAATATGCGCTTCCTCGTTTTGTCAGATCAACAGAACACAGAAGACATGGAGGGATATGTAGGTTTTCTGGCTGCCTTACGGTGTACATATAGCAATTTCATAAGAAACCTATCGAAGGAGTGCAAACAACTGGTACGGCACCACCTTAACTCAGTCACAAGCACCTACTCCCACATTTGCTACGAGCCTGAATCAAACCCAATCCACCAGCTTGCCCACCTCCAATCAACCACCTTATTTGACCTGGCTGATTTACGCTCTTCACAACACAGCACTGCAAATGTTGCAGATCAAGAGAATGTACCCCCACCACAGAATGACCAGGCACTGACACCTGGCAAGGGCCCTGCTGATTTAAAGGATGTGCTAAGAGAGAGTCAATTGACTGTGCCTGAGACGCCTTCTCCTGACCAGCCAGTTGATATTTATGGGGGGAAAAAGAAAGAAAATGGAAATAACAATAATGTGGGGGAAGGTGGTGGTGCCAAAAAAAGGCAAGCACGGGTTGTCCCCTATGCAAAAAACCCAGATCTTGGTAGGGACCGGATTAATGGGTATATTTTAGGTGGCAATGATATCGGGTCTAGACTTGGATCTCCCTATGCAAATATATGCTCTGTTTCAGCTCAGCATTTCGCAAGGATACGTGAAGTTTTGATTGAGAGAAATGTGCCGTCAGCACTGAATTCAGGATTTTTAACACCGTGGTATGTTTGAACTAATCTCTTTATTTCATTTTTTATCAAATATATTGTTTATGTAGGTTAATTAAATCAAGATTTATATCTATTAGCTGGTATTCAAGCCAGTCAATGCAGTATACTTGTTTCTGCTGCGGTAAACCTCCATGATACATATTTACTATTTAGTATAACCAATAACATGATCTTTTAGCACCAAAAATGAAGGGGAAAGGGCAGGGTATTATAATAATCTGACTGAAGGATATCTCTTTCATCAGAGAAAGTCATCTCATGATATTCTACCATGCCTAGTTTCACTATAATAATGTTATTAAATTAAAAAAAATGTGAAATTGGTCACAAATTAATCATTAGGTAACTACAACTTCTATGCCTTTTGACTAATGCATATTTAAATCCAGAATACTCTCTCTTTTTTTTAAAGTGCTTGGTAGCTACTAAAAATGAAGAATTGTAATCCAGAATGCCTGTTCAGGAATTGTAATCCAGAATACAGTCATAAAACCATTTCAATGCCCCATGCCTTTGTGGACCTTTTTAAGATTTCTATTGGCCCTCTTTGTGCTCCCTAATGTGTAGTAGTTTTTGGCCCAATAATTTACTTTTTTTTGTTCTTTGAATGCTGTGCAGCCGGGACAGATTGTTCCTGGCAGTGGGCACTGAACTATTTGCAGTGAATGACGAGAAATTCATGGACATGTTTGTGGCTCCAGGCGCAATCGAGAGCATCCGGATGGATCGACAATCCCTCCAGAAGCGCCAAAAGACTCTTCAGTCCTGCCTGACAGAGTTCAAGAACATCTCCCGCTCTCTCTGATCCTGCCTTGTTGTTTCTCAATGCAGCAGCTTTCTCTTGTCTGTTTAATTTTTGCTGAAATGTCAATTTTTCTTTGGCAGTAAGTAGGCTGTTCAGGAATGAGTAACTGGTGTCTTATGGTTTGATTAAGGTTGAAAGTAAATCACAGGTTCTTAAATTTTAAGTGGTTTTGTTTAGTTACTTGCTTTAGGCAAGCAAGTTGCATTCTTTGTGAATTGATCAGAAACCCGTATCTGATCTTCCTACCAGGTTCTAATATTAGTCTTTTTTTAACAGTAAAAGTTGTGTCAGTCATTATTTTGATGTGGAATACATTTTTGTTTGCTGAAAACCTGGGTGTATTTGAAAGATGAGGGTTCAAATGCACCATCATTTTATGCTCCACATCCTTTATCTCTGTTTTCATAGTCCGAACAATCGATCCGAATTACTCAACATGATCTTCATAATAAAATAAAACATGTTTGGAGACCAAATTTTATATTTTTTAGAATTTTTTTACTATATTTTTACATAGGTACAATATCACTTTATTGGATGGTTCAAAATTTATTTTAAACAGTGATTTTGTATTTATCTAAAAAAAATTCTAAAAAATATAAAATTTGGTTTCCAAACATATTTCATTATGAAGATCATAATGAGCCGTTCGAACTGATTGTTCAGATTTTAAAAACGGAAATAAAGAATATAGAGCATATTGGAGTAAAAAAAAAAAAATGGTGCATTTAAACCCTGCACTTGAAAGATTTAATGGCAGATCCTTATCAGGTCTGATTTTTGGGATTGAATTCTCTGCCCCCCAGGGGGCAGGATTTTTCTGCCCCTGAGTCACTGAAACGCGGGTCACACCAAAACTAAAAATCAATATTTAAATTTATAAACCCGTCTAGACCCACTTGTCAGTCTCACTGGGGGCAGGAAAATCCTGCCCCCCGGGGGGCAGGTGATCTCTATCCCTGATTTTTTGGGTCGATACGGGTGCATCCCTTGACCCATGAAATAAGGTGAGGAAAGCACAGGATGTGAGCATTAATTAAGAAAAGACGAACAGCTGGTGGATGTCTCAACTGTCTCTGAGCACCAAGTCTTGTCCCCAGTTGCCGTGGTCCAGAGTAGTGCGTTAAAAGCAGTCAACAAAAGAGCAATAATAGATTGGTTTTTAGCGACCCTTTTGCTAAGCCCTTCTTGTACTGACGTAGTACAGCCAAACGCAATAGGAAAATACATGATTTCTTTTAAGAAAAGTATGTACCGCAAATAGAAGAAACTGGTTCTCACTGAGGAAGGGGAAAGGAGTATTAGGTAAGAAAGGAGAACATTTGCATGTAGTTGCTACAGAAATACACTCCCTCTTTCATTCTCTCTCCTTTGCTCTTTTTTTAATATAGCAAGTAACATATATTTTTCTATTTTACCAGCGTCTGGAGCACAGAAGAATAAGTGTGATGAGATTTCTATTGAGGTTGGGTTTGAAACAGAGACTGGAAATTTGAACTAACAGTGGTCCAATCCAACTCCAACCTAGAGATGGGACCTTACTTAGTAATGCCTTATCTTTTCTTCTTGGGAGCAGATGAGAAAATGGGTTGGGTTTAGTTGGAGTCTAAATATGAGTCAATGCAGATTTGGTGGGTGATAGTTGAATTTCTGGGCCATACTCATAGCCCACTTCCTCTTAAAATAATAATGTCTCCTTCAATGACTATAAAGTATAAAGAAACAAAATAATACTGGTGTTTTCAAAATATTAACCATCGCTATTAAGAAGGATAAGATATGTCATAATAGGTAAGAGATAGATATACTTCCATCGTACAAGATCTAGCGAAAAACGAAATGCTAATTATTATTATGTGATTTTGCAATGACGACTATTTCACAGGAGAAAAGTACTCTCCTTATTAATACTTGTGGACGCATTTATTATGAGAATCGTTACTATTTACTAAACATAGATCAATGCCAGATTTGTTCAGAAAATAAAAAAATTTGTTGGGTACTTGGGTTCCAAAGAAGGCTGCATTCAGGAGTAGGTCCGACTTTTAGGTTCAATTAGCTCTAACACCGTACGATTAGCATCAAGATTTGTAAGCACAGAAATTGAAACAGACCGACATGGATTTTAACGTAGTCCGCACGTATCTTGATGCAATCAAATGGTCATTACACCCATCGAACCTACTTCTTGCCGGGGTAATTCTGCTTGCCACAATATTTTATTCGTTAGAATTGCCATTCGGACTTCAGTATAAATTAAATTATCATAATGATAATTTCTATTAAAAAAAGGTATTTTACAGTCGAATAAATTAGACGTGAATAATATTTTTTTCGAAGCTCTAAAAATTATGCAAATATATATTATCTCTTATTATATAAATATAACATAATTAACTGCATAAAAAAATTAATAATATGTTATCTTTTAGATAAGAAGAAAGAACACGAGAAAATATGAGTCAAAAAATAATAGAATTAAAAAGATGAGAATGTTAATAATAATGTCTACTAATATATATAGTAATATATCGGGAAAAAAATTGAGACATTATTTTTATGCAAAAATGAGTCATAATAATCTGGTTTTAGATAGGTGAGTTTAAATTCAAACTATCCAATTAAAATTAGATGAAATTTTTTTTATTTAAATTCAAACCATCCAATTAAAATTAGATGATATGAATTCGGGTTAGGAATGGAATGGAATGAGATAAATTTTTTTTTTTTAAGAAATAGCAAAGTGCTACAACGAACAAAAGACAAACACTGCACATTGGACGTGTCGAAGGTCCCACTTGCGCTCTGCCAAGATTCAGTTCTAGCCAGGCTTACCCATCATTTTATCTGCTTGCGGGAAGAGGCGGGTGTCCGATGTCCATCGGACCAAAACAGTGTTCGATGGGTGGTTTTTACCATCTGATCTACTTCAAGATCTGTGCGCACGGATATTGAAGCAAAAAAGTACGAATATTAAAGTGATGCGCACAGATCTTGAAGTGAATCGGACAGTACAAACCCCCATCGAACACTGTTTTGGTCCGATGGGCATCGGACACCCCCCTCTCTCCTGCTTGCGCCATTTTCCTCATTAAGATCAATTTAAGGGCATGTTCGGCAGGCCATTAAGAATGGACATAGATACGGAAATTGAACTAAAAATTATTGTTCATGTGAGAGAGAAAAATTCAGTTGAAATTGAATTTTTTTTTTTTTCCGCGGAGACAGTGGAGCGGCCGAACAAGGCCTAAGTATTTAACATGGATGACTGTAGAGTGAAAAAAACGTGCCATGTCGTGACTAAAATGTAGAGAGGTGGTCACAGCATACGAACGGTCACGACACGGGAGTCACGCCGTGACTCCCGTGCCGTGACCGTTCGCATGCCGTGTTCAAACGTAACTAGTCACGTTTTTCACATTTAACTATTTTTTTATAATTTAGATTAGTTTATTCAAGATTCATTATTTGATTGAGATTTAACGGTCCTAATTACACGTGACTCGCGTGACCACGTGCCGTGACTGGAATTTTAGTGTGGCATGCCGTGCCGTGTCAAATTTTCAAAAGATGGTCACGGTACACAAGTCACGGCACGGAAAAGTCACACGTGCCGTGCCGTAACAGTACCATTCCGTGACGGAACCGGCTCCACCGTGCTATTTTTTCCACTCTAGATAGATTGTTGTTTTTTTTTCACTCTACAAAAACCAATTTTCATTAAAAATTTATTGGTTGCAAATAAGTTGAAACAGATCAAATTTAAGTTTGAAATATGTCTTTATTTTTTCATTCATAATGCTAATATTTTTTTTTATATGAATACTTATAGAGATGTAGAATAATGTTATAAAAAACGGCTGATTATGACTGATGAATATTTTTTTTTCATCCGACTAATCGAATAATTATTTCTGATTATGACTAATTATTTCTAATTAATGGCCTATTTGTTGGCTCCTCAAAAGTTACTGTTCACGTGGGGAAAAAAAATTCACTCAGAGTGAACTTTTTTTTCCCACGTGATCAGTAGAAATCAGTTAAAAAAAAATCAGTTTTTGTGTCCATTCCCTTGCTCACTATACAGCCGAACACGTCCTAATTGTTTGACGGTATCTTATTTGTCCATCCGTCAAGTGCATATCATTATTTACAACAATACTGTAAAAAAAGACTCAAGTTCAAAAGGAGGGATAAGGAGATATGCTCTCTACTGAAACTTTCAAATTTTTGCTTTATAGATATTAAATTTCATAGAATATAATTGCTTTAGTGCCTTACGATATAGTTGATTGAAATTTTGAGAAAATAAAAAATAGTTTAGTTCTAGCGTAGCATCTCAAATGGTAAAATTAAATAAAGGAACGAATCTCTTTAGTTTCACGAAAGATATTAAAAGTACTGCAAACATTAATTTGCGAATCCCATTCCCATCCATCAGATATCCTGTAACAGCAAAGGGGTGCTACTGCTACTGACTGGCCCATAATCAGACTAAAAGAAATCCAACGCTCCGGGACTGTGGGACCCGCTTCTCATTGACCCATTCTTTTGACAGCTCCCAAAAAAAAAAACATCATAAAATCCACCTGCAATTTCTGAAAAGCCCCATATAATTCTCCGATGGAGGATTTGTTGCCAATTTTGAAATTTTCTAGCATCTAGAGATGATCTTATGATAGAACATACAATCAAGCTCACGCAGTTTATGAATCAGCTACACGCACGATCTCTCTCCAACATTTGGAGCGAGATAAGGCTGTCTGCGCTTTTGTTTTCTTTCATTGAGTTTCCAAAATAGAAACCTCAAGTTTTGTACATCAAGGTGTTGATCGAAAATAAGAGGAAATCAATGCTAGTTGCTCGAATTCTGTCATCCTTACGAATCTATTTGCTTACTCGCTACTTCAAATTAATTAATAATAAGCGAACTTCTTGACATAACCGAACTTCTCAACATAAATCCTACACATAGAGAGGATGTCATTATAGCTCCCTGTTACGGTGAGCAGTAAATATCAACTACTTATGTGCATTTCTTAAGCAAGAAAATCAAATGTCTCAGACATAAAACAACACCACATTAATATTAATGACACAACGCAGAATTCAGATAATGTTCATGTATGGTCAATCCAATGTCATATAAACCCTTATATGCATATGTGAGATTAAATCGACAACATGGTCGCTATGATCTGTGAAACTTGATCATCCTTTAATCCTCACACTGATCTCAGGAGTAATTAGAGTTGTGCTAATTATCTTGATCATGGATAATTTAGAGTCTATTACTTATGAATGATAGTGCTTAACAATCCAGGTTCGGAACCTCGGATGAACTATCAAGTAACTAAACCCAAAACCACTCTAAGATCAATATCAAAAGCAACAAAAATATGTTTGTCCTAGGACACTAATTCCTTTAGCATTTCGCAGAATTTTTTTTTAAAAAACATCACCAGATTTTAAAAAGGTACGAAACTAACATGAATATATTTTTTTTATATAAAAATCATCTCCACCGGATTTCATATTTGTTATGAAAATTTAAAACAAGATACCATTTTTGGTATCGAATTCTACACAATATTATACAAAATACAACCCGTTTCAATTTAAAAACCATACTAAAATTAGAAACAAGTTTTCCAATATATCATACCGAATATCATACCGGTTTCTCTTTATTTTATTTTTTTTCCTTTTTGCCAAACTAAAACCGACCATGAAGCCCGGTTTACCTTTCCTTCCTTCTTCTTCTTCTTCTTTTTGTTTTTTCCCTATTTATCAAATGACACAAATTATAGAAAGATTGGTTTCTCTTCTCACATTTGGTGTTTTTTTTTTGTCCGTCTTCTAATTCTCAAACTGAGAACCGTTTGGTTTTTAATTTCCAAACCGATCATCAAGTCTGGTTTTTTATTTATTAGTTTTTCTGTGGCATAACAAGAAGAAAGTAAATTCAAATGGGTTCAGATTCAACACCGAGTATGATATCTGGTTTTCAAATTTTCATACCGAATATGATATCCGGTGGAGATAACTTTTGTAAAACGAGTTGTGATCATGTTGATTTCACTACTTTTTATGATTTTGTGATTTTATTTTTGAAAAAAAAAAATTCCATTTCCCAGGGTATAAGCTAAACAAATTTTCTTATGTACTTAAATGTTTTAGTTAATGAAATGTCTACGGATTTGAATCTAAAAAGAAAAAGTAATAGCAATTGATTGAATTTGTTATTAATTTGTTTAGGTTGGATTAAATGACTTGTAAGCGTCATAGGGCACCAAAGTCAGCTTTCTTTTTTGGGCTTCAAATTTGTCAACTATCATTAAATTAAGGATCTTTATCTAAATTGCATGAACAATTTGACCAAAATACATCCGCATAAAAATTCAAGATAATTTAATAATCTAGATCTATGGGACTGACCATTCAACGCTTTGTAGAAAATTTAGCAGGCTGGTTTTTTTTTATGATTAATTTTGTTAGATATATAGGTCCCTTTAGACTTATCTAACGAAGAGACTTAATCATATTAACGTAGTATAAATAAATAAAAAACTTCAAATTACACATTACTGTTAGAAAAATAAAAAAGTACTTCTGGTTGCAATTTAATGTGACGTCACAGCAACTAAGGGTGACAGCGGGTACGGATCAGGTGAAGACATTTTTATATCCGTATCTATTACGATAAAGAAAAAATTCTTTACCTTTACCTATTTTTACTAATACAGTACGGGTCGGATAAACAGATAAAAAAGTGATATTGACAATTTGACATCGTGATTTGTAATTTCGATAAAATATATTTCAAAACAAGAAAAAGAAGTAATAATGAATACAACTTATTTGTATTATGAAAATAAAAAAATACAAAAATTTATTGTATAATGTATTATCTTCATACAAATATATATTTATATGTATAATTTTAGTTTTTTAAAATTATCTTATAGGATAACGGGTAAGATAACAAAAAAAAATCATTACTCTTACCCGTACCCAATAAGTTAACGAAAAAAAAATGTTACCCTCACCCATCGATACGAATCAGGTAAACCGATAATAGAGTGTCATTGACACCCCTAGCAGCAACTTATTAGCATTGTTTTCGTACATCTATAAATGTTATGTCACGGTAACAAAATTTCTAAATGATATCCGTATTTTTCTTTTTCAGTGCAATTTAGGAAATTTACAAAAAAAAAACATTCATTTTAAATATATTAATGGTATCATAAAATAACTCGTATTATATCCGAATTGCGAACTCCATTTACAAACATGTACTGTGCTTAGGCACAATCCATCACACGAGGAGCGCCACAGAATATCCCAAGTCATGCAGCGATTAATAAATAAAAGTATAAAACAAAATATATAGAATTTTGATTTAATGATTATGGTCTAGTAACTCTAGTTACAATATAGGTGCACGGTTTGGGGTGTCGTAACAAAAATTTTAATGGTAAATGATGCATGCTTCCAAGTTTGCTAATTGTGGCCAACAGCATTATTTTAGGTCCTATTGTGCAGCTAGACTAGATTAGTGGTGGGCCAATTTGCATATGAATTTAATTAGGAGAGAAAGAACTAGCTTGGGTTTTTCTGTGGCGCTTGTAGTGTGTCTATTTGTGTTGCTTTTTTTCTCATCTCACCCATGGTAACAAGATCCGCGAATTATTTACGAATTATTCGTGAATAATTCGTTTTTTTTTTAGATGCCGAACCGAACGCCGAATTATTCGGTTGACCGAACTTTGACCAATTTTTCCTGGAATTTTTTTGGATTTTTTTTGCTCCCTTACAAGACTGAGATCTCTGATACGAATAATACCGAATCATTCTTGAATTATACCCGAATTGTTTCCGAATCATGAATTTTTACCTCGCCGAACCGAACCCGAATAATTCATTTGTCACTGTGGTGAGGACAATAAACCTCATCCACATTTATAATATTTTAAATAGAAGTCATGTACATTCCAAATAAGAAAGTTCAAATTTACTCTCAATTTGTTTTTCAACTTAAATTAAACTGATTTTAATCACAAAATGCATGAAAGAAATCCTTATTAGCTTCAACATATCATATGTCATACTTTGGATTTCCAACTCTAAATTACTATGAAGCATAGTGACAAATGAATAATTCGGATTTAGTTTGGCGAGGTCAAAAATTCATGATTCGGAAATAATTCGGAAATGATTCGGTATTATCCGGATCAGAAATCTCAATCTTGTAAGGGAGCAAAAAACAAAATAACAAAAAAAATCTAGGAAAAAATCGGGAAAAAATCAGAAAAAAATCAGGAAATTCAAGAATAATTTGGTCAAAGTTGGTCAACTGAATAATTCGGCGTTCGGTTCGGCATCACCAAAAAAACAAATTATTCGCGAATCTTGTTACTATGTATGTAGCATGATTTAGTGAATTTTGACAAAAATAGATCTATCACTAAGTAGCAGTGATATAGCGTTAGTAATTATCTTAGTAATTTTGACAAAAAGAATTTTCGTTATTTGTCATTAAGTTGATTTGATATCATAGTAATTAAATTGTACTAGCATTTGTTTGAGTTAAATATATTATATATATATTTGCGCTATCTAAATTATTCCAGTACTTGCTTTATTTTAAAACATTGTAACATATATAATATCTTGCTAATACATTTTTGAAGATATCGCTTAATAGTGAATTATCTTGATAATTCAAATATCGTCAAAACCAAAGTTTAAATTTGAGATCCAACATGTGATTATAATCTTCACATTCCGTATTAGATATGCACGTCCTATAAACTTACTTTTCTATTTCAACTTTATTTAAATTATTTTTAAAAATATTGTCAAACTTTTTAAGATAACTCTATTTTAAAACGGTCTCTTCGTAATATGTGTGTGTGTGTGTGTATTTCAGCATAAAGAGATATTTTTAATCTTATTTCCAAAAAAACATGTCATTAATAATTTGCATATAACCCAAAAACCAAAACTACTATTATCGTAATCATAGTAACAAGAATAATTCATTTTTTTGGTGATGCCGGACCAAATGTCGAATTATTCGGTTGACCGAACTTTGACCGAATTATCCCCGAATAATTCGTGAATTTTAATATTTTTTCCTGAGTTTTTCCTAAATTTTTCCCATAATTTTTTTTTTTTGCTTCCTTTCAAGATTGAGATCTCTGATCCGAATAATACCGAATCATTCCCGAATTATACCCGAATCATGAATTTTTAACCTTACCTCACCAAATCCGAATAATTCATTTGTCGCTATCATTATAATAATCTGCACAATGCGACCCGTCACACAGTGAGAGCACTGGATGTGAACTGTCGGTCCTGCTGACCGTTAAACGAGAATTGGATGCTGTTTTTTTTTACTTTTTCTTGCTTTTTTGTATAAAGAAAATATGATAAAATATTGAGGTTCTCAATTTGTACACCGCTCTTTTTTTCCTGCAATTAATTCTTTGATTCTCAGTGAGTGCCCCATGACTCCATGAGAACAGCATAGAGGTGGAGAATGGAATGCCTAAAAGCATCTTACAAGTCAAAACGCCAATAGTGGCATTTTTTTTTTATAAACCATAAATAGAAAAAAAAAAAAAATTAACAAACCAACTTGATGGTTTTAGTTTTTACAAAAATTATAAATACCGAGATGGAAATTTGGCCCAAACCATTTTATTTTTTCGTATGCCGAAATGTCATCTCTGTGTCATAATCTAAAAATAAATCTGTGTGACCTAGTGTGTACACAATAGAAAATAAGATATGTTGCATAGAAAGTCTCAAATCAATGGCAAACACATCTCTTTTAAATGTCAAATCGAAATAAATACTGGTATTGTTCTAATAAGGCTTATATTAAATCACCTTAGGCTTTATATTTTTTTTTCTTAAATCTTAAACATAAAAATTTCAAATTTAAATAATACAATAAACTATTAAATATAATTGATATTGCTTGCTCCATGCTTAATTGCTTATACAATAATTTAATACTTTTTTCCTATCGTAACGTTAGCATAAAGAAAATAATATAAACCATATCTAATGATTTTTTTATTATTTAAATTTAAATTTTTACTGTTTAAGATTTAGTAAAATAAAAACACAATACATATATTAAAATATAAAGAAATTTGAACACTCATGTTGAGAATGTAAGCCTGATTATATTGTCTTTGAAAGTGACAAATAAGAAGAATAAACACAATATATTTGGTTTTGTACCATAGACAGTGACGCGTTATGTTTAAATTATACTTAAAAAAACATTATGTTTGTTGCTGGGAATTATAGTGACAAATTAATAGTTCGGGTTCGGGTTCGGTTCCACGGGGTCAAAAATTCGTGATTCGGGTATAATTGAATATAATTCGGGAATTATTCGGTACAACAAGAGAGGAAAAAAATCTGAAAAAAAATCCTTAAAAAAATAATAAAAAAATTGGCGTTTTTATTGCGAATAATTCGTGATTCGCGTTTTATTCACAAATTATTCGGCCAAACATTCGGTCAACGTTTTATACAAAGTTCGGGTAGCAAATCCAGAAAAACGTTTTATACTCTAATAAAACGCATTTAATATGCGTACCCTGTTACTATGCTGGGGATTAACTAATGACCCGGTTCATGTTTGTCAAGACAACCTATTTCACATTTTAAAGACTGAGGTTTCTTAAAGACGTAATAATCTTCTAGAATCAAAAGAAAGGATCTCGGTCGTCAAAAGAATAATGTGGAATAACTCAGAAAATCCTAGACATTTATAACTTAGATTTACGGATCAAAATCTGTTTTTTTTCTTGAGAAAGGTAGTACCTTCCTTTTCTTTTATCCGAATCGTTTAAAATTTATCGTACGGTTTCAATTAAATCTGAATCATTTTAATAAATTAAATTGATTTAAAAATAGAAAATAATTGAGACCGTGCAATGAATTTTGAATAATCTGGATAGAAAAAAAGAACCCTCCTTTTCTCAAGAAAAGGAGCAGAGTCGGTTTCTAGATTTACACAAGGCGTGCTTTTATTTTTGTTTATTACACAGATTAAAATCAAGCGAATTCATATCCTCTGCATTAAAGCACCATTTGAGTTAATTTTTTCAGCCATATGATAAGACTTCGAGTCAATTTGATGAAAACAAATCTGCTGAAATCCCAAATCCATTGAACAGTATCCTGAAATCCTGCAACCCTGAATCTAGCCATTAAACTTTTTTCGAGAACGCATCTCGAAACAGCTGGTTTTTCCGTGCACATGTCTTGAAACAGTTCGACGGCTGGATTCAGGATTGCAGGGTACTGTTCACTGGATTCGGAAATTCAGCAGATTCGGATTCCAATTTGATCGATGCATGTAACGTACGAAACTTTTAATATCAGTGTAGATTTTAATCGGATGGTCCAAATCTCATCTCAAGGTTTGAGTTGACTCAGAGGATACAAATTCGAATCATGTTTGGTAAACAGTTTTCTGAATTTTTATTTATGGAAATTATTTTAAAATAATATCTTCATTCTTATAGTAAGTACGTATATGTTCTGATTGGCCAACGACTCTGAATAAAAGATGAAATTTTAGATTTCCAATCAAATAATTTGTCTTCCTTATATTCAATTCATCATTTTGATATTTTGTTTACATGTAAAAGTATACATTTAGTTAGACACATACTCGCCATGCATATTGTGCACATGATATGGTTAGAATTAAAATTAACTAAACTTAAATTAGCGGCGCTGCAATAAAAAAACTATTGAATGAATATTTTTTACATGCCATGAAACTAAGAATAGGTAATCCTTAGATTTTATACATGTCATGAAACTAAAAATTCTAACTAGACAATTTTATTACATTAAAATACATTTAAGTTGTACTTGATTTTGTAAATAAATGTCATTCTTAAGTTAAGAGCCACAATTTTTATATGACATTAAAGTATTGAGAATTAAATTATTTATTGTCTTAATAATCTTCGACATTTTAAATTTTCTGTTCATGCATCCCTGCGTGCATTCTTTGTTGAGGAGCATCCTCTTAGCATCATGTGATAAATTTTAGGACAATTAGAAAATAATGTAGCTTGATGATCCAATTTGTCGGTATGAACAATAACTTCATCATCTGTGTTGAATAAAGAAATAAAAGAATTATTTGTTCCTGTTCATCTTCAAATTAAGTATATATTATTCATTTGTGTTGTAAATAATAAAAAAAAATCAGAAAAAATGTGTATATGCACATTACATTGTTAAATTCAAGTGGTCATTTATTGTTGTTTTTTTTTAATGTTATTTATTATTTGTCTTTATGTTCAATCTTATAATATGTTCTTGTTGCAACGTATGGGGACAATACTAGTAAACTATTAGATAGATTGTATTCGTATTTTGATCTCACAGTAGAAACCGATAATTTTTCGGTTCCATTTTCTAAAGAAACCGGAAAAAACAAATCTGTTTTTAAAAGCAACCTATGGATCGTTCATAAGAATACAATCCATTTAATACCATACATTAACTTATAATAATTTCTATAAATAAAAAATTATGAAACATTTTCGAAACTCTGAAATTATTTACTGAAAAATTATCATAACTTGTAAACGAACTAAATATTTAATAACTTGGATTATATTGGATGGGAAATGGGATCAAGAAAAATATTGGATGAGAAAGGGGAGGTAACACAGTTGGAAAAAAAAAACTCTAAGATTATTTAAAAGTTTGAGAGTTCGATTTTCTCTCGTGAATTCATAGCTTCTATGAATATTTTAAAAAAGATGAGAAATATTGGACTATATTTTTAATCATTATAAATTTGTGTCTACTTTGAATAATTTTAACGGTTGTGGCCCTCAAACACTGAGGCATGCTAATCATCATACATTGTCTGAGATCAAATCATCCAAGGTTCATCTATAAACAAAAGCACTTCACGTATGTGGATTACGTATAATTTTCTTTTAAAAGTGTGAATAATTGTATAGAGTTTATGTTTTTTTTTTTAATATCTTTAACAAAATTCACACTTAAAATACCATTGTTAACAATGCGAAACTGTTGTATATATATTGCCATGGTATTGATAAAAAAATTATTGCTCAATGAATGTTTTTTTGTGGTTTAATGTACTCAACTTGATTTCCATCGTAATATATTGAATATACTGTCTATTTGAAAAAAAAATGTCTTACTTTTAAACCTACTATTTAGCATTATTAATACATTATTAAAAATGACAAAATTGGAAACTAGATGCTTGCAATAAAGTTGATAAAAAGTCTATTAAATACCTGTCAATATTTCTTTAAACCAGCAAATACCACATATTACTAAAAAGGAATGAGATTTGGTCCAAATGGCTTTGTATCGACACCGTCCAAACTCCAAAGCCTCTAAAAATCGTGCGATTAAAGTCCAACAGTCGATCCGAATCGCTCAATATGATTTCCAAATTAAAATGTGCTTAGAGGTCACATTTTATATTTTTTTTTGAAAATTGTTTACTATTTTTTAGATATGTATAACATCACTATTTCTGAACAGTCCAAAAACAGTGATGTTGTACGTATCTGAAAAAATAGTAAAAAAATTTCAAAAAAATATAAAATTTGTCCTCTAAACACATTTTAATATAAACATCATGTTGAGTGGTTCGAATATACTATTCAGATTTTAATCATACGATTTTTAAAGACTTTGGATGGTGTCCAGTCCAAAGCCATTTGGACCAAACCTCATCCCTACTAAAAATAAAAATACAGGTTTATCTTTGGCAAATTTAAGAAGGGTAAAGATATTGTCATAGTTATCATGGTTACATTTTATCTCTATTGATTATATGTTGCGTGTGGCCAAAATATCTCCACTAATTTCTTTACACGTTTACGAGTAACAACCATAATAAAGAGATAACCATCATTTTATCTTAAAGGAGTTATCTTTTTATAACCAAATGTTATTATTTTCTAAATTGAGTAATTGACTCATAAAAATATTACATTGAAGTAAAGAAATAGATAGACTCTAAATTTATTTACTGGTTCACACTGAAAGGAATATGTTGACGACTAAATATATGTTGATTATTTTGACAAATCTATAAACAATTATCAAAACGTAAGAAATAACATTGTCTAATAACTATATAGTTTAGATATGCTATACTTATATCAAAATTGCACTAAATTGAACTAAATTTAATAAACAAGCTATCTAAATTATAGCGAACACATATTAGTGTTGTAAAATGCGGTTTATGCGGTCGTATATGCATTTGCAGTTCGATTCCGCATGAAAATCTCCATGCAGTCACATATATGCGGTTTTGCATGAAAATCACATATTTTTAGTTTAAAGAGGCATGTTGATTTTTAATTATGTAATTATTTGCATCTGACATCGTGGGATTCTATCATTGAGTGTTAATTAGTTAATTGTTTGTATCTGGTTTAGAAAAAAATATTTATATCTGGTTAATTTAGTGAATTACTTTAGAATCAATGCCCATGTTCAGACCCAATTCTAATATGCTCAGACCCAATTTACTGAATAATCTGAATATGCTGGAATTCAATGTAATTCTTTCATCTGACATGTGACACAAGTTATTTTTAATGAGAATATATTGCATTATTTGAGTGAAAATAAATTAACATATAATTTAAAATCCACATATATAAGTTTGCATTAAAATTCACATATGCTGCCGAATATTACATATGCAATATGCACTGACTTTTCATATGTATGAAAAAAAAACCGCATTTTACAACATTGCACATATATAACTATGTTTTTGTTTTGCCCTCAAACGTAGCCGGTTCAGTTAATTTGAAAATCTTGGGTTTAAGAATAAAATATAAAGGCAAAGTCTTCTATGGACATAAGGACATATTTGTAAAATGAACATATTTTTATTTTCAAAGTTCAAACAGTCGATCTGAACCGTTCATCTTGTTCTCCATATTAATATGTGCTTGGATACCAAATTTTACATTTTTCTGAATTTTTTTACTATTTATTAAGATGGGTACAAAAAATATCAAATTCAGACCATTGAATTTTGTACCCATCTTAATAAATAGTAAAAAAAATTCAGAAAAATATAAAATTTGGTCTCCAAGCACATATTAATATGGAGAACAAGATGAACGGTTCAGATCGACTGTTTGAACTTTGAAAATAAAATATGTTCATTTTACAAATAGATCCTTATGTCCATAAAAGACACACTCAAATATAAAACTGGGTCAAGGAATCAATTTTTCAAGTCAATGGCCTCCACAAATCCTACAACACGCACCTTCTCTTTCTTCCCTTTATACCCCATTTTTTTTCCTCATAGTCTAAATCCATCATCCCCTTGCAAACCTATTTTCAAAGCAAACTTCACTTTCTCACCCCCCCTTCACACCAATACAAGAAGAGAAAGAAGAAACACAGGCACACTGAGAAAGAGAGAGAGAGAAAGAGAGTCAAAGACAGATAGAGGTTTCAATTTGGCATTTTACATCTCCAATTCAAGTTCTCTCAAGCTTGATCTAACTCTCTGAGAGCAAAGCTGAGACCTTGAGCTCCTTTTAATGGAGCCCAGAACCGAGAAGCACCTGTTAACCCTCCCCCCTTCCCCCAACTCCTCCACCTCCTCCTCAGGCAGCAGCACCAACAACGGTTCCACTACCGGATCCGGATCCGTACCCCATCCGACAACCCCGAAACCCAACACCGCCATCCCGAGAACAATTGAAACCACCCCTTATCCCACCACCTTCGTGCAAGCCGACAGCTCCTCTTTTAAGCAAGTCGTGCAAATGCTCACCGGCTCCACCTCGTGCAACACCACTTCATGCAAATCTCCTCCCCTAATTAACAACCGGGGTCCCACCGGACCGAAGAAGCAATCTTTCAAGCTATACGAGCGTCGTGGTTCCATCAAGAATCTCAAATCCATTAGCCCATTAGTGCCTACTGGACCCGCCTTCTTCTCGCCTCGTGCACAACCTGACGTGCTTTCTCCGAGCATATTGGATTTCCCTTCTCTTGTTTTAAGCCCGGTAACTCCGCTGAGCCCGAGTCTGTCTTCACCAGCTGAGGCAGTTAATGCAATGGAAGAAGAGAAGGCGATTGCCGAGAAAAAGTTCTACTTGCACCCGTCACCGAGAGGTGCTGAACTGCCTCGATTGCTACCGCTCTTTCCGGTGACATCTCCTAGGGTTTCTTCAGACTGATTTGAGTTGTTTCATGTCAGATCAATCGCCAATTAACATGGTATCAACCAAGTCAATCAAGTTGTTATCTTGTTAACATTTGAATTTGTGCCATGTTTATATGCTGAGTCAATTTCTACTGCTCATTAGTGGTAGAATTAATCTTTACACAAGAGATCTTATGATGAAAATTGTGTATTGGGCTTCAATTTTCTTCTTCAAAATTTGCAACTATTTAGTGTTCTCTTTTACTTTTCTTTTTTTATTTGAGGAAGGAAAGGTGTGGGTTTTTATGAAGTAAAGCAGAGATGTATTGAAATTGTGGAATTTGAGCTCAGCTCATCTTAATTCTTCTTTTCTCATTTCCTTCTTTGTTAAGCACCCCAAATCTAATTATATGGTCAATTGCCTCTATTGGTTGAACACTTTCTGGCATTTTTTGTTCAATTTAAACCATACTTTCAGAAATAGTTTGATTTCCCTTCTCCAAATCTGGCGTGTTAATAAAGAACCATGGCTATATTTGGAAAAGGTGGTTCCACATTATTTTCTGGTAAGTTTTGACCATGCCAACCTGTGATTTTCATTAGTTTTATTTTCTTAAACCAAAAATTAAAAACGAAATATCTTAATAAAGCTGATTCTTTATAAGAAAACAAATCATGTTAAGGTGCCTACTTGTTTGATGTATATCTATTATTCTGAATAATGAATTTGAGGCTTTAAAATTATTATTTTTTATATTTGTTTCTCAATTCTCGTTCCATGATGCAATTATAAATGTTAAATAAAAATAATATGATGTAATGTACACCGTCTTTGATCCAATTATGAATGTAGAATATTAATGTCTCTACGGTTGAGAAGCAAAGCGTTGTCCACAAATAAAAATGGGGTTTGTGTTAAATCATTAAAAAAAAAATCAAATATCTCCAGCTTCAGTGCACATAATTATTATGAACTACTGTAGCAGATAATTTAATTTTAAAAGAAGTTGACAGTAAAAAAATGGAAAAACGACGACCAATTGCATAGGGTCATTGCAAATTTTGCACTCAAGAGGGACAGCATGGGACAGCTGTCAGGAGTAGATTGGAAGGAAAGAAATGGCCAAAAGGAATCTCTTTCTCTTGAAAACTTTTTCATTTACACCCTTCCAAAAGTTTTAATCTTGGAAATTTTGTCCCAACATTTACATAAATTGCAAAATATTTTAAAAACCAAACTTCAAAACATGTAATTCATTTTTTATCTGGCGGCTAAGTTTAGTTATAGTTTTTCAACTGTAATAAGTTCAGTTCCAAAATAATTCAGCAAAGAAAGGTACAAAACTTCCAGATGTTGAGTTGCTTTTCCAAAACAAGGATTCACATCTGCTGCGATCGTTCACAACAGTACTCTAAAATTTCTGTTTTTCCAAATTCAACTGTTGAATTGCTTTGAGATTCGTGCACATAAAAATCAGTTATTTTGAGATACATGCACAGAAAATATTGGACAGATGAATTTGGAAAAACAAAGATTTTAGGACACTATTCGCATCGCAACATATGTGAATTCCCAAAACAAATATATATAGATAAATAGATTGACCTTGTAATGCTACTTGCCTATCAGCTTATCTGTTTTGTTATGGTCAACTTCTTTTATTACAGAGTTTATCTATTTGATAAAATATTCTAAATATATATATACTTGCATGATCAATTGTAAGCTGAAATTCTTCGTATGAACTTTTCTCTTTCTGGTGCTTTGAGAAAATAAAAAAAATAAGCACTGCACAAGTTGGTAAAGTCATTAAATACAATTTGGAAGGGTCTAATTGAACATTCCCAAAACAACATTTTCTTTATTTTATTTGACATTAATACCCTTTTTCTACGGAGTCTCGTGAATTCAGAGGTAGGCCAACCAAGAGGGGGGACAAGCTCCTTTATTGGGCCGGGCCTTTCTCCATCCCAATGCAAAATTTTCAAACCCCTCATACCATCTCCACATACAAATTTCTACTACTCTTCACTTCATCCATACTAATGGATAAACCGATGCAGCCGATTGAAGTGAAAAGTCGTAAAATACGAAATATGTGGTCAGAGGAGTTCTTTAATTAAGTAGACCGGGCCAGAGCAGAGAGCAACAGGTCTGAGAAAGTCTTTGCGAAGCTCTGAACTTTTTCATGGTGTAATGGTGACTCATGAATGCGAGTGGGGGGGGGGGGGGGGGGGGGGGGGGGGGGGGCGGGTGGAGTGAATGCGAGCGAGACTGTAAAAAGAAAAAAGCTGCGTCAACCTAGGTTCGTAACAATTCGGATAAAATTGGGAAGCGCGTTTTCTCTGAAATTTCACTGTGGGAGTTAAAAAGAAAAGAAAAGGCACAGTCTTGTCTAGTCTAGTCCAGGGGACTTGTCAGAGAAAAGAGTGCGATATATTCCTTGTGACGGAGGTTTTGTGGGTTTCTATGCGGTGGGTTACGCATTTCATTGTTTTTAACTAGGAATCATACTGACAAATCAATTATTCGGATTCGGTTCGGCAGGAATTTTTCCTAAACCAGATGCAAACAATTTTTCCTAAATCAGATGCAAACGATTAATTAATTGACACTCAGTGATAGATTCGCATAATGTCCGATATAAATAATTGCATGATTAAATATCAATATGTCTCTTTAAACCGCATCTATGGAACTGCATGAAGATTTTCATGCGGAATCAAACTGCTAATGCGTATGCAGCCGCATATGCGGCTAGATGAAACACATTTTTCAACACTAGAAAACACCATAGTGACAAATTAATTATTCGGGTTCGGTTCGGCAGGGTCAAAAATTTGTGATTCGGAAATAATTCGGGTATAATTCAAGAATTATCGGTATTATTCGGATCAAAGATCTCAGTTCTGTAAGGGAGCAAAAACAAAAATATAACAAAAAAAAATAAAATTCTGAGAAAAAAATAGAAATAATTCGGGAATAATTCGTAAAATTCAAAAATAATTTGTAAAAATCGTGAATTATTCGATCAAAATTCTGTTAACCAAATAATTCGACATTCGATTCGGCATCACCAAAAAACCAAATAATTCGTGAATCTTGTCACCGTGGAAAACACACGGGATCCGAAGTCTGCATATCACGGTCAACACAATTAGGTAGTAAAAGTCATCACTCGTCAATGCCACGAATATTTTTTAATTACTTTTCTCCTCAATTTCGTTCTTGTTTTAAAAAAGTTAGCCTAAATCCTGCAAAAAAACACCACCAAAACAGCGTCAATGCTGCTGCTGCTAGAGAGAGAGAAAAAAAAATCCTAAAAAAAAAAAAAAAAAAAAAGACAAGTGGATCGATCCTACGATTATTTATTTGACTATTCGATCCGGAACTTTTCCTGGAAGATCTAGCTACTTATTAAACTTTATATTGTTTAATCTAAAACGAACTGATTCAATTGGAAAAAAACATTTATTTGACCAAAAAATACAAAAAACATTCGCGGCCTAGAGATTTTAAGTTTCTAAGTTTTAATGCATTGCGCCACCATTTTGAACAGGAAAAAAAGACATATAGTTCGTAATCTGTTCCGGATTAATTTGAAAAATATTAATTAACTCGATTTTGACTCAAACTTATCACAGTTTGAGTTATTTTTTAGCTCGTTGCAAGAAGCGAGTAATTTTTTTTTTGACCTTTTACTACCACATACCCACCATCATTACAAGAAGTTAGAATTATTTTCCGATTCATTATTCAAATGCGGCTCACAACATAAAATATAAAATGATCTATGCATATCTCACGGCACAAGCGAACTATTTACAAGTTGACTTGAGCCTTGATTGACTCAATTAAAATCAGACTCGACTTGACTCGTTTTGACATGAGTCATTTCCACTCAGTTCGACTCATTTAGAGTCCTATCGATGTTTACAACATGTCAAAGTAACAGAGGAAATGGGCTAAGAAAATGTGTTATATACAATAGTAACCGTAGTAGGAAATACGTGACATGCTGTAACAAACACGCTGTTATTTGGTCACGTGACGTGAAGTGATATGGTCAATTTTTTTTTTCACGTGATGTAACGTGACGTGACGTGACCAAAATGGTAGTAGATGACTACGTCATGCGTAGTCACGCTGTGATCATACGCGACGTGAAGTAAATTAGTCATGTCAATTTTTTTATATTTTAATTTAAATTATTGAAAATTTAGAAAAAAAATATGAAAATTCAAAAAAAAGTAAATAATGTTGCAAATATTATTTTGTTTAGGAAAGGCTGTTGGACATCTGACTTTACTTTAAAAATTCAAATTACAAATATTCATTAGACTAAATTCGAGAAAATAAAAATCAGTATTACATGAGTACCAGTATCACTGAACCTGCACTAAAAGAAAAATCTGAATACTCTATACATATAAAAAAACTTGGATACTCTATGTTTCATACCGTGACGTGACGTGATTAGTTTGCGTGACGTGACGTGATGTGTAATTTTCGCTCGAATGCGGTCACGTTGAGTAATTGACTAGTCACGCCGTGACAAATTTACTTCTCTAACCATAGACTCTTAACTTATGTACCGTATAAAAATCCCACAAAATTGCACATGGCCTCGCTGTATTTTCTAATATATTCAACCAATACAGTATCCCATATTAATTATGATATATGAGGTTTTACAAATATCTTTCAAAATATACATGCAACTCCAACTGTGGATGTAGACACACGGAAGTTGCTCATTTATTATAATAGAAAGGAATTGAGAGTAGTTCCGATGCCCATCGGACCAACCTTTTTCGATGGGTGAAATGATCATTAGATTTGCATTAAGATTCGTGCGAACTCATTAAATCCGTGCAAGTATTTTTCAATTTCCGTACGCACAAATTTCAGTGATAATCGTACAGTGTTAGAGCTAATCGAACCTAAAAGTAGGTCCGATGCCCATCGGACCGAGATTTTTTTATAAAGCATAAATAAAAATATTAAACTTAACCTGTCGATATGATTGTTGGCAGATTTATAAAAAGCATAAGAAACGGAAGCGCAAGCCGTTCTCCAAATTTTTTTTTTTACAAGTACGGAAGCGCAAGCCGTTCCCCGACAATTTTTTCGCCAATCCTGTTGCCCTCTGTGTAGCCTTTGCATTATATATTTTTTTTCGCATGGGGAACGTTTTCCCCTTCCGTTCTCACTTTTTTTAATTTTTTAATTTTTTTTTTTTACATAGGGAACGTTTTCCCCTTCCGTTCTAACTTTTTTTTAATTTTTTTAATTTTTTTTTTAATTTTTTTATTTTTTACATGGGGAACGTTTTCCCCTTCTATTCTCCCTATTTAATTTTTTTTTTTTTGCATGGGGAACGTTTTCCCCTTCTGTTCTCCCTATTTTATTTTATTTTATTATTTTTTTTTCGCACGGGGAACGGCTTGGGAAGCCGTTCTCCCTAATTTTTTTTTTCCGGAAATTTCCGAATTTTGTGTTGCTGCTGCTGTGTTGCTGGTGCGAAGCAGGCGGAAAATGAGAAAAATGATCAGGGAACGGCTTGCGCTTCCATTCTCGTAAAAAAAAAAAAAAATTGGAGAACGACTTACGCTTCCGTTCCTTATGCTTTTTATAAAACCATCGACAATCATATCGACAGGTTAATTTTAATATTTTTATTTATGCTTTATAAAAAAATCTCCATCGGACCTACTCCTATCTCGAAAGGAAGAAATAAATCAGAATTTCTCCTGACTGTTAAAAAAGAAAGATAAAAACACCAGACAATGATGGGTACTGGTACTGAACTACTGGTACAAGTACAGGTTAGGCGGCTGACCACATCTCTCTCTCTCTCCATGAAGGTATCAAAATTTTATTTATAAAAAAATATTGTCTCGGGGACATGACAATATGACATGATGTGTTAAGTGGGCCCCATCTCGCTCTACAAATCAAAGTTTAGATATAAATTCAGTCAGCAAAGGCTGCACGAGGGAGACCAGAAACAGCTACTCAATGGCGGGAGCTCTAGAGTCTAGACTAGCAGAGCAGAGTACCAGGTGAATGTACTCATGCTCTCCAGTTAGTTTTTACAGGAGACGAACTCTTCCTGTTGTTTACAAGCAGTCAGGCACCTCAGTAAAAATTCCTTCATAAGAGGTCATTTAATTTTGTCATATGTTGTTAAATAGTTGCCGGCTTTACTTTTTTTCTGTTTTTTGACAAGTTGTTAAATCTTAAGTTGAAACTAATGTGATATTGAAGATGAGAAGGATTTTAATGTTTCTTTTCCTCATATTTTATTCATGTCTTATATTTTTTTATCTTTGTTTTTAAAGTTCAAATAGTTGATCCGAACTGCTCAACGTGATCTACATATTAAAATATGTTTGGAAACCAAATTTTATATCTTTTTTTGAAATACTATTTTTTTAGATTTATTGAAAAATTGTTGTTTTTTTATGGTTCAGATTTATTTGAAAAACAACTATTTTCAATAAATCTAAAAAAATAGTAATTTAAAAAAAATGTAAAATTTGGTCTCCAAGTATATTTTAATATGGAGATTATATTGAGTGGTTTGAATCGACTGTTTGGACTTTATAAACGAAGATATAGAATATGAAGCATGAAGAAATGAGGCATTACAACCCTCCTCCTTAATATACATTTGTTAACATTGATAATTTTTGATGACATATGCTGTTAAATAGTAGTCGGCTTTACTTTTTTTTTTTTTTTAACAAGTTGTTAAATCTTAAATTGAAACTAATGTGATATTGTAGATATACATTTGTTAACGTTGACAAAGTTTTATGACATGAACAAGATTTTTTTTTTTTGCAAAAGTGGATGTATATCTTATTGATAGGGACATGATTCGCGACTTATGATGGATAAATTATATATTTTTGTACTTGAGATAGATTGTTTCTATCAGATTAGTGCAATATTATGAATCAATTGCTCATCCATCATACAATTTGTAAAATTCATGGTTAAGTTTGATCGGCCTTTTATCAACAACCAAACAATTCGTGAGTTGCATCAAAATTGACACATGATTAGGAATACAATATTGTAACAGTTTCATGTTCGTGTTCATTCCAACATCTATTGATTTTTTTATTTTAAGTTTTACCAATATAATCGTACGTAATACATTATTCTATTAAGGATGAAATACGGGCTAGACTTCTATTTTTAAAAAAAAAAAATACTTATTATGAACAAATAATTCTACATGTAGAGTTTTACAAATGCAAAATAAAATGATCATAATATGCAAAATTTCAGGACAGTTAGTTGATTGCAAGGGCAGATCCAGTGTAGACCAGGGGGCAGCCACCCCCTCGCCCTCTAGATTTTGAGTTTTAGTGGAGATTTATCGGTTCCGATTGGTTTTGCCTCTCCTAAAATTGTTTTTGCCCCCTCTGAATGTTTAATTGGTAATTCGGATTAAATTTATGTTGAAATTAAAATAAATTTTTTGAAATATGATTGGTAATTATAATTATAAGTCAGGATATCATAAATTATAAGTCAGAGCATTATTTTTTTTTATCAAATATTCAATTAGTTAATGAGTTTAAATCCAATTAGCTATTTAAACCCGATTCGATATTTTTTCTCCTCCTGATGAAAATCCTGAATTTGCCCCTAGTTGATTGCTATTGCTCACTGCATGAAATATTAACTGACGCATGTGATTTATGCTGATATTCTTTTCATGATACATTACTAATATCACAAAGTGGCATACAATTGACACAAGCTAGTTCAGTTCAGGTAAGTGAGAATTCATCATATATTTATGAATAACACTCACCGTTGATGAATTTCTCCTAAATTGTTTCCATAAACTGGAGACGATTCGATCTCAATGAGAGGAGAGGAGAGGAGACTCGCTAATCACTTTCGTTTGATGGATTGGGTCCCAAGTTAAAAGCGACCGCTTTTGGTCTTTGTTGTTTACACAAAATACAAGTACTCTTTTTAAGTGTCTTTCTTTGACTCAAAACAAACCCTCGTGCCAGGTTTTGTTTCCTCTGCAGTTCTAAGACAAAATGGAGACGTCCATTCAACTCTATTAACTGTAGTATTTGACAATATATATTGAAGTAGAAGAAAATAGTATTACATTAAAAAAAAAAATCACATTATATATTCTCATGTAGTAACACAAAATAGTGCTAGGATAAAAGGTATTGAAAAACTAAAGAATTTGAAAAATTAACTTTACTCCACTTAGAAAGATGCATGCTTTAACTTTTATTTTATTTTAAAGCATTCTAAATCACTTTGTATTAAGACACTTAAAGCACATAAATCACCACTTTGCTTGCTATACACACATTTGTTTAACATGCGGTATATGCGGATGCATGTAGACTGCTATATGTGGCAGGGGTGGATGTAAGATTTCTGCCAGAAAGAGGTAGAAATCAGGTTCAAATCCACTAACTATGGGGTACTAGATAAAAAATAATCAACATAATAAAAAATAATAAAAATAGTATACATTTGCATAATAAAAAATAACAAAATAACATTATCTTACATATTAAAAAACAACAAAGTTGGTCTGAAGCAGTAAATTTCTATAAAATTTCTATAAAAACAATGAAGTTTCTCATTAACAGTGCTTTTGAACTGACCTGACAAACTTTTCAGTTCCAGAGGAGGGCAAAATAATTTCCAGGGAGGGGCAAAACGATATCAGACCCTTATTTTACCGCTAAATTTCAAAATTCAGGGAGGAGCAGTTGTCCCTCTCTGGTTGACTATGGGTCCGCCCTTGATATGTAGTATGGACGCATAATAACAAAAAATTCAAAACATGAAAGATTTTCAGGTGAAAATAAAAAATTACTTAATAAGAGATGTTAGTTTATTTGTACGTCTAAATTAATTAAAAAAAAAGCTCAGTGCACAACTTTTGTGAGTTGCTTGAGGATCCATCGTAATCTTATTCGCTAATTTGTCTTGCAATTTAAAATAAAATCATTAATAAGGTATGCAATTATGTATGTTGACAAAAAAGTAGAGGTTAATTCACAGTATTTGGAAGCATAATGTTTAACAGTTGGACAAAAAAATAGAGGCCCGTTGTCAAATGTTTGACTTGAAAAATTAAAGTGTTATTAATTCCGCTATAGATGTAAATAAAATGATTATACACTTTTAATATTTGAATTTTGAATTTTGAAAATTAAACCTCTAGCTCCTAGATTCGCTCATAAGTAAAAACTAAAGGTTTAAATAGCGTTTATTGCGTTATAGCGGAGCAGCTAAAAAAATGATGCTATTGCCATATAGCGCCGCTATAGCGCGCAATAGCATCAATAGCGTCATAGTTTTTATGGTTCGAAACCACTATAGTGCGCTATTTAGAACCTTGGTAAAAACCAACCGGTACCTTAAATCATACATTGGCACCTTTATTTATTTATTTATTTTGCCCTTTTTTGATGAAACAAAGCAATTCACATCCTTCGTTATTTAGGGCCTATTCGAGTGTAGCTCAAAAATTATTGTCCACGTGGAAAAAAAAAATTCACAGAGTGAATTTTTTTTCCTACATAAACAGTAAAAATCAGTTCAAAATATTTTCGTTCTTATGTCCATTCCCCTGCCCACTACGTAGCCAAACACATCCTTAATATATTCAAAACTATCTTGTCAACTTTTGACCTACATCTATTAAAGGCGGAGAAAAGTATCTTCTTAAGTTCATCTTGTGCCTTTATTTTGCGGCTATTTAATTATTTGATTAATATATTCTCCACTATAAATCACAAGAATCCATTTGATGCAAAAACAGAGATGAGAAAAAAAAAAACAAAGAGTATTCATATCAAGCGACTTCCCTCCAACTCTTGTTTATGATGATGATGTGATACCGCCTTAATTTGTACTACAAATTTTGTATATTGTGTTTTTCTGAAATGGAGGTTTCGAGAGGGTTATTATTGTCCTTTATTTTTTATATATATATTTGAGAGGATTATTAGGCAGAGCATTGCCATCAGCAATTCAGCATGTTACATGTTTCATATAGAAGCTGCCATTTTTCTATATGGATAACTATGATGGTGTAATTAAATTTGGAATTCATATCATCAAAGGTCCGAATTATAATTGAATGGTTTGGATTTAAGAGTACAACTAGTGTGCTCCTAGGAGTACTAAGTCTCTTTGTATTCTTAACTCTAAAATTTACCGGATTAATTTCGAATGACGAATCCAAACCGTTGAAATCCTTCTACCTTACGAGTGATGCGTCTACATGTAAAATTTTTAAAATTTTGAATTAATTTAGTATAAAGTCAAGTGGTCAAAATTAGAAGGTTTTTAAATTAATTTTAATGCATTCATTTTTTGGAAACCTTTTGACATAAATTAATTTAGGATAAAGTCAAGTGGTCAAAATTTGCTTTATCCTAATTTAATGCGGACCACTTGACTTTATCCTAATTTTAATGCATTCATTAATTCAAAATTTTAAAATTTTCACATGTAGACGCATCACTCGTAAGATAGAAGGATTTCAACGGTTTGAATTTGTCGTTCGAAATTAATCCGATAGATTTAGAGTTAAGAGTACAAAGGAACTTGGTACTCTTAAGAGCACCCTAGTTCTACTCTGGATTTAAACTCACTCATAAATTTGCTTGAATTTGTTAAATTATTTAATTGTTTTCAAATATGTCGGTTTTCTAATGTAATTGCTCCGTATATCATGCTGCAAATTGTCAAGAACAACCTCTACATTTTTTTTTTCTGATAAAATATTTTCAAATAAAAGATAAGCTAACAAGCCAATAGGCAATACATTTTTTTATGAATTAATTATATTTCATTACTTAACTCAAAATGTCACAAAATAGGAATTGGTCTGGTCAGAACTTGAGACCCGTTCTAGAAAAAATATGATATTAATTGGAATAATATATGTCACCTCATGTTTTATTTGGTCCAAATCAGGCCTTACAACAAAATATAATTCAAAGTGCAGAATCAATTATTTTTTCAATTGTAACCATCAACCAAAGAAGACAAAAACTTAGTCAAACCCAATTTCTCATGAGCTGGTTATCCACCATACACTTATTCATTTTTTAATATTTTTTTATTTGAATTTAATTATTTCCCATCAGATAGCTCTGAATGTTGAAAATTCTTATTATTGGCTTTAATTTTCGCAATACAACAAAAAAAGTTTGTAGTTGCTCATAGGATTTTTTAATAATTTTTTATTATTATTTGGGAGAGTGAATGATTTGTATTTTTTTCTTTTTGATGAAAAAAGATGGAACCACACCAACGGGCAACGGTATGGCTTCATTGGGTGACAGTTTATGGGGGATCTGATGCTGAAATCTGAGGCGAATGAACAGTGTTTCTGAAATTCTTACAATTCGGATCCAGCCGTCAAACTGTTATGAGATACGTGCACAGAAAAAAATTGAACAGCTAGGATCTTAAATTTCAGGAATTTAAGGAAATCTCGAATTTCAGCCGATTTAAATTCGTTTATGGGACCACACTAATGGTACAGTTTAGTATTTTTCAGATGTTAAATCCCATATTAACCATAGATTTGCTCGAAAATTGCTGGGATCACATCATTGGTGTGGTTCTATCATTGATTAAATTTTGATTGATCTGAAGTTTGATTGAATCTTCCTTGCAATTGCATTTGAAAATAAGTACCATGCCAAAACCAGCTGCCCTGAATTAGATTGTTTAGTGGCAGATAAGGTCAAAACAGTGATCTAATTGAGACTAATTTAATGGGAGGAAAAACCCAAAAGTTTGCTTAATGGGATTAATTAAAGGATTAATTAAGGGGTGCATAGCATAGCCCCAAACCAAGCTACTTTGGCATTATTTGGTTGATGTGAAAATGTCCAAAAGGGTTTGCTTATAGAGTTATAGTAGCCCCCAACAAGACTGCGATATTTATTTAATTTGATTCTCTCCATGTGAACTTGGAAACCTTTGCACGCCCCCATTTCTAAATGATTGGTTTTCTTTTATGAATGCGCCATTTTAAATGATTTTGGATACATGCACAGCAAATTGGTTTCTATACAATGAATGCTATCTGTTTGAAATAATTAGATGACTAACTATGGATTCACATATGCTGCAAAATCTCTGTTTTTCCAAATCCAGCCGTCTAATAATTTCTGTGCATATATCTCAAAATAGCTGATTTTTTTGCATGAATCTCAAAACAATTCAACAGTTGAATTTGAAAATCAGAAATTGCAGGATACTGTTCATGGATAAAGAATCGCAGCAGATTCGGATCCAGCTAACTATTATGACATTATCTGCTAATTTACTCAAATCTTTTCATATTTTCCTCTTTAGTTAGGCGTGGAGCTTAGGATGATAAATAGCTAACCCATTACACACACGTTAATCATAAATCCATGATAAATATTATTATTATGTAAAATATGTTTTGTGCGCTGTTGTTAAAAAAAAATAATGTAAAATTTTACCCGTCCATTATTTAACTATAGATCTGTTCCTAATTACCTAAAGGTGTGAATTATTACGAAAACATATCTCATTTCTATCTTTCCTCATCACCCACAAAATAGCACAACAACTTATTTCAAATGCTCTTCTTTTAGAGCTAGTTTAGCTACAAACTGTATGAAATCACTATTACAATAAAACGAACCCCCGATACAAAAGGGGTGGCAAAAAAGCTTGTAGCTCGATAGTGACTTGTATCTAGCTCGTTTGTTACTGGATCAAACTGTTAACGAGCCAGCTCTCTACTAGCTCGGTTCAGAATTAATGAGTTCCATTTGTAAATTTGTATGAATTTATGTGCATTTTATACTGTCAAACTCGGTCCAGCTCGATTCAGCTTGGTCCAACTCGGTCAAAAAAGTTTCTAGAATTTATTTTCTTCTTAAAACAAGGTCCAGCCGGACCCAGTGAGCCAACTCGTCAGCTTGCAAACTAGCTCGGGCTGGCTTGTCACGATTTTGAGCTAAGGTTTTAGCTCGGAAACTCTAAGTCCAGCTCGCTCAGCTGTAGCTCGGTCCATAATTAACGAGCTGAACCAACACCTAACTCGGATCGAGCTAGCTCGTTGACACCCCTAGATACAGAGGATGAGAGGTGCTCTCTATTTCAGCAGAGAGATAGAATCCTTGCATTGCATCCATTATCCATATGTGTCAAGCACACAAATTCAATCTGTACTCACGCCAGCAAAATAAACTGATACCGGTAGCCTAATACAAGTGAGCTGTATTGTGTGACAAATCATACAGCACCTCTAATGTACACAGATCATGACTCTCTAATGTACACAGATCATGACTACCCTGACACATTTCTTTAAGAAATTGCAAGGAAGTTTACTGTTCATTAAAGAAAAGAAAATTGAAAAAGAGAGAAATTGCTTGGAAGGTTGAGATCCAGGCCCAGCAAATGTCGGAGCACTAAACAAATCAAAGTCCCCAATTTCGGTGATTCTTTTAAGACCGACAATGTGATCTGCACTCAATCCACCAATTTTATTTATTTCATCCTTTTTTACTTTTGCTGGTAATAAATTTATATCCAAGAGTGATGAAAAACAGTAATTTTGTAATTACCGATCTTAAGTATGAGCAATTCATATAATACCAAAAAAACAGAAAAGCTACATGTTTAATAAAACAAGCACATGGTTCATACTTTGTTCAAAACAAATTCAATTCAGAAAAAATAATGAAAGAGAATGCTTATATAGTTATATGAATTATGAATTTCTTTTACAAAAGAAAGTGGAGTCTTGAGGAAAGCCACTCACTATAAAAAGTTGGCACAGACCAAAAGTCCACCCAAGTAGAGAAAGTAAGCTATCTAGTTGGATTATATTTAACAAAATTCTAATGTCAATTATGATAAATTCGGTGCAGTTAATCAACAAACACAATTCACATTGAACAAGTTGGCAATTGGAAATGCTCATCAGAAAAATTTTACAAATTTTCCATACCATCAGAGGCCCCTCAGAGTATTGTATTCTGTACTACAGTGTCTCTCTCTATCTGTGCAGTGTTTCTCCTCTATATATCTCCTTTTCTTGTGGGGCCTAAATCATTGGCCCAATATTCACCCTAAATTTCATTCCAGAAATCAAGAGTACACTTATAAACCCTAAAAGTACCGGATCAACTCAACTGCGTATTTTCCTTTTCGTGTTTTCGAGATCTTGCCAATCTATAATTAAAATTAAAATTAAATAACCCCAACATTAGTAAATAAACCTCAATACCTAAATAACTCAACTGCGTATTTTCCTTTTCGTGTTTTTGAGATCTCACCAATCTATAATTAAAATTAAAATTAAATAACCCCAACATTAGTAAATAAACCTCAATACCTAAATAGGTGTTATATTTCATATGGGTTTTTATGATACCGACTTTACAAATAGCATCGGCCCATTATAAAGTGGTAATACCAATTGGAATTGGCACTGCAACAATTAGGTTGTATAGTGTAAAAAAAAAGAATATCGCTTTTACCTTTAACCTCCCTAAACCGCTAACAGAAACAACATCTCCAGCATTGAGTGTTGCCCCATTTTTCGTCACTGTTGACCAATTCACACGCACATCTCCTTTACTTCACAGAAGGAAGAAAACAATTATTAACTCACCTTTTAAGTTGCAAATTATTAACATATAAAAACTTATCTAAATAAAGTGCCCATAATGGCTCCAGTACTCGCAAGTTTTTAATAGGAGACAGGAGAGAGCAGAGATACTTTTCATGCTTTGTGTATCTTACTTGTGCCATGATAGGGGACACTAAGTTAGCAATCCTCTTAGGTATAAAGTTGATCCACTTAGCTATTAAGCAACGGTGTAGTATTAGATCCCAAAGATAGCAAGTCTTTTTTATTATTGAGAAAATTCTTTTTCAAAGATTCTATAGCGATTTCCTATATGAAAACAAGATAGTTACCTCTCAGAAAATCATAAGAATATATTTATGAGCTATATACGCTTTATTCTTCTGAAGGTGGAAAGAAAATGGGAAGAAAAGGAAAAACTGATTGATTATTAACAAAATTAGAGTTTGAAACTTACTGTAATTATTTTTTTCTTTTTTTATAATTAAAAATATAAAAAAAATTCAAGAGAAATTGAACTAAGAATATATGTAAAAAACAAGGATGAATTTACCTAATGAGGCTAACCAATTTAGAGCGTGATATCTTATATCCAGCACTAGCCAATGCATCGACTCTTAATGAAGCTTCTACTGTTTTAAATGATTTCGTCCTGGGAATAAAATGAGAATCTATGCAAGAGCTCTAATAAAAACTGTGAAAGCACAGCAAACTAAATATAAAATATACCATCAAGTGTTGCAATATTGAAGAATTACCTTGGTGGTTCATATTCTAATGCGAGTAATGGTATCTGAGTGCATGATACACCAACATTCCCAACCTAGATAAAAAAAAATATAGAGGAACTATTGCTATGAAAATAATTCATGTTTACCCATAAAAACCTCAAAATGCCATATCTGACATGCGAAACATGAAACATCACATATTCCTATAAAACTATGTAGAGTCCCTAAAAGCCCTTCTCTGCTAATTTCTTAAAAATACTGAACACGAACTCTCCTTTTTCTCTCAATTTTGTAGAAATTAAAATTGATGGATGAGGACAAATTCTAGCCTTTATATAATTGGTCAGGAAAGAGGTCTGTGTAATTCTTTTAATATAAGTTTGCCAGGGTGCAGAAATCTCATAGGTAGTATTTGTATTTCTCATGTTGTGATGCTATGCATTATTATTTTTCAACTTATGAAATATATCCAATAACTATAAGAAAATTAGAAACTTCACCTTGTCAAGTGTGCTTGTAATGAACTCGATCATGTCAGGAATAACAAGTACCTGTGCACCTTTCTCTCCCTGAAAAATTACATAACAGCATTCAACCTAGGTAAGATTTTGAAAATCAAAGTATAATATAATAGATCAAATTAACAGAAAAAGAATGAGACCTGCATTAAGATATCACCAACGGCATCTCTTTCAATTCCTGTCCCCAGGATTGCACCAAGAAAGTCACCATGTGAACATGGTTCAAACTTGAAGTTCCCTGAGATACTAGACATGTTGTGCGTATATTATAATCAATTCACTGTTTATAGTCTTTTCCTTGAATAAGCATTACAAAACTGTTCTATTAAGATCCTTAAAAACCTCAGGGCAGCAATGGCATCTGGATCACTTGTCATTAAATCAGGATGGCCAACTGAAATTCGACATCTCTCAGCCTAAAATATGAAAAAAAAAAAAAAAAGCAAAATTAATATGGAATTAAACTAGTCTGTGCTAATTATAGTACGAACAAGCATTACTAAACATGAAAAAAATATTAAACCTGTGGATAGCCACCTTGCGCAATAGCTTTAACATCAGTGAATTTCTCAATTGTTAGCATTGTCTCCTTTACAACAGGTGGTGTTAGAAACCCCGTATGTAAAACCTCTCTTCTAGAAGTAGCTCTCCCCGCCTAGTAAAACAGACATACAACCTTTATAGCTACAAAAAAAAATTAACCTGTAAGAAAAGGAGATTTGATTGCTCAAAGGGATACATACCAGTTCGAGAATCCGCTTCACAGCTTCAGCTACGGTTTTATCCACCACTCCTTTTAGCGCGGGTTCAGTGCTCGGCTTCCCTGCGGCTGCCACGTGGCAAAGACCTCGAGAGAAGTAGAGTGAAGGGTTGGAAGAAGGGAGAAAGGAAAGGGATTGTAAAGAGACAGAGTATGGGAGGAGGTGGTGGCGGCGCAGTGATCTCGTCAGGGATGGGAAGGCGGAGAAAGAAGCTGCTGACGTGGCGGCCATCGATTGGCTCGCGCTGCTCCGAGCCTCCGACGGATGAACGCGAGGCAATTCAATCCCTGAATCATCCAGCTCCAGCATGCCATATCAAAAAAGAGAGAATCTTTGGAGTTAATGAATGTCAACCATCCAATATACTTCAAGATCCGTGCAGACTAGATCCGCACTATTATTAAAGTCTCCTGTATTAAAATTAGACGGCTAAATTGACTCCGTTTAAAATCATACGGCTGAGATACATTAACTCAAAAGATTCCCTTTTGAGTTAATGCAGAGGATACGTGTTCCGGATGACGGATCTTATTTTCTCAATTGTTGTGGGAATTCACATCCTCTCTTGCACAAGGGAATCTTTTACAATTATTGAATCTGGACCATTCAATTTAAATTGGCACGAATCTCAAAGTCCAATAATACTGTCCCCTATTTCTCCCCGAATCTCAAACCGGATGAGATTTAATCTCAAACTGTAAAGTGATGCACAATAAAAGTGCAGCAGAGGATGCGGTTCACGGATTCTAGTGGTGGACTAGAGAGAAACATGTAATTTTAACGGATCATTATCAGGCCCATTAAAGCCCAATAATTAATGGATCTGATCATCTGATATGAAGTTTGTGCGAGAAAAGAAAATTAATCTCTCGTCTCGTCTGTCGTCTCTTCTCTACAGCAATCTTTTCCTTCTCCGGTTCTCTGAATAGAGGCGATGATCCGATCTCTTCTCCATTTCTCTCTAAAAACCGCTCGCCTCCGTTGCATGGCCGTTGTCTCAGTTTTTCCCTACTCCACCTCGGGTAAACGGGTCTCGCATCGCAAGCGCCAGCGACTCAAATCCAAGTCCGCTGTCATCGACGAGACCCGGTTCGAGGCCACCATCTCTTCTCTCCCGCCCCGTTTCACTCCATCCGACATCTCTTCCCTCCTATCGCTCGAATCCGACCCGTTTCTCTGTCTCCGTCTCCTCTCCTGGTTCATTCACCACCCCCGCTTCCGACCCGACCTGAACCCGTTTCTCGTCACCATAAAAAAGCTCGGTTCCGCTCATCTATTCTGTGAAATGGACTCAGTCGCCTCACTGGCTTTATCTCTGCCTTCATTGCCTAATTCTTCTTCTTTGTGCAACACACTAATCTATTTCTACCTTGAGGCAAATCGGCTTGGCAAGGCATTTCATGTGTACACTGTCATGCTCAAGTCTCAAGACCCAAGCACACAACCCACCACACACACTTACAATTTACTGTTTACGGCGTTATTAAACCGCTGCAGTGGGAATTCTTACATACAGTATGTGTACATGGACAATGTACGGGCACTCTTTAGACAAATGATCGAATTGGGCGTTAAACCTGATTTGCTCTGTTTAAATTCTGTAATTAAGGGGTATGTACAGTCAATGCACTTAAATGACGCTCTTCGGATCTTTCACCAGATGGGGCCGATTTACGGACTAGAGCCTGATGGCTGCACGTACAGTTACCTGATTCACGGGCTTTGTGCCCAGGGACGTACCAGGAATGCACTCGAGTTGTTCGATAAAATGAAGGAGAAGAAATTGGTATTGAATAGCAGAGCTAGTAATTCTATTGTGAGTGCACTGGCAATTGGAGGGGAGATTGAGGATTCAACAAGGGTCATGTGGGAATTGGGGAGCATGGGGCGGGTCATGGATGATATTACATGTCGGGCCTTGATTGGTGAGATGGGTCGGCTCAGGAGCCGAAAAGAGGCTAAGACTTTGGTGCAAGAGATGGCAGAAAAGGGAGTTATGAATCGAAAACTGAGACGGGAGCTGTTGATTTGGATTGAAGATGAGTTTGCTGATAACTGTTCTTTAACGAGATCAGGAGCGTCAAATGAGGATTAGATGGTTCAGATTATGTTATCATCAAGAGGCACAAGCATTTCATTTGTGGGGAATACTTCATTTTGATTTGTAAACTAGGTCAAGGCCTGTTTGTGTTATGAATCGAAAACTGAGACGGGAGCTGTTGATTTGAACTGAAGATGAGTTTGATGATAACTGTTCCTTAATGAGATCAGGAGCATCAAATGAGGATTAAATGGTTCAGATTACGTTATCAGCCGGAACTCAATATAACAGAATTGGTTACTGTGAAACAATACCGAGTGCCATGTTGGTTTTTTCATCTTTCTTCATACCTTTGATTAATCTGATGTTGCGTTGCTCGGTGCAGCGGTGCTGCTCTAGGAGGAACCATAAGAGATTTTTTGTTTTTTGGAACTACTTAAAAGAGAAAACACATCTAGTTAATTTGATAATCTGATTACAAAACTGCGAGTTCAATAAAAAGAGTTATCTTATCTATGATCTAGTCCAACACCGGGCTCTTTATTCTATCAACATTAAAGGCAACTCCTATCATAACACAATCTCCATTAACATAACTTGACATCCTCTTCGGTACAGAACAGCTTTTAAGACAAAAGTCCTGTTAAAAAGAAGTCACCAAATTATAAATACTAACTCTGGCCATATTTGATAAAAATAAATCTGGACAGGTAAATCAGTATAGGCGCATAGGTACACACCTGAATCGTAGTCTTTTGCTTAGTGGTTTCTAATATATTGTACTGCATGCAAACATTTAAAGTGTAATCACAGAACAAAAGTTTAATAAACAAACTTCTCAACAATCATGAAGAAGACATTTTATTTTAAAATCCCTTTGCTTATTTCCTGCAATCTAGAACGAATGTAGCTAATTTAAATTTAAAAGGTAATTGCCAAAAAAGGAACAGAAAATGATAGTTATTTCTCGCACAGGATCCACTCGAGAGTCTCCCCAGCAAACATTGGCACTATCTCTCCCATTGCATAACTATACGTCTCGGGTACTTTCCAGGAGCTTTTTCGCAATACAACCTTGCAAGTATTCCTTGGAAGACCGTAAAAATCCGGACCGTTAAAGCTCGTAAATGCCTCTAGCTTGTCAAGTGCTCCAGCCTACCACAGAAAAATAGACAAATGTTAACACAAGTTTAGATAGCATAATCTGTTACTACTGTTGACAAACAAGTACCCCAGTTTACCTGTTCAAAAACCTTTGCATAGAGAGATAAAGCTAGAGGTGCACTATATATGCCGGCACAACCACAAGAGCACTCTTTCCTTTTTTTATCATGGGGTGCACTATCGGTACCGAGAAAATACTTTGTACTCCCACTGGTTACTGCTTCTACTATTGCTCGTCCTTTTATATAAAAAAGAAAAAAAAAACATTTGGCAAGTTGAGATTGGTAACTCAAAGCTTAAAAACTTGTTAAGAAATAGGGATCATATGAACATACTGTGAGTTTCTCTCTTCAATATGGGGAGGCAATAATTGTGCGGCTGCAAACCACCTTGAAAAAGAGAATTTCTATTTAGGAGCATATGCTGTGGAGTCACCGTCGCAGCAACATTGCCTGAAAAATATTAAATTGCATGGGTAAGCAGGTGACAACAAGCTACTTTTATTATCTAAAAAGAAAAGGACTTAAAATAAGGTAACATAAGAAAACAACTGTGCAGAATACTTCTGCATTGTTTGATTACTTACATAAAACCCCAACAGTTTTTAAAAAAAGAAAAGAAAGTTCCTTCAATTAGTTAGTCTCTAGTATCATTAGAAATAATACTTCAACAAAACTAAGTAGCATATAATGATGAAGGTAATTCTTATAACAGCAACTGAACCAGTAGATAAATCATCATTGGTGCAATATTTTTGCATTTCTCTGTAACAAAAGGGGCTTATTAAAAAAAAAAAATCATCATAGCCTTATAACACTTGCTTGCCTGTTTTGCATGATTTGATAAAGTTGACTGCATCCAATGTCGTGATGTGCTCCATTACAATTTTTAGTGTCGGTAATTTATCAACTAGCGGCGCCAAAATTGTCTCAATAAACACCTTCTCCCTGTCAAATGTGTCAACACTAGGATCGGTTACCTCACCATGTACCTAAACAAAATTTCATAGAAATGGCAGTCAAGTTTTTATTCATCTAAAAAATACTAAACAATATAACAATTACTTACAAGCAATGGCATTTCCTGTTTCACCATTTCCTCAAGAACAGGCAAGCACTTCCCAAAAATATCAGTCACACCATCCTGAGAATTCGTAGTTGCACCAGCTGGGTACAATTTGACCGCAAAAACAGCCCCACTGTTCCCTGGAGACACAATTTTGTCACACAATTTATAGCCTAGAATTCTAATACAGCAACGCACTTGCATACATAGGAGCTTTTCAGTTTATTGATTATAAATCAGAACTCAGAATTTCATGGCACACAGGCACATACAAGTTAAGACCAGGAAGCACAAATATTAGTTATGTTTGGAGTAAGAGGTGGAGTAAAGCCCTCACTCAACACTTTAAGATGTCACACTAAACTAAGAATAAAACACGGAGAGTAAGATGGAGTATAGGCGGAATAAGTTAAACCACCTCTCTAGACGGGTTAACTTACCCCACACTTGCTCTTACTATGCCTGTAAGGCCCATGTCACAGACAGAGGTTCATTTCCAACATCTTACTCCTCTATGGATTAATTTACTCCGCACTTAAAGCTGCCAAACGAGGTGTAAGATAAGAGTATGATGGAGTAAGCAATGTAATCCTTCTTAAATTTAAGTAGCAACCAAACATGACCATTAAGATTTAATAATGCCCCCCTATTAAACCCAGTTCATCCTCAATTGTGTTCTCAGGAGGGCATTAAATTCTCACTTTTGCAGCAACATGATTAAAAAATTTAGAATGTAAATGCTTACTGGCAACTTTAATCTCCTCTGGGCTGGTATTATCAGTCAAGTAAAGTGTCATCAAAGGATTGAAATCACAGTCAGGAGGAAGTGCTTTCAATATAGACTCTCTGTAAACCAATGCCTTAGCGGTGGTTGTGATCGGCGGTTTCAGGTTTGGCATCACAATCGCTCTCCCGAATTGCCTTGCACTTTAATTAGAGCAAGAAATTTATTAAAAAAAAATTAAGAAATAGCTCCGATAATTCGATAAAGTGAAGTGATGATAGGTAGGAGATAAAATCATAAAAGGATCTGACCTGTGAGGAAGAACGGACTGGAGAAGATCGCCGTCACGGAGGTGAAGGTGCCAATCGTCGGGTCGAGTGATGGCTATGGTCGTCTCCATTTGCCCAACCACAGCACTTCGCCTGATTCTCAGTCTGAGGCTTCTCCCGTACGATGAAATGGAGGCTAGATCCTTGGAGAATGGTACCTTCAGAGGAGGAGAAAAGCGCACGGAATGCATGGGCAATTTAATATACAGAGCGCGCAGCAAAGAGTGGCGCAACTGGCGTTGAACGGTTGAACCAAAGCTGGACTTCGGAGCAAACAGGATCCGGCTTTCGGCTGATCGGATTCTTTGTGGATTGTACGAACACATCAGACCATGAACTGGGTCACTGTACACATCAAACTGGGTCCGATAGACATCGGACGGTTATGAAACCCATCGGATCGTTGAGAAGGGGCGGCAGAGGCGCGTCCGGGAATGAAGAAGAATGGAAGGGGATTATAAATTGAGAATTACAAGGTTTTAATTTATTTTTTTCATTATTAGGAAAAAAAATATCGAACAATAGAGTGTGTTTTTGTGAAATTTTAAGAATATTATAGTTTATAACGTTCAACACTGTAGTTAGATATTATAAACTATAACGTCTAGTTAATCTGATTACTAATGATTGTAAAAATTAAAAAATACTGTAATTGGACGTTCTAAACCATAATGTCTAGCTACATTGTTTTTTTTTTTACTTCAGTTCTAATTGATGTTGTTGTAAGATTGTTTTTAACAAAAAAACACTATCTGAATGTTATAAACCATAACGTTCAGTTATTATTTTTTAAACAATTATTAATGATCAGATTAACTGAACGTTATGGTTTATAACGTCCAGTTACATTTTTCTGAATGTTATAAACCAGGGGTGGAGCCAGACTTTCGAACTATAGGGGTCAAACAAATAAAAATTTTCTGCGAAGTCGGATTTTTGAATTATGGGGGTACAATCATATAAAAATTTTCACAGAGAATAGAGGTCATTTTTAACATTTCATGATATTTTATTGTAAAATATAACAAAATTACATATTAGTAAAAAAAAATTAAAATAGGGGTCAATTGACCCCTATAAAAGCTATTTAAATCGAGTCCGGCTAGTATAAAATCAGTGTCATTTCAGCCTATATAACACCAATTCTAAAATCTACCGAATCGATTTTCAGCAGTGAATCCAAACTGTTCAAACCGATCTACTTTATTAGTTGTGCGTTACATACAAATTTTATAATTTTTCGATTTTATTTAGTATCAAGTCAACCGGTCAAATTTGTGAGTTTTTAAGTTAATTTTAATGCATTCATTTTTTAATATTTTTGACCGCTTGATTTGATACTAAAATAATTCGAAAATATAAAAAAATTACATGTAAATGCATCATTCATAAAGTAAATCGGTTTGAACGGTTCAGATTAGTCGTTTGAACTATATTCGATCAATTTTGGAGTTGGTGTCATATGACACCGATGTCATACTAGCCGGACTCATTTAAATCCGCCTCTATTATAAACCGTAACGTTCTTCCTATACTTTTAAATTTCATCAACCCATACCTCATTATCAATATTTTTATTTTGTTTTTCCTATTAATAAAAAAAAATCAGAAATAAAGTCCTTTCAACGGTAAGCGGGCTTAATCGGGTGTGAATGGGATGAAAGATGTTGACACTGGTGTGATTAATAAAAAATTGGGAAATAAAGCCCTTTCAGCGGAAGCGCACTTAATCGGGGGTGATTGTCCAACGGCTCATTGTTTCCTCGGCTAGTTCAATTGATATCCAATACAAGTGAGGTGATGCCAAATACTGAGAACCACCAATTCAAAATCAATAAAATGTATATTGCAGTTAGATGATTGTCAATAAAAATCCATTTAATCGTTTATCCAACCAATATCATATTTAATAAGATGAATATACAAAATAACATTTGGTCACGGATATGTGCAGTTCATCTAAAAAACTTTTTAACCACCACGAATTCAGAATCAATATAATCTATTTAACTGTTTATCCAACCAGTATCATATTTAATAAGGTGAATATATTTATTTATCTGTTATACTTTTAAATTTGATATAAGCTATTAATTATGAATAAGACTATATACTCTATATATAATATGTAAAGATAGAATATGCGACTAATTCTAAGTAGATATGGATATGAATATCTCCACCCAACCCATTGACAAAGATATTGATCGAGAGACTAGATCAGAAATCTAAGAATAAACACGTAAGTACTGGATGAGAGTAATAAAATTCTATTTATTTTACTCGGTTATGTACAACAAGAACAATTAAAACAACATCAACAGAATGAATCGCTAATTTTTCTATCAACAGTTGCCGACAAAAATTTTCAGACCCTTTGCACCGCCGCATGATTGGGTAAGTACTAAGGAAACTAAAACATTTGCTCAATTCCTATATATAGTCCAAACATTTACTGAAAAAAATAAAAAATAAAAATTATAGAAAAGAATTTGTAGCTTTCTGCCTATGCCTCTTCGAACCAGATTTCCTATCTTTCGGACGTTTCACTGGAGCTAGCTTTCTCGGAGGATTTCTCGTAAGTTCATTTGCAGAAGGTTTCTTATAAGGTGTTTCAGTAAGTGCAGGAGGCTGCCGGTTTTTCAAGGCCCTTTGTCTTTGCTCTAACAACTCTCTATGGTAGGCCTGGAATGACATTACAATTTCCAATAGGATTACAACAAGCATCCATAGCTATGCTGATGATTCTTATAAATAACAACAAAAAAAGCTCGGTAAATTTGGTAGCATTTCAAAGAAATAAGAAGAGAAAATGTAGCAAGTGACATTTTCCCAGTTTCAGTAGGGGCTAGACATACCTTGCTATTTCCAAAATTTTCAGCAATATGCATTTCCTTTTTTGTTTTGTAATGCTTGAATAAAAGTAGGGGTGTCAATGAAAATTGTTTATCCATTTACCCTACCTGTATCGTATTCGAAAAGACGGGTATGGGTAAGGTTTTTTTTTTCGTTAGCTTATTGGGTATGGGTATGGGTAAGGATATTTTTTCGTTAGCTAAAAGGGTATTTCGTACTCATTGGATAACGGATAATTATATAAAATAAATTACATATAGATATATAAATATTATATTTAACTTATTCAATTTTATGTTTCTCATATCACTGTATCAATTTTAATTCATGAGAAAATGTATGTATTTTGTTGTACGAAGAATATTACATATTACTTTTTTATTTGAATGTTTTATTATTTAGTTAACAAATTGAATTTTGAATTTGTTACAAGAGATATTTGTATTTTTTATTTTTTTATAAAAAAATTATTAGTTAGAATTGATTGCATATTTGTATTTTGATTTTTATATTAGTAATTGTGATTGCATATGTATGACATAATGAATTTTGATGGTTTATTTGTAAAAATAATAAAACCATTATATTAGTATTATTCGTTATTCACCCACTACCGTTTCGTTACCCACTAATCTTAACAGATACGGGTAAGGTAGGGTAAGATATGGGTAAGATCAACTCTTAGCAGGTATGGGTATGAAAATGCTTTTACCCTACCCGTATCGTACCCATTGACACCCCTAAATAAAAGTTTCCATAAGCCCATAAATTGCATAAAAACTAGGAAAGTAGAAGGGTAATTCTTTGCTTTTTATTGAAAGGACTGAGAGAGTAATATATGTAGGTAATCTGTTGCTGTTTGCAGTGGTAGACATGACACTTCAAAAAGTGATCAAGGGGGAACTTAAAAAAAATGAATACCTGAACAACAAAATCACGCCTTTCACAATCTAAAAACATGTCAGGGTACCAGCCAACCTTCGACCTTATCTTGTCTCTGACTGTGCTAAAACTCAATTGATCTCTGGCTGTGAACCGGTCAACCTCATTGAACCAGAGGCATGTAAACAAGTTCGTTATAGGGATGTGTTCTTTTATTATCACGCATCCTTCGGGCACATCTGTCATGAAACAGAAAACATAGAAAATATTATAATATCAAACTACATATTGCCATTTACTTTTGGCAACTTGATTGCCAAACTTCACATACTTTAAAAACTCCACATGCAATCTTTATCACATATACATGGGATGTATATCTATAGTTCTATACCCCTGCCTTGTACTTCAAATTTCAAGTAACATCAAACACAAAAGGATTCCCAAAATGCCATCCTTTCCTGTTTAGTGTTACTAAAATACCATTTTAGCTGAAGGACACGACTTGGAATTTGGTTGTCTCCGAAGAAAATGAAAAAGGATATAGTTATTGATATTAGCTGTTATGCATCTTACATCATATTTAACATGTTTTAGAGTGGAACATATGAGTTTGCAAATTGGCATTTCAAAATTAGTTATTGTAACACTAGGATGGAGCTCCAGAGGAAAAATACAAGAAATTTGATGTTGAAAGTTATTACATTCAGCCAGTACCAAACTCAGGACTTTTACCAAAAGCACTCACCACTAGTAAAAGGGAGTTTGGCTGAAGAGTAATGGGTCAAACCCTCCCTTCTATAGAACTCAATCTGGTTATCAATAGAGGAGTTGTCGTACTTTCCAGCTGCCTTATTTGCCTCGGCCTCTTCATACACATCAAATCTTCTATAGTGCCGCGAGATTGCCAGAGTTACATTCTTTCTCCATAAAAATCTGTTAGAGATAACAGCAATAAGAAAGATGGACCATCTGTAAGGAAGTATAATTCATAATACACCAATATATCCACGCTACAAAGAATTGTATTAAAAATATATATGTTAGCTTCTGAGGGATTTCATCTTGTTTTGAGGTTGTACTGAGCATAAATGCATAATAATACTTGAAATGTGTTAAATTATTGCCCACCAAACAGTGATAAATACATACAATTTGAAACTTAAAGGGCATAAGCATGAACAGTGGCACTTTACCTTTCTAAAATCTGATAAGGGTCTCTTACAAGCTCAAGTTTTCCATCAATCCAGATAGAATAGCGCACATTTGGAAAAAGCCTATGAAGGAGAAGTTTAGGCACCTGACATGTGTCAATAATTAGGTTATAAAATGAATCATTTCAAAATAGAAGCATCAATATATATATATATGAAGGGTATAAGACCAAATGAATGAAGTATGTTTTTGCACACCTATCCATGCAAGGGCAATAGAGGGACTGAATAGGCTTTTTGCAGGTTAACCATGATATTGTCCCCCAGAGAAACCTAGACATTTGTTAAAAGTATAAAAGAAATAATACCTTGCCATTACGCCTAGCATCACGGTATGGAAGATTTCGTACAACAACAATCCGCCACAAACCAACATATTTATTTACGTCGATTGTGGTATAGTTTTTCATATAGCCTTCTGTTTCTTCATCAACAAACATGAAGAAGCACACATTTTTCTTTGCTTGCTCACTCGCATTCTTCGGTTGTTGCAAAATGTCATAATTTCCTGTTAAGTGCATCAAATAAACAAAAATAGAAAAAAAAAATTAGAAAAAAAAGAAAGAAAGATGTTGGACAAAATACTCTTGCTTTCCCCCTCTAAGAATTCAGTATAGAGATGTAATTTCAGTGTGTTGCAAATTAGAAGGGCTGAAGTACAGTAAATCTATCTAAAAGGAAATCCAGGGCTTGTGCTTCTGTAAATTCAAATGAAACTCTATCAAAGATTAAAATATAATGCTTTAATATTGCAAGAGGAGAAAACAGTAACCATACTCCTACAACATAACTCTATTAAACAGGATAAATATCTTCTACACACTTCATCTCCCATTTTTTCTGTACCCAAACCACCTTCTACAAATGAGAGACAGAGAAAGGCTAGTTTCAGGATCCTATAAAAAAAGGAAACAGGGACGACTGACATATTCCCTGTTTTATGAGATATTTACGATTTAAGAAGTTGTGCCTTAGGTATTATAGGGGCATGTGTCTAATACCACATTAAATGTAACAATATATTACCAAAAATTGCTGAAGCAACCACAACGCCAAAGCAATTCTCCATTGCAGAGAGATCAGATTCATCTATGTCAAAGCCGGTACCTTGACCAGGTCTTCTTCCTTTCACAAACCTAAATGGTGTGAAAAAAGGATGACACGTTTAAGAATTGGCGCTATGAAAGAGATACAACAAATAAAAACTGAACTGAGAAGGAGAGCAACATACCCACAGTGTACCCTCATGGAATCCCTTATATCATAAGACAAGTCCCTGTCCAGTAGAGACGGGTAACCTCCAAAAGAAGAGCCACCATTTAGTGTCTCTCTCTCCACCAAATTCTCATCTGAAATGAAATCTAATGTGTTGAGTACTGGAGATGGAGATGGCTCAACGGGTATGAGTGACATGGCTTGCTCAACTGATACATAACACACTGGACATGCTGCCACGTCAAAAGGATAATATTTATTAGAAGAGATGACAAACTCAAAAAATGTATTCTTAATACTAATAAGAAGCTTCTGAGAAATTTCAAGCATTTTTCAGTATTAAAATGGGCTAAAATCATGAACTAGACTAAGTTGTGTTCCTGGATTAGAAAATAAACATTCTGTTATTCAGGACTAGTGAGACTCCATATATTTTGTGCTGTGGTTGCTGCATAGAGCTAGTTAGGATGCTATTAAACGGTAATTCAAATACATTTTGCTACATTTTTGTTGTCAAATCTGGTACAACACAACGGTTTTATTTTCTTTTACCATTTACTTGTTCTCCGGGACCATTTCTCAATTGATCACTTAAACACCAAGTAACTCCTAAAATATTACCATAAAGCAGCTTGATGTCCCAGTAAAGTCAAATACTAGCTCACATCAGACAAAATTTCATAATTCAAGCAAAAATCAAAATCCTTGAAATCACTGGTCACTTAATGGTAAGGACCTGAAACCACCATATCGATTACTGGTAAACGATAACGAGTAAATAGTTAGAAAACTTACGTCGGGGCCCTGTGCGCTTTGGACTGATAGGAGGAGGCATGAAGGAGAAGTTGGCACAAGGATGTTCAGTGAACATCTGACTTGAATCAGAAATAGGTACAGGAAACATTACGTTTAGTTTCAAATGAGGCGATGGAACTGCTGGCTGTGTTCTTGTATTCAGGGAGATTTCTTCTCTAACAGCGATAGTGTTGGTATTGTGGTTTGAGAGCCCCAAACTTGATTCTATACCAGGAGTTGTATCATCATCTGAAAAATATAAAAGAAAACAGTCATAATCTCAATATTTAAGAATGGTCACATTATCAATAATTTTGAAATGAAATTACTTTTGTTCTTTGTGAATATCGCATACTGATGCAAAGTGATTTTGGAAGGGGTGTTGACAGTGAATCCTCTCTACAATAACTTCTTTAATTATCCTACATGTTGTTATTTTTTTGCAGAGAGACAGAGCGGGAGGGGAGGTCAGCTGGCGTTTCCAATTCATAATTGCTTAGCAAATCAACATATGATTTTAACTAATTATAATTTGAAGTTTTGAAGTATTAACTATGACATGTACTGAGAGCGAGTAACTCAAGTTCGAAAATTGCACAATATCCAAGCACATTTCTGATCCAAGATCAAAATTAGCAACCTGAAACTCATTAGCTAACCTTTAGTAATAAATGAGAAGAGAGAACAGAAGACCACTGCTGAAACAAGAAGCAGTAGGAACATTCCGACCCGCCTTCTACCAGCAACCTTACAGATTCGATTGAGAACCCGCTCTTTGTCTCTAGACCCTTGCAGTGCCATCTTGCTGGGCGTCTTTCTAACGGAAACAGGTAGGGATACGGGTGAAATCTGGATTTGCAATTGCGCAAGACCAGCTCCGTTTTGCATTTGCTGCTGCAATGATCCATAGCTCGCAGATCTGAGCCCCAATGAAGAACCACTCATCTTTTGTTCAGTGATGGCAATGCGACCCGATCTTTCATCTCCAGTTCGTTTTAGATGGCAATTTAATTCAAAACGGGGAAAGAAGTAGAGGACAAAAAATAGGAGATCTGATTTTTTGAAATTCGATAACAATCGATTCAGCTGGTGACGATGGCAACTGATCCCAAACAGGAAAATCTTCCTCAATCAATGCAAAAATATGATAAGCTACCCGAAACGGAATTGTCCGCGAGATCTAATTACCTCGGACTTGTATGTCCAAAAAATCGCATAAACTGGAAAATGAATCGAAAAATAAATGCACGAAATCGGCGGAACTACAACAGAATGGCACAATTGGTATGAATTTCCATCTTCCGCGGTTTCCAAATCTAGGGTTAGGGCATGTATGGAGAGATCACAGATCACAGATCCGCGCCTTCATATTTCTCCTCTCGATTTGAACAAGTTAATTGTCAAAGGGAACGCAATTTTGTTTTTGAGTGGTTATATATATACTTATATATACATACACACGGAATGGAATGCACCAAACCAAACGACAGTGAACTGACGAGGAAGATGTACTGATAATTAAAGAAATTTATAATTTCTTATTAATTTTAATGTAATTTTCTTTACAGGTCGTATTAAGTCACCCAAATTAGTTGCTTGCTTGCTTGCATTATAATTATAATTATAATTATGATAGTTGGTACATCAGAGTCGACCCGGTTGGACGGTCCTTTCCATGACAGGCGTTCCCTCTAGAATTGTTCCAGTAGAATTGCTTGTACAGCTATTCATAAATAAGTTTTTTCTGGATAAAATTATAATAGTTCGTCTTTTGTATTGAGCCCGGCTAGTATGACATCGGTGTCATATGACTCCAACTCCAAAATTGATTATATATGGTTCAAATGACTAATTCAAACCGATTTACTTTATGAATGATGTATTTACATGCAATTTTTTTTATATTTTTGAATTATTTTAGTATCAAATCAAGCCGTCAAAAATGCTGAAAATTGAATGCATTAAAATTAACTTAAAAACTCACACATTTGACCGCTTGACTTGATACTAAATAAATTCAAAAAATTATAAAATTTGCATGTAACACACAACTAATGAAGTAGATCGATTTGAACGGTTTAGATTCACCGTTGGAAGTCAATTCGGTAGATTTTGGAGTTAGTGTTATATAGGCTGAAATGACACTGATATTATACTAGCCGGACTCTTTTGTTTTTGAATTTCTCGATTTAGAAAATTATTGTAGTTTATATTATTGACATACAAGTTATATTATAATTTTTTAAATATATTGAACTTGACGTTCTTTAATTCTTCTCTCAAAAAATTAATGCCAAGAATTAATATTGGTGAAAGCTAAAGGGTGTTGTTTAAAAAATTTAAATGATATATTATGCGTTAAAAGGAACCTTGAGTACTCTTTAAATTTGCATACAAATTTAATAAAGCAACTCTTCAAAAGCACATGTCAATTTGTGTCATTATTTATACAATATTTTTGTTTAGAAGAAATATAACTAAATATGCAGCTATCCACTTTATTTAATAATTGTTTAGTTTATATTCATTCTTTTCTGCGAACAACTAAACATCTAAATAAAAAAATAATATCACAAAACTTAAATTTGAATTACAATTAACAATTGTAACCACAACAATTTTAATAAGTCGCCAAATATTAAAATATTAAGGTGATTTTTAAAATTTATGAGTTTATAATATTACATATTCGTGAATACAATCAAGTTTTTCTCCAATTATAATAGAAAAAAAAAAAGAGAATTCAATTATAGTCCTGACATTAGATTGTTTAAATACATATTTATTCAATATTATTTGTATGACATACCTATACTTATGAGTAATAAAAATGTGACATAACTAAGTTCAAGATTGCATGTTCATGACATTAACTGATATTTAGTCTGCATTAAATATTGAAAAAGTTCCTTTACTTAAGTAATGTATTTATTCACTTATTATTTTAGCTCGTCATTCTATCAATTTTAAAAAGTTAAATATTGTAGATGAATTTCAGCGTCAATCGATGCATCTTTTTACATATATGCTTTATCCAATTCACGTTCTAATTTCAAATAACGTTTTAACTTTCATACTTAGTAAGATTTTTATATGTTCATATAACACAAAAACTAACTTTTAAAATTTATTCAAACTCTGGTCCTTCCGTAGGAGAACCAATACCTCTATCAACTACAATAAACAGCTAAGAACTAGTATTTGGTCCAGTGGCTAAGACACATGGTCTCTATATTAGAGGTTATGGGTTTGAAACCCAGATGAGAAAAATCTTTTATAATAACAAAAATATTAAATAGTTAGATGACTTGTTGAACTACAATAAACAGCCACCGCAGGGTGGCTGAGCGAAAATTGTCTTTTCATGCATTCTATGATAAAAAATTCTAGGCTGTTGCAATCATTCTCCAGAGATCTGCCGGGCAACTAGCAGATGACCCGGTCTATGAAAAGAACAAGTCTAATAACTTTTCCGATCGTCATTGATTGTGACTGAACGTAGCTTATGAACATAGAGCAAACACCAGCCAGCGAAAAAGGGGTCCCCACTCCCCAGTAAGTGTCGTGATCGTGAACGAGTGCCGTGGAACAGGTTTGGGCATGATTTCCTATTTGCTGATAATTAGTTGGTGATTATGTTAATGGAGTATCGGATGGTAGGAGTAACTATCAATCCGTGATGCCTCGTGGCACGAATCACGATGGTACTTTCTCTGCCTTTAAGTGGATGGTAGCAAATAAAAAAAGTGTTATTTTTTTTAATATATAAAAATAAACAAAGGAACGCGTTGAAGCAATGAAGCTTATTAGACGACTCAAACTCAACCAAATTGGTGAGAAATCATAATTAAATATTTTGTCAGAAACAATTAACATGCATTTTGCTAGAAAAACGAAAATAACTATGTCAACATGAACTGATGCATTTTGCTAGAAAAACGAAAATAACATGCATTTTTCCAAGAATTCACTATTGTACCCAAAATTCGATATTCAATTTAATCCTTCACAAGGAATTTAATTAAATTCCTCAATTTTATTTGTCAAAAGAAAATTTAATTTTTAAATTTCTTTTGGCAAAATTAAGGGTCAAAATTTGCAGTTTTAATAAAAACGATTTGAGCAAAGAACCATTGACATTAAAAGAAAAAAAGGAGGTTGCAATCAAACCTTTTGTACAAAAGAAGGTAAACGAGCCTAACACACCAATGCAGACCAAAATGAGAAGCAGCATACCGATACGTCGCCGACAAACCATCTTGCAAATACGTGAGATAAATCTATCCTTGTCCCTCAATCCCGGTGAAAGCATTTTAGGCGTTTTTCTCACCGAGAAGGAGACGGAGACAGGAGGCGTCTGAATTTGCAATGCAGCTCCTCCATTATGTGCTAATTGTAGTGAACCAAAGCTCGATGATCTAAGACCCAAAGAGGATCCATTCATTGTTTCTACGGTGATGCAATAAATTGATCTCTCATCTCCCATTTCAATTTCATCCGCACGCGTCAGAAGAGAAATAAATAAAAAAGAGATGGCAAATATCCAGTGATAGTTTTAGGAACATTGTTTTTGGAAGAAAGAAAATAGGAATCTATTAAATTATGTTTGAAACATGTTCAAAACTAAAATGGGATGTTATTAGTATCTGAATTTGAACACATAAAAATGGACGGAATTCTTTTTTTTTTTTTTTTTTTTTTGTAAAGATGTACTAATTTTGAAAATGACAGAATTACCCTCCCAACTAAGATTTAACTCACCTCTGATGGAATATTTTTCTATAAATGGAAGAAGATAATAAACCGCTACGGGTCCAAACCACAAGAAATCATTGTTTTCTGAAAATAGAGTGGTTTTCTTTGTGGTTTTCATATATTAAGTATTTAATTATCTAGCTAAGTTCTAATAATATTATTTCAGGCCCTCCAAGTACAAGATTTTGAATTTTTTTTTGGGCCCAGTTCAATTCTCATACTTGTTATATGATACTTATTAAATGACAGCATCTTTTTGTATTTTGGTCCAATTACGATAGATCCTATCTGTTTTGAGGCCCAACTTGGAGGGTCAGGATCTAATTCAAAACTTGAGTTTGAATTTGAACCGTCTGATCAAAGTTCAATTAGTCCGAAGTAGAATGTACGAGTCTCTTTGATACAGTGTCGTTATAATAAACGGTCCGAATTTAAATAGAAGAACTTGCTATATATTTTTTGAATAAGGCTAGCGTGCTATCTGTAACATAGTGACATGTCGTATTACCTCCTTAAAAATTTATTGGATATATTTTAATAGTTAATCTAAACCGTTGAAATCAATTTACTACATAAGTGATGTAGTTACATGCTAAAATTATAATGTTTTGAATTTATTTGATATAAAAGTCAAGCGGTCAAAGAATAAGAATTATAAGTTAATTTTAATACATTCATTTTTCATTATTTTTTTGACTGCTTGACTGTATACTAAATGAGTGTAAAAATTAGTAAATTTTATATGTAAATACATAACTCGTGAAGCAGATCAGTTTCAACAGCTTAGATTTGTTGTCTGAAGTCTACTCAATAGGTTTTTGAGGGAGTAGTACGATATGTTACTGTGCTACAGGTAGCACACCAGTCTTTTCCATATTTTTATCATAAGATTATATTAAATATTATTAAACCTAGTTTATTAATAGGTAGTTATAATAATATTGCGATAGATAAAATCATCAAGATCATATGAAGGATGGCTAGTCTTTCATATTGTCTTAATTGTTGAATTTTATTAATTATAAATATTTTATTGTAATACGTAGTAAAATATTAAAATATTAGAAACTTTAATTTTATTATTTCCGTATTATAAAATCATTGATCGAGTCAACTCAAATTATGTCTAAGTTAACTTCAGCTTTCAATATGTACATAATAGATTCATAGCTGCTAAATATTTGCAAATGCACAAATCACAATGCAATATTTATAGATGATTTTATATTGAAATGTGCTTGGAAATCAAATTTTACATTTTTTTGAAATTTTTTTACTATTTTTCCTAAATATTTCAAAATCACTGTTTTTAATGGTTTTGAACCATTCAAAAACAACTGTTTTCTACCTATCTTAAAAAATAGTAACAAATTTCGAAAAAAATGTAAATTTAGTCTCCAAACACATTTCAATATTGACATCTTGTTAAGTGGCTCAGATCGACTATTTGGTCTTTAAAAACAGAGATATAAGCATGAAGTAAAACAAGATTCTTACTTTGCAACTCACCATAGTCCATCTCTCTCTCTCTCTCTCTCTATATATATATGAGCTAACTTGTTTTGGGAAGTAAAGAGGTATTTTATTTCTCACTCGTATCAGCTTCATTGCAAAATTCTCTCCTTCATCCCATATTTGTTCTGCGAATATAATTGGTCCGGTACGTACGGAGCAGATGATTGCGACAGAAACCTCAAATTTGCTGAAGTTCGAATTTATGTTAATTCAGCTGAAATTTGAATAACTAGTTATTTAGGACCAACATGGAAATGACAACACATAATTGAGTAGTTTACATGCAAATCCATAGAATTTGAACCAACAAGTGACAGTTTATGTATTCACTGATGCAGTATACTTATTTAGATCTTGCCAATTATTTCTCAAACTAAGTGAAAATGGGAAAATTAAAGTAGAAAGAAATGAAATGATGGACTAGCTAGATGGTTCAATTGCGAAGAAGCATTAAATTTTGTCTGGAAGGATGATTGAGACGTCAGTATTTCTTTTTCTCTATCTAGTTACATAACACAGATATATCTGTTAAAGTAGAGGGGGCAAAATAAACATTTTCATTTCAAAATAAAATAAAATAATTAATTCAGCTTAAATTTTCAGATTTAATCAATATAAGGAATAAAAGAAAGAATCTAAATTTAGAATGGGAAATAAGAAATTTGAAAAGTTCTAAAAAAATATATATAAGAAATTTGAAAGCTTTGATGGAGAAATCTCAAATTTAGAATGTTTCATATGCAAACAAACAATTGTCCCAACAGAGAACCCATACTTAGTACTACAAAATTCGAAAGAATGACAATGATGTTCTAAATTAAAAAATGAGTTTTAGTTATGAAAGACTACATAATTGAAACAGATATTATAAAATTTACAGTTCAAAGAAACAACCCCAATGCCTTCTCAAATTCACCTTGCTTACCCAGTCCATAAAACAGAGTGCAATAAGTCACAAAATCAGGTTCGGGCCCTTTGAACATCATGCTATGTAGCACCTCCATTGCCTTCTTAGTTTCACCTTTTTTGCACAACCCATTAATAAAAATGTTGTACGTCACGACATCAGGCTTAAGTCCTTTGAAAATCATTTTATGCATCACTTCCTTTGCTTTCTCAATTTCACCTGTCTTGCACAATCCATCAATTAGAGTGTTGTAAGTCACGATATTAGGCTCAGGCCCTTCATAAATCATGTCATGCAACAACTCCTTTGCCTTGTCAATTTCACCTTTCTTGCACAATCCATCAATTAGAGTGTTGTAAGTCACGATATTAGGCTCATGCCCTTGAGAAATCATGTCATGGATCAACTCCTTTGCGTTGTCAATTTCACCTTTCTTGCACAACCCATTAATCAACGAGTTGTAAGTCACAATATTAGGTATAATCCCAAAAGGATCCATCTGTTTATACAAACCAAATGCCTTAGCGAGTTCACCCTCCTTACATAGCTCATTTATAATCGTGTTGTACGTGATTACATTGGGTCCCCACTCACCACCATGTTTAACCATTTTAAAAAACAACTGAAGAGTTAAACCAATGTTTTCTTTGGAACAAAGCCCTTTGATAAGAATATTGTATGAGATCACATTGGGTGTACATCTCAGCTTGGGCATTTTGTCAATTACAATGGTTGTAGCCTCACCAATCCTATTCTCAAAGCAAAGGTTTTTGAGTATTGGATTGAAAATCACAGCTTCAACTCTACGACCCTCTTTGATAAGTTGTCCAAGAATATAAAAGGCTAGATTGTGCAGCTGATTCATTTGGGAACAATATTTGATCACCATTCTATATAAGTATAATTATCAAGACTGATACCTTAATTAAGAGTTGCGAATCAAGGAGGTAGGAGTTGATTGATTCAATGAATGGATAGAGGTTGGAGGATTCTGCAATTATTTCGAAACACATAGGAGACAAGTGTAATTTTTTGTGATTTTATGTGCATGTAGGCTATTTTTAGTGGGTTTTTTTTTTTTAGTTAAACTGGAAATAAAATATTAAAAAATAGATGGAAAGCTCCAAAAATGAAATAATTGTTCTGTAATAATTTTCAAATACATAGGAGTCACCTGTGTAATTTTCTATAATTGTATTTTTTTTTTTCATTTAAGTTATTTTTAGTTTAAACCAGAAATAATATATGGAAAAAAAAATAGAAGGAATTTTTAGAAATGAAATAATTGTTCAGTAATATTTCGCAACACATAGGAGACACATGTGTTATTTTATGGGTAATTATTTCTTTTTCCCAGTTTATTTTCCCCATTTTTTTCCCGTGGTTCCAATATACGTCCTAATGATCATTAGTGTTAACTAATTGTGGTCCCCATTAACTACCTTACGGGGATACGCCAGCATGTGTTAAATTTGGAACTATGTCAATTTGCTTTGTTTAGACCTATATCATAGAAGCCCTTCCAAGATGTTAATACGAGAATTATAAACTAAACATAACAAATACTTAAATAGCCACAATTAAATTAACTCAATTACCCTAAAAGTGCAATGAAACATGAAACAGACCAATTATCAGTAGTCTACTCAGTAAAAATATAATACAAAACCTTGTAATCATGAGCAAGCAGCCTTTGAAGGCCTTTCTTAATGATTTTCCGTCCAAACTTCTCCTGATAAATACAAGCTTGTTAATTCGTTACTCATCTGGGTCCCACGGTTTCCTTCGTCACCCTTCCAGCAATGAACTACTGAGCAAGCAGATAAAATTAACAAAATGGAATGGATATATGTAGTAGGAAAAAAAAAAGTATGTCCTTTGCAATTTGTCACAAATCCATATCTTGTCCTTGCAGAAGTAGGAAAAATGCAAAAAGAGTTTAAATAATTAATGACGAACTCAAACCAACCGTTAGAACCGATCTATATATTTTACAAATGATATAATGATGTGTTTATATGTAAATTTTTAAAATTTTGAATTAATTTATATAAAGTCAAATAGTAAAAAAAATTGCTAGTTAATTTTAATACATTATTTTTTTTTATCAATTTTTAATTGCTTGACTTTATACTAAATTAATTAGAAAATTTATAAATTTTGTATGTAAATACATGTAGATCGGTTTCGAGAATTCATCGTTAGAAGCTAATTTGATAAGTTTTGGAGTTAAATAATTTGGCAAAAAACTTGATGAGTTTAAATAATTATTTTTCCTTACTTTTCTCCGTCATTGCAGTGACACGAGACGGGCACCAATTTTTCATTATTTTTCTCGTAAGTCGTAATTAAGCAATTATTAGAGAGAAACCGACTCTCCAAATAGGAGAGCAGGACCTGTTATTCTAAATCTAACCGTTAAATTTTAACAGTGTCCTGCTCTCCTATTTGGAGAGCAGTGGAGTCAAGATCCTACCAGAGACTAATTGCTGTCCTTGAATCACTATTTTATAAAAATGATAGACTACTCAGTTAATTTTAGACTAGGTCTTAATCAAATAGAAATTAATAGCTCGAATAATTGATTGAAGTGTTTAACTACGTAATGTGTTCGTTTTACTCTACAACATTTTTTTTTTCCTTTTTAAAGCAGGGAATTATTATTTGTTTAGGAGGGCTGGGAAAATTCTAAATCTTGGAAGCGGAGGCGTTCCGATGCCCATCGGACCAAGTCTGGTCTAACGGGTGTATACACCATTCGATCCTGCGTTGCGATGCGTGCCAGGGAGCGCCTAATTTCGTTAACGGAGTCCTTCCGTTAAACTCCGTCATTCATTTCGCCTGGTTTCTTTGTGCCTAATTTCGTTAACAAACCGTCTCCTGTTATCTTCTTCATATCAAAGCTATGCAAATTGAGGTATGTACTCACTTAAAACTCTTTAGTACTTCTTGTTTAATTCTTTTTTTTTTTTGAAATTTCTTCTGTAAAATTTGAGAATTCTTTTGTAAAATTTATGATCATTTTGTTGCAGGGTTACGATTTGCTTTCATAGACAAGAATTTTTATTCAGTTCAATTCGAGAATATTCATTTTAGAGAATAATTGAGAAATGTTTTTCTCAGTATAAAAAAGGTTTGCAATTATATCCAAATAACCTTGTTAGTCCTATTTTTTTAATATAATATTGCAATTAAGCTATTATTAACCCATCGTATCAGAATGTGTCAAACACCTCGTTAGTCCTAATTTAGTTGGCCTTATTTAAGCTATTATTTTCCTTTGTGATCTTGATCTGGATGCTAATTCCCCCAATCTAAGACAGGATCAGCATTCAAAAGCAATTATGAACTCTCAAGTAACAATGTAGTAGCATTCAAAAGCAATTAACAATCATCTTGAGTTATAGTCAAAATTGGTACCAAAAATATTGAGTTCAGATTTGGCTCACATAAGCATCATGTATCAGTACAAAAATATTTTCAATAAATATAAGCAAATATTGATCATTAGTGCACCAGTCTTTGCAACTAAAATTGAGAACTACACTCCTGCTAAGGTACTAACTGGTAACATAGTGACAATCAACTCAGTAAATTGTTAAAATGCTCCCCAAACTTTAAATAAAAAAAATCCAATATAAGCATACCTGCAAACTAGATCGCATCAGCAAGATAAAACAGAAAGGGAATGGCTACGGTGCTATGGATAGCATAGAGGACTCCGTGCAACGGCTCAAAATTTGAGTTTTTAAAATCCTAACGGTCGATCCAAACCGTTAGATGTGTTCTCCATATTGAAATGTGCTTGGAGACCAAATTTTATATTTTTTGAAATTTTTTTACTATTTATTAAGCCACTTTGAAAATTTGAAAAAACGGGTGAACAGTAAAAATTTCTGGACCATCGGATTAGCGATTTTCAAAGTGGCTTAATAAATAGTAAAAAAATTTCAAAAAATGTAAAATTTGGTCTCCAAGCACATTTCAATATGGAGAACACATCTAACGGTTCGGATCGACCGTTAGGATTTTAAAAACTCAAATTTTGAGCCGTTGCACGGAGTCCTCTATGCTATCCATAGCACCGTAGCCATTCCCAAACAGAAAAGCTATAGACCAGTATATATAGGCATATGGCAAAACATCAAATGAAAAAAAAAATCCAATTTTTCTTTGCTTTTTTTAGAGAAGAACGGCTAGCAACTCTGCAAATGTAAAAAATCTAGTTTTGGGAGAAGAATTTGACAAAACTTCAAATGTAATTAATATCAAAATTCAAAGAGTTGCATAATTGTTAATATAACATACCAAAATATCTGAGGCGGGCAAGGGTAAGAGGGCGGGTAAGGGTAAGGTTTAAAAAAAAAACCCGTTCTACCCTCACCCGAGTTACCCGCCCTACCCGACCAACCCGTACCTGACTTGCCCGTGCCCGACCCCGGGTTACGCCCGTCCCGTCCCGAGAGCAAACCACTAGTTACATCTATCAGGTTCTCCTTCTCTACAAATGCCACGTAGTCGTTTCCGCGCAACGTGTTTCTCTTGCCGTTCTCAGAGCCGCCTCTTCTTTGGTTTGCCTCAGTATTTCTGCTATTGGATTATCGATTTTGGTTCTCCCATTTCTGCTCCTGCTGCTTGGTATTTCTTCTCTTGTATTATCAATTTTAGTTTACCCATTTCCACTCCTGCTGGTTGACTATCTTTTTCTTAAGCAGGTTAAGGTGCCATGTCAATCAGGTCATGTTAAAGTTTCAGGTCCAGTCAAGCATAGGTTTGCTTGGATTTTAGGTCATTTGGTTTCAGGTTTAGGGTGGGAGTTGATAGGGTATGGGTCGGGTTTCAGTCTGTTTGATTTTCCAAATTACTGGATCTGATCTACTCAAAACCCAGGTCGGTATTTCAGTTCCTTCGGGTCATAACAGTGCTGCCACCTGTAACTATAAGGTTGGATATATCATGGTTTTGGTAATGGGCCTAGAGCCATAATGGATGTTGAAGTCATTTATAAATGATGAGGTCCTCAGTTATCAACCTCTATTTTCTAAAATAAATCTTCAATCCATTATTTTGAATAAACAACAATACCACTTGGTACTCCGACACTCAGGTCCCAATAGACACATATACTGCCAGTACCCGTTACTATTAATGACTACCCAAACAGTACCGCCATACCCTCTCAAGAGCACCAAAAATATGAGTACTGGTACAACAATTGGTTTTGAACTTCACCATTTTACTTTGAATGCCAGAGTCATAGAAGTATTTGATAAGAATTTTTTCCAAGCCTTTGCGAAGCTGTAGTCACTTATTAAGCCGAAACATGACATACATGCAACTGCAGATGCAACATTACTCTTTCAAGGTATGACAGTACTGATTTTGCAATTATTTCCTTACCATCTATATTGATCAAATCAGCCACTGCTTTCCTATGTGACACTGATGGTACAATTAACTACATGTTTCCTTCACTGTTTTCTTTTCCCATTGATGTTTTCCAATAGTGTATATATCTTTCCTCTGATGAGTGATATAGGTCAATTTGTTGGATTGATTAGCAGTAACAGTTGCAAGCTGTTTGCCATCTGACAAAGTGATCAACCCCGTCATAGAAACAAGACCATCTACTGAGGTACTCCAAAGGGGACTTCTGATTACTATGGCATGTGTTGACGCATATGCTAAATTTAGCCAAAGCAATTCAATAATTAATTAACAACATTACTTTCGTTAATTTCTTCACTGCTGTACTTACCCCCAGCTCAAAGTTCACGAATTAGTTCTTTCTGTTCCTCTAATTCATCCGTCCTTTTCTTATTTCAGGTTTACTACCGCATCATCCCCTCGATAGTAGTATACGAATAAATAATAGAGGCTGATATATACATCACCATGATGTGATATCCCCGAATAACTCCCACGAGTTCTTATACTCCACTCCAATGAAATTTGATTTACATGAAATTTGTAGTAGTGTCAACCATAATTTGCTCCTGAATTTGAACACATGTTGTTCACCTTCTGAGTTATAAGTCATGACTTACTATGCACATACTACGTACAATGTCTTAAATTCCTTCTAATGTACATATTTGTGCACTTACCTTGACAACAACTGATGCATACCTAAAACTTCTCATATCAAACAACAACACCATCGACAAGCTCACATCCATTTGCACAAACATTGATGCAAAATAACGGTTAGCCGCAACATGAAGCACGTAGTTACATTCACTTTCTGTTGCATCTTGAAATTACGTCCAAATCTGAATAATTATCGTATTTTGCAATACTATTCAATTTTTCATTAATTCATTTGGGTGGATGTCAATGTTGTCTCCTCCTCCTGTCCATATGTACACAAGTTTTTATTCGTCAAAAATAAAAATAAAAAACAGTTAGTGTTTAGAGAAATAGTAATTATTATTCAGGAATTCTCGTCTATTATTAGTTGAATCTATTTTTTCCCGCTATAAAATTTGTGCGATTTTTAAATATATAAGGTTCATCTTTTTTTAGCATAAAAATAACAAAATTTGTATTAAACAAAATTTGAACAATTTTTTACAACAAAATTTTTTCGAGTAAAAATTGAATATGATAAAATCACGCAACTATATAATATTCATAAATAATTTCTCCATCTTAATTTCGAACCCGCAACATCTTGTACTGAGAAAATTACTTTTACCATTAAACCAAAAACAAATTCTCAAAATTAAATGATCCTCGTCATTTTGGCAACAGCCCATTAAAGAAACGTCACCGAGATGATCTTTTCTTTTTGGGTCTCGGTATCAAGTACAAAACAAAATAGGAGTCAATTGATACTCCTCTGCCTTGTATAATTTATTTTTTAAATTTAAACCAATAAACGAAATTGATTTGAAATTTATACATTTGGTACCGTGTCACAATGGCAATTTTTTTTTTCTGGACCATATAATTAATCCTAGCCTCCAGTTCTTTACTACTCATGACATGAAAGAATATAGGGGTGAAAATAGAGTGAATTCGGAGCGGATAGTGCTAATATTAAATTCATATTCATTATTTAATGAGAGGATATGAATACGAATATTCTATTTAAATAGTAAATAGATGTAAAAATTTAAAATCTGTTTTAAACGGATACAGTTCAAATAATTTACTTATAGTCTGCAGTACACACATGTATGATTTATGTCTTCCAAGTGTCAGTTTCTTTCTCTGTTTGTGCCTTCACATGTGTCGTCCTGGTCTGATTCCCTCTTGATAAAGATTATGGAGTTACTACTGTTCTAGAATTGCATAGTTTGATTTTGCATTTTTTTTAATAATTATGAACCACCTGATCTAAGATGAATGCCAAAAAAAAAATTATTTTGGTGGTTTATTTATAATGACAGCATGTTCCTAAAATAATTAACCTCCAATTTTGAGTTCTGATCCCGACTGTCCCATTTGCTTGATTTAATTTTAGTCCCACCGCAACAGAAGAGAGGAAGACGCGGAGAGCGGGCAGAGGGATCTGACTCCGCTGCTTTTCCAAATCAAACCATTCATCTGTATTGAGATTCGTGCATGAAAAAAATTTAATGGTTTGATTTGGAAAAGCAGAGTCCTGCTTGCCTATTTGGCAAGCAGCGGAGTCGGTTCCCGGGCAGAGGAGCACGTAGCAGGAGAGGAAATACGTGGCGAGTGCGGGATAGGGAAATACGTGCTGACCTCGGAACTCATTGAAAATTAAGGATATATAAATAAATAGAGATCCCAATTCAATGTGAGGGGGTGAGTAACCATGTAGCCCTTCAAAAGGGGTACACTTAAGGGCAGAGTGGAAGCTAGTGTTATACCAAAACTCAGCCATAGATAGCCAGTGATGCCATTTTTGGGCTGTTCATTTGCTATGCAGATGGATTGCAAACACAAATGTAGAATGATGTTACAAATAAGGAGGCCAAGCAAAGAAAAAAAGTAAGGTCCACAAGCCTATCCAATTAAGGATCCATACAGAACTACTTTTAAATTGCATAGTCTAATATGTGAACGAAAGAAAATATTGTATCTCAGTACAAAATTTGTAAGAAAGAAACTGACGACATAACAAAGAGTCCATACAAAATTATATGAAAATTAGTCTAATATAACCACCTTCAGAAGTCATCCGTCTTGCACCTCAGCCCATGGAAAAGAGTATTGTATGATATCCTGTTTGGTGTGATACCTTCGGACTTCATAGTATGCCGCATCTCCCTCGCTTTCTGAATTTCACCTTTCTTGCACAACCCATAAAGAAGTATATTAAAACTAATAATATTGGGACTAATGCCTTTTGACCTCATGTTGCCTAACACTTCCTCAGCTTGTTTTGTATTCCCTTTCTTGCACAACCCATACAGAAGAGAGTTATATGTGATTACATTAGGTTGGATCCCTTTTCCAACCATACAACTCATAATGGATTTTGCTCGATCGACTTCACCTCTTTTGCACATTCCATCTATGAATGTAGAGTATAAAACAACATCATACTCAATTCCTATAAACTGAATGTTATCAAATACCTTTTCTGCCTTTTCATTTTCACCCCGCTTGAACAACCCATCAATCAGTGTGGAATAGGTGACCACATCAGGAACAATCCCCTGAGAAGTCATGCTACACAAAACATCATTTGGCTTCTCAATTCCACCTCCCCCCCCCCCCCCCCCCCCCCCCTCCCCCCCCTGAACAACCAGTATTGAATAAATGCATTATATGTGATCACATCCGACTTAATCCCTTTAGAGGTCATGCAGTGCAGGACTTGTTTTGCTTCATTAATTTTTCCTACTTTGCACAGACCACCTATTAAAGTGTTGTAGGTCACAGCATTAGGCTGCAGTCCTTTGAAAAGCATGCTATTAAAAAATTCCCCAGCTCGGGAAATCTCCCCTTTCTTACACAATGAATCGATAATTGTTGTGTAAGTGACAACATCTGGTTCCTTGCCTTTCGATACCATAAAATCCATCATTTCAACTGCCTTGTCAGTTTGGTCATTCTTGCAGAGAGCATTTATAAGTATGCTCAAAGTAACAGTGTCCGGTGTAAGACCTACAGCTCTCATCTGATTGTATAGGCTGTTTGCCTTTGATTGGTCCCCTACTTTACACAGTTCACTTATCATTATATTATATGTAATCACAGAGGGATTCAACTCACCTCCATGTTTAGCCATCTTATAGAAGAGTTGAACAGCTAAGCCAATTTTGCCATGTTCAAATAGTCCCTTTAGAAAAATACTGTATGATACCACATTGGGTACGCATCCCAGTTCGGGCATCCTGTATAAAATAGTGGCAGCCTCACCAATTTTGCTGTCTGAACATAGGGCTTTAAGGATTGGAGAAAATAGTATGGGCTCAGCTTGATGACCACATTTTATAATTTGTGCAAGAAAGGAGAAGGCTTGCTTGAGCAGTTTCTTCCGTGAGCAGTAATTAATCATCAGAGTGCTTGCTGAGGATGAGGAGTTTCTGTTAAGGTAATATTAATGTTTATTATGTCTTCGAGATTTTGTTATTTTTACTAATTTAATTTATAAAATGGATGTTTTTTCCTTTAATAACTTTTTCCTGTTGTCTTTGTCTATCCTAGATGATCAACTCAACCAAGAAAATTCTATGCTGTGAAGTTTTCCTGCTCAATTTTTTTTTTGTTTTTTTGAAGGTCAAATGGCAAGTTTGGGTGCCTGTTGGATTATGATTTGAGTGCTGTGGAATTTTTGTTGAAGAATCATATACCAATGTACCAAAAATCTTCACAGATATAGAATAAATAACAAAATTGATCAGTTGAGATCGTTAGACGGATCAGTGAAATAATGAAATAATGAAATGCGATATACCAAAAAAAAAATTATATGCAATGCGATATATGAAATAATGAAATCAAACCATGAAATTCTTGAAAGTGTGCGCTAGAGGAGAGATTGTATTTATTTTATTTTTATTTTTTTTGTGAGGGGACAGGAATCATTTTCTGTTGAAGAGTTTGTTTGCGTAGCGGTTTTTTTTTTTTTACCTCCAGTCCGACACGTATCCGATACCGATACGCACCTGATACGGCACCGTATCCAGATACGTGTGGATACGGTCGGATTGTACCCAGAAACCGTTTCAGCGCCAGTGGACCGCGTCCGCACCCGTAGACCGCGACCGTGAGCCGCTCCCCGCACCCATGGACCGCGGTGCATCGCCCGTGGACCGCGCCCGCACCCGTAGACCGAGACCGTGAACTGCTCCCCGCACCGTAGATCGCGAACGTGAACCGCGCAAGAAATTTTTTTTTCTGCTGAAGGTGGGAATCGAACTTGGGTTACCTAGGTTAGCGCCAAAAGCATTAGCCACTCCACCAAAGTTCTCGTGTTCTAATGTAGTATAATATTTGATTATTTGTACAAATTTGATTTAACTTATGATTATCTAAATACAATATATAAAATAATTAAAAATAATATATATAATAAACGTATCGTATCTTAAATTTTTGAAAATTACCGTATCTCCGTATCCGTATCGTATCCGATACGATACCCATACCCGTATCTATGCTACATAGCTCGTAACTGAGGCCCATGCTACAACTCTACCCAACAGGCCTTAAATGTTCAATTTTTTTTTTTATATATGTGTGTGTTATATACAATCGATATTACAGTACTCGTTGACACCCCTACTTTTATATATTGAATTTGCCTTCACAAAATAAATATTCATTTTAATCATGTACAACATGGTGCACTAATTAAACTTAACAATGATATAAGAGTTATTTTCTACTACTATTGTATTTTGATGAACGTTCACTTTTGCTATTTCAATTGTTAAGTTTACCGAACATGATTGAAATTGACTATAAAATTGACTAGAAAAGAGAGTTTTCAATTCCATGATTCCTGATTCTTTCACTATTTCACGAACGGGCCCTAGAGAATTGATAAATTGCTAAAGTCTGGAATTTGCAACAATTGGTGTGCTAACTTTAGGCCATAATCTTTTGCAACATTATGTTCCACTGAAATTAAAAGAATCTTTTGCTTAAGTTTGCAGGACCCAACTTCATATTTGCAATCGATGATACTATTGTAATTTTGCAAGTTTACAAAAATGAAATTTTTTCATGCTAGTACGTTGATATGCGCTCATTAGACAGACATAAAACTATCAATGTATTAGTAAAAAAAGTCTATAACAGTTTAGTCACCACCAACAACTAATTCGCCCATTAATCAGCCTAAACAGCCAATTTTTTATGACACTGGTATGTATAAAATTGGATTTGTATCAGAATGATGGTAGTTACTAAACCTGATATCACACAGCGTGCTTATCGGCACACAAGAAATTATGTAATTGAAGCTATTACATAATTGCTCGTGCAACCATAATCGGTAATTCTATAGAATCATCTCAAGTAAATTATCAGTACAAATAAGTAAAAGAAGAACGGTTATTCATAACTCAACAAATACAAAGGTTCTTTCTAACTAAGGATTTCAAGATCAACACATACAATAGGAAAGTCGTCAGTAATAATAGAATATTGCGGATATCCAACAACAAAAGGTATGCCAATAGAGACCCCAAAATCAGAGTGCAGAGCTATAAACTAAACCATAAGGCTCGGCAGATTAAGTAAACCTCCATACTCAAACATAGCAGGGTAAAATATTCAAGAGTTACACTGATTAAGGTAAAAGAGGCCAACATAAAGCCAAAATAAAAAGTACAAATGTCTTGGTTACAAAAAGTAAACTTCTCAACACTAGTTCAAACAAAAACTCTGCTGTTTCTACCAAGCAATTTAGAAAAGTAACTTACTTCTTCTTATCTGTCGGGTGTCCATGCCCAGCCGACCTGTACACCACAATCAAAATATACACAAGGTCAAGCTACTTGAACAAGCCTATTTATTCCCTCTTATATAAAAAGGCTAAATAGGTCAAAATATACACATAATCATTTCAATTGTGTTGTGCCCTTCAATAACATTGAGATAGCAATGATACATAAAAATGGAAAAAGATTGAGAAGAATATTGAGACAGAAGTGACCTCATCTTGCGAAGAACATTGGCCATCTCCTCTCTCTTCTTCTTGGCGCGCTTGTGGGTCCCGAGCTTTCTCTTGGCAACCTTAAGGGCACGCTTGTCTTTTCCCACCTTGAGCAACTCAGTGATGCGCTTCTCATAAGGGGCAAGTCCGGCAACCTCCTTTATCAGGTTCCTCACAAAGTGAACCCTCTTACTTGTTTGCTGAATACATTTCAAACAATCAAAGATGGTAGACAACTACATTAGAAAATGCTGAATACTTGGCAGGGATGCTTGTATAATAGTAGGATTGATCTGATAGAAGGAAAAGAATGTCTTCAAGTTCAGACACAAAATACAAATTTATTCAGAAGTTAATATTTAACCAGAAAGCACTCATAGGTTAGATAAAACATACAAGTGTAAATTGACTAATACAACAGAAACTATTCTACCAGGCCAGCTTTTGTTTGAAGTATTTAATCTAGCCAGGTGAGCAGTATTTAAACTACAAAACAGAGATTTTGCTAAAGGTGTGCCTCCTACCACTACACCAATGCTTACTGCTACACTGGTGCCAGATCTGACTGCTGGTATTGTATTGGGCAGTAGAGCAAGCTATGACTAAAATGCAATTTCTGCTTGTTGCACAAGCTACCAATTGCCACAAGTTTTGTGGTTGTAATAGTTGTTTGGATCTTGATTGTTTTGCTTTGTAGATGCAGAGTTACTTATGCAGGGGTTTATTTTTTTAGGAAGCAAAGGTCGATGATGTCAAATTGTTGCGAGACTTGAGTTGGCAGCTTCTAGCTCCAGTACCAGTACTGGTACAGTAGAGCAGGTAGTTACCATGCTCTGTCAATGAACATATTGTAAGGTACTGAGACCTTTGACACCATGGGTTATTTACAGTTGTAAGAATAACTTTTGTTACATAATAAATTGGGCTATATTGTCTTTTCATAAAATAAAAAATAGCAGACGATCATCCTCAGATGCGAAATGAACGAATCGAGATAAATGTGACAAAAGAATTACCCCTTTCCTGCTGGAGGGGCGAGCAGGTAGCTCCCGCTTAGTGACGATGTGGCCTTTGTTGATCCCCACCAATAATCCAGTGTTTGGTTGCTTCGGTGCCATTTCTACACACGATTTCATACACACAAACAGAAATATTAAAATCAAAAGCAAATCGAAAGATCTAATCCAACTAAATAGACATACAAATCAAGGGTTTAGAGAGCTTGTGAGAGAGAGAGAAACCTGAGGCGCAAAACCTAACCCTAGCCGACTGGGAGTCGCAGGGTGTGCTTCGGTTCTTCCTTTTATATAAGTTCAACTTTGGTAAATATAGGCCCTTGATTTTATCGTGATTATAGAGAGGCCCATTTTAATTCGAACCAGGGCTTTTGTTAATGGAAAAGCCCATCATAGGCCCACAGTCTTTTTGTGCTTTATATGTTGGTGATAACTACTGTGAGTTCAAATGAACTGTATCTTTGTTTTTTCAAGTAGGAAATAGGTGTCAAGTATGCCTTATGTACCAAGATAGATGTGTATATGTAGAATGTGACATGAGATCAGCAGCTGTGCGTATAGTTGTACCATATATATTTAATATAGAAGGGCAAAACACTCTTTTAATAATTAGAAATGATCATAATAGCATGTCTTTTTTTTTTTAAATGTATCCGGACCCTAAATTTTAATATATGTAAACCATAAACCGTAACTCAAAAGTGCGTCTTTTGAGTTTAATGTATCTCGACCGTTTGATTATTATGGAGCTAATTCGGTCCATGTCTATGAAGCACAGGACCCTTTAATATTAGTGTGGATCTCAATCAGATGGTCCAGATCTATTAAGGTAGGTTCCGTTAATATAAAGGATACGAATTCCAGGGGTTTGGAATATTAAAATGCTTTGTTTATAGTCAAAACAAAAAAAAACAATAATCCAAGTGCAATGCCAAATACTAAAAATATACCTTATCCAAAACAAAGAAAAATTATATTATATATATATATCACGAGTAAAGCTAATATGCACTTAAGTGCACCGTGCACTTAACCCTAGGACCGTCCGATTTCTTTAAAAGTCGTGTAGCACGGATCTCAAAGCTAATCGGACTGTCCGAGGGTTAAGTGCACGTGCACTTAAGTGCATATTAGCTTTACTCATGCCACTCGTCCAAAAGATATTTGGAACTTTGCTTCTTGTGGTTCAAGCATGTCCCACAGGAAGAATCATCTAAATATGTTCTCATTATCCGAATATACTTATAATAAATAAATAATCAAGAAGAAGATTATTGTGTGGGACCCACAGGATAAAATTGGGCAGCTAGCGATCTGATGTAGATCCGATCCATTGGCGCTGTTCGTCGACGTACGTAGATCCGAAATGTATTAAAATAATCAAATTCACTTACATATTAATTAAACTTTCAGGAATTCTACTTAAATTTTAGTAGTGAAATTTGAAAAATATTACGAAAGATGTAATGAGAAAACGAAACATTCAATGCCAGGTGGGATCTGATGTAGATCACAGATCCAAGGAAACCATCAGTGTGGAGAAAGAACATGCCTACAATTTTGCTATGTACCTGCTGGTATGAGAGCAGTTTGGGTCTGATGGACTCTATAACCGTTCAATCTGCTTTAAGATCATTGCACACAATTATTAAAGCAAACTCGCACGGATATTAAAGCAACGTGCGCAGATTTTGAAGAGGATCGGATCTGTTAAGAAGTAGAGCTCTGGCTATGGAACTGCTAATACTAGTCATTTAGAATAGTAGAAAGTAATTTATGTTTCTGTTTCTTGCTAGCCATTAGCAAGTTATAAAAAAAAATTTGAAAAATACGAAGGACAAAATCTGAAAATTCGTAAAAAGATAATTCTGTCACTTACATGGTGATACGCCCCTTCCCGGATGCAGGCGGGCCGTATAGCTGGACCTTCGGTTTACTGGGCTCGACCTGCGTCGAGTCTGCAGGCCGAGATGTGCGGGGTGGAGTGCTGTGCTGTGGGCGTGATGTGTGTGTCTGAGGTCTTTAACTCTTCCCTATCATACCTCAGTAAGTGTGTGAAAAGTCCAACCCGCAATAAATGAAGCTCAGTGCCTTAAATAGGCCTGGTTGTCCGTACGGGCGGTAAGGGCACCGCATGCTGCGGTGAGAATATGCTGGGGCCGAGCTGGGCCCTCTCGGTGCTGGCACCAAGCGAGGCCCAGTTCGGTCGTGTTTATTGATTGGTCTCTTGTCAGGCCGGGATTCGGGTTGTTACTGCTCCTTTCGTTTGGCCCTTGTGTGGGGGCCTGGTACAAGCAGCTTTCGGCCTGGGCCGTTGATTGGTGTTGCGAGGTCAGCTAGGCCTGAACTTTCTTCGTGGCTGCGGCCTGGCCCGGGTTAGGAGTCTAAGGCCGAGCCTACATCATTGTCCGAGGCCTGCTTTGTCATGGGCCATGGGAACAAGGCCCTATCACATGGGCTGTATTAAAATTATGTCCCTAGAATTTAACACACTAATATATAAAATAGGACAGATTGCTTTATCAAATTACGTCTCTAAATTGATAAACTAATCAAATTACAATCCGTCTTATTTAAATGACAATCGCAAGAGACAATTTTCTCAATCTCATTTTAAAAAAAATGATTTTGATATTTCATCTCGGGGGAAACATTTAAAACATTTAGTTCATATAAGAGAATATAGGTTGAGGATGTAATTTCATGGTATGTCAGTCTTATTCTCAAATTTCATATCTAGAACTTTTAAATGTGGTGCAAAATTAAGATCGAAAATTGAAAATTTTCTCAAAGAAAAAAAATAAAATTTAGCGTGCAACGCGTGCAGCTAATAATTAAAAATCTCTAACCAGAGGTCCAGAACTAAAGAACTAATAAGAGGCTTGGCTTGGCCCGGATCTTCTGCATTACCTTATCGTTTGAGTTTTAATTCTTACCGTTCGATTAGAATCTGAGTCAATCCGGTCCGAATCTGTAACGCACCGATCCCTTTAATTAACGTGCCAATGTATAATGAACGGACTGGATTTAAAGTCAAACGGTGAGATACCGGTGAATTCCAATATCCTCCTGCCACGTCTCAGCTAAGCTATCGCTTTTCGACACATAAGCTGAATTCGCATCCTCTGAGATATCTCAAACTTTGCGTGACTTTTTGGAATATCTCAATTGTTCAAATAAGTTCTGCACGAATCTCAAGGCTCAAATAATACTGACCCCTACGTTCTCCTGAATAGGCACCGGACACGTCGTTCACGCAGAAATTGAGATATCTCAGAGAAAACGCACCCAAGTGGGACCGACATGACAAAAACAAAATTCTGTATAAATCCGAGAAAAAGATGGTTACTGGATCAGAGGAACTGAAAAGCTTCAAGCCTTCAACAAGAAAGGGTTAGAGAGAGAGAGACGATAGAAATGGAGATGAGTTTGTCAGAAATGGTTCTGGATTTCTTGGAAGAGTTAGAAAGAGGAGAAGAGAGAGAAAAAAGCAATGAATGGGAGAGTGGAGATGATGATGATGATGGAGAGGGTTCTAATTCTATCGGAGATGCGAAGCAGGACAAGGATTTCTGGCAGGCACAAAACAAGCTTCTTCATGTAAGCTTCTCGTGAAAATAAAACATTTTTCTTATTATCATTGCCAATCTGACAAGAAATTCCACTGTATGTTACAGGAAGCGCTTGAAGAAAAGTGCAGTGCAACTGAGAATAGGATACGAATGAACACAGAAGAAGTGATGAGGAAGTTAAAATCCGGCAACTCAACTTGCTGTTGCTCCAATCTCATTTTGGCAATTGCGAGTTGTAGGAACTGCATGCTTTCTCAAATAACAGAATTTTTGCGGCAGGCTGGATATAACAGTGCCTTTTGCAAATCGAAATGGCAGCGTTCGCCTGAAATTCCATCAGGTACTTGTTGTAAAAAAATGAAAATTTTGAAATTAGTTCTGATTTTATAGTTCTGATCAATGAAAGAAAAAAAAAACACAAGATCCATTCATCACTGTTATAGCTACAACTCCCTCTCCAGCAACTTGGTTTTGTGAAAATTGGTGATTTGCATCACATGAGACAAGCATAGTATACCAGATAGGTGTAATTTGGTGAAAATGTTGTAATAGAAAACAATCTATTATGTATCCAGTATTGTATGGAATTTCAGGGGTTATAACAAAAATTGTGTGAATAAAGGTCTAATCTTGTAATATTGCCTCGTTGTCACTCCGTGGAATTTGGTGACACCTGGTATTCTGGTACACATATCTTTCAACTGTACAAAAGATCTCTATAGAAATAAAATCACTTACTGGTCAATCCAGGGACAAAAACCAGTCATATGTGCAAGTGGAAATATTATATTTGCTTGGAAAAATAAGAAAATATTGTATCTCTTTTAATAATGAAACTTGTACTATATACATATGCAATTTGTGCTCTAATTTGTCTTGCATGGGTGGTCCCTCAAGTACAAGTTAATAACACATGCAAAGAAAAATTTATTGGTTAAATTTACAATAGTTTCCTTTTCACCATGTAAGAATTACCTACTTAGCTAGATAAAGAATTTGCAATAATTTTTTGGTTTGGTCATACCATATGACCAAACCAAAAATCCAAAGTTGTCTTTGTCATGTTAATATTTCTTTTTCATTTGTTCAAAATCCAAGCACCAAAAAATATCCTCATAGATATCGCCAAATCAGGAAGCAAATTCTAACCAAGCATTGCTAGTTTAGGTCGGTAGCTTTCCGATGTGAGAAATCAAGAAAAAAAACAAATATACCTTCTTAAAATAAAAAATATTTTTTGTGTTGATGTTATTTTCTGATAATATATTCCTCATTTTTCACTGATAATTCTGACAGGCGAACATAGCTACATAGATGTGGTGGTGGAGTCTAAACACCGCAACAAGAAGCCAATCCGATTTGTAATTGAGCTCAATTTACGCGCCGAGTTTGAGATGGCACGTGCAAACAAAGAGTACAGAAAACTAGTGAACACATTGCCCGAAATGTTTGTTGGGAAATCAGAGAAACTCAGAAATATCGTCAAGGTCATGTGCGACTCAGCCAAGAAATGCATGAAGGAGAACAAAATGCATATGGCACCATGGCGTAAGTACCAGTACATGCAATCCAAGTGGAACGTGACACCAGAGAGGTTGGTACCAGAGGTTTCTGTACCAGTACCAGCAATAGTGGTGTTGCCAGATTCTGAGATGCGCAATAAGATGAGAAGGGCTTCTATGTTGACTTCTGATTTGCATTGTATGGCAGTCAAGGTTGCATGAGAAAGACCTTATGCACACTACAGTTTATTGTTCCAGTATCTAGTTTATAACGCGCTTATGGTTTAATTAAATAATACCATGAATGATTGATCATTTAATCTTAAGATAAGGAGATATAATGTAATTTAGAAAGATGAATAAAACCACTTTTGTCAAACTAGCTATGGGAAGTGACCCAAAAGAAAGAAAGGCTATTGATTGCTTTATCTCAATAATAGTCTCAAAGGCAAAAGTAGATCCCCCCCTTCCCCTCTCCAATAAAAACAAAAGGGAAAGAAAACGAAAGAAGAAAAATCTCCGAGTATATGAAAGTTCTAAAAAAGAACTTTCTCCCTATATTACAGACATGCTAACTTAGGCAGTTAATTTCTACATGCCAATCGGTACTAAAGAAAGTAACAACTAAAACGGCATATCATGAGCAAAATTACATATATATAGGGAATATTTGAGCCGAAGGAATGCTCCTGGACAAGGGTATTGGCAATTTTCCTTTTTCCGGTGTGTGTATGATAATTACAGTACTTTCTCTACGAAACCATACCGGCCGATAAACAGTGCCACACTGGTACAATCTCCAGTAAACTGCACATTGGTATTATCCACACTGACCATCAATAAGCTGGCAACACAGGGCCAGAGTAACCCAACGCAATCTCTGGCTTTCACAGAGTAATCCTGGTACAGCACTGTGGATTTAAGGTTATGAGAACTTGGGTGCATAAGGACCCGGAGGATGAGAGTGAACGCTGGACTGTAGCCGTTGGACCCAGTTCTTCAGCCACTTCTTGTGGTCTTGACAGGCCGAGTTCTGGAGCCCATTAAGGGACCCGTCTCGGGCCAGAGTAGATTCAAATTTTTCTAGAAGCTTCACGATATGCCAGAACTCAGGCCTCTTTTCTGGCACATTGGACCAACATTGCTCTATTAAGGTCCGCAATGGTGGTGGACAGTTTGTTGGAACTTGAGGTCTCAAATCCTATAAGAAAAAACAATTAAAGAAGTCAGAAGAAATAATAATGCATGGTTTAAGCAAAAATCATCAAATAATGTTGGTTTCACATACATCTCCATAAATTGTTGACCATCTCTTTTCGAAGTAAATTTTTTATATGAATAGAACGCCTTTATCCTATACAAGAGGGAAAGGAGTGCATTTTGGGAATTTTATAAATGGTGAACAGAAGGGACGCATGATACTCGTATCATGCAAACTCACACATCTTAGGCAGTAAGGTTTAGCTCAATTTTATTGGGTTCCAGTGAGGGCTTAATTGCACCACTGCAGCTAATATTGGGGCAAAATAATGAGCACATGGTTTGCTTAAAATTACGATTCAATTCCAAAATAGAAATCAACACCATACCATTCTGGTACAGTACTATCCTAGATAGTCGTACAACAACACCACACAGCATACCTTGTCAACAACTGCAAAAGCCGCCTGGACTGGTGTCATTTCATCATAAGGAGTCCTGCCAGCAACCATCTCCCACAAGAGCAACCCGAAACTGTACACATCGACCTTACGCCCGTACCGCTTGTGCCGAATCATCTCTGGTGCCATCCAGCGGTACGTGCCCGGATCCTCCTCCAGCACATCATAGTATGCCTCCTCGCATGAAATACCGAAATCGACTATTTTCACGCAGAAATCTTGGTCAAACAAAATGTTTTCAGGCTTTAAATCCCGGTGTATGACACCTTGGGAGTGGATGTACTCCATCCCACGTGCAACTTCCAAGGCGATTGAGAGTATTTTGTTTAACGGAAGACACCTGTTCTCGGGCTTGTGGAGGAATGATCTCAGTGACCCGCCTGAGAGGTACTCAGTAATGATGCAATAGATGGGGGGATTTTTGCATGCACCCACTAGCTGTGTGACAATATTAGAAAAATAGAATCAGCTTCGCCGTGATGATTTTCAGCTTTGTTTTTTTTTTTTTATTTGAGAGACCAAATTGAAAATCACAGCAACTCTGGTACTGCTATAGTACTCACACCTGGTATCAATGAATGACTAGACTTTGCAGAAATTTCTTTTTCATCATTTTTATTATGTTCCTAAATAGTGGGAATTTCATGGCTGATAGTGTTATTACAGGACAATTGGTTTATGAGGCTTTTACTAATGCTTCTATAGCTAAATAAATTTAACACTGTCACATTATGGAATTCTGTAGAAAGAAAAGGAATGCAGCATGTAAAGGGGTCCATCATCAAAGTTTGGTATAGCATAAGAAAATATGCCAGTAATACAAAAGGTATCTTAAATTATAAAGAAAGAAGAAAGGGAAAGACGAGACAAGGCATTATTGCAAAAGGAGGCATGATAGTCAAAGAAAGGTAACATTGTACCAAAATAAGGTACTATAGATCATAAGCCTCAAGGTGCCAGTATTAACCATTCCATACCTAGAATTTTCCCTACAATAATTTTCATTTACCAGGCTCTTACAGTGTGTGATTTTTTTAAGATTATATTACATCAGTTTGAAGTAAAAGCTACCTTAATGACATTCGGGTGATAAAGGTGGGACAAATTGATGATCTCTCTCATAAACTGTTTTTCAATCCTAGCTGACAGCTCTTCGTTTTCTTCTTCTTCTGGTTGCCGAATAAGCTTTACAGCCACTGGTTGGTTCTTGTAATTACCATGGTACAATTTACTATAAAGCCCTGAGGCAAACCTTTGGCCCAGATACAGTTGTGACCTATCCACCGTCCATTTCTCCATCATCATCTCCAGTGCAGCAACTCTACCGGAGTCTCTCTTTGCTTTGTTCACCGATAGTTTTCTACTAGGAGGTGGGGTGGAAAATCTCTTGCTTGAACTTCTTGCTTCTCTAAATATATCTGACACCATTGAAGTCGGAAGTGGGGAAATTGACCGGCGCATTGGCTTTATTTTCGAGGAGCTTGACTCGGATCTGGGGCTTTTGGGAAATATGGAACTGTTACTTGAACTGCCTCTTTGTGAGTTTGAATTGGAATTAGGATATCGGCTTGAATCAGACGAAAAGTGTGCTGATTTGGAGCTTCTCCAGTCATCTATTTTTTTAGAATTAGGAGGTTCTAAACTATGTCTCTTCATCCGCCAAACCAAGCCTGAATCACTGACAGAGGTTTGTTTAAAGTAGGCAATTGGATTCTTCAATTCCAATTCTTGATTTGAGGCCTTCATTTTGGGTTGGGAGGGAAGTGGAATTGGAGGCATGGATGAATTTGAAAGAGAGCTCCTTGTCCTCGATTGAGATTCCTGATTCGATTTCTGAAAATTGTTTCTTGAATTTGGATCAAAGTAAGCTTCATGCTGAACACCCGGTTCTCGGCCTGAGCTTGACCGGACGAGTGAATGTGAAAATTTTGCTCTTGCAACCCAGGAGGAGCTTTCTTCTTCCATTTCACTCCAAATTCACGCAATTCCACTATGATTATAAAGCTAATATATTGAAGAGATGCTTCAATTGTACTGTAAGTAATCTAATTAAACCTGAGAATTCAAGATAAGCTGATATTGTGTTAATGGAGTCTGAGGTAGTTAGTATTCAGTATATCTTTAGAAAAAAAAAACGAAAATTTAGCAATAGATAAGGAGAAAGTATGCGCCACGAACTACCCAATTCAGAAACTTCCCCAGTTGCTAATCGTGATCAGAAACTGGATATCATACACTGAATACTTCAAAAAAAACGGAGAGAGATCAGATACCTCAAATTGAGAACTTTTGGCAACTAGCAAAGAAAATAACGGAATTGAATGCAAGAATCTTTTCCTTTACCAAAAAAAAAAGGCGCGCCTTTTATAATCAGAAATCAATCACGTGTTTCTTACCAAAGAGTCTCAAGGGAATGAATCGATAGAAAAGTCTCAAAGTTACTATCTACACCAAAATCAAACCAAATTAAAATTCGAAGAGTTCCATGAAAGCATACCTTTAACGAATGACGCGCGAACAGGAGCAAAAAGGCCAAAGAAATGGAGATAGAAATTTAAAGCGTGGTGGCAACTAGAAAGCGTTTTAAATTCCGTACAATTGGATGGGTAAGGTATGAGAAAGAGAGAGAGACCCCTGAATTTATTATTTCTTAGTGCGTATCCTCTGAGATATCTCAATTTTTGCGTGACCGACGTGTCCGGTGTCCATTCGGGGCAGCGTAGGGGGCCAGTATTATTGGAGCTTTGAGATTCGTGTATAACGTATTTCAACGATTGAGATGTTCCAAAAAGTCACGCAAAGTTTGAGATATCTCAGAGGATGCGAATTCATTATTTCTGTTCAATAAAATGCATTTGCTAATATCGCTTAGGTCCGATGCCCATCGGACTAAAACTGAGTTCGGTGGGCTTCATAACCGTCCGATCTACTTTAAGATCTGTTCACATTGCTTTAATATCCGTGCGCATGCATTTTAAAGCAAATCGGACGGTTATGGAACTCATCGGACGCAAATTTAAGTCCGATGAGCATCGGACCCAAACTGCAAAGCGGGCGTGATTGTATATTCTATCGGTCAATAATTGAGGGAGACGAGTTATATAAAGAGGACTTTTTCACGCATGTCCTTGGAATATTCTGAAATTACGTCTTATTGTGGCTAACGTTCTTTATCTCCATGGCTGTCTAAAGATGAGATGATAATCATCAAATATAAAAAGATGCTGACCTAATTTGCACTTTTAAATTCAACATGTCAATTATGCAGTACACGACTTGAAAAGTAGAAGACTAAATATTATATTCTTAGATTTTTTTTTTAGTCATAGCTGTTCTAAAAGAGATTTTTTTTAATAAATTATTTACTACAGCGATTTGTTTATATATTATTAAAGTAGATTAATATAGATGAGATTTCTTAATATAATATAAAAGATATTATAAAACTGATCTTTATTTAATGTTCACGGAAAATGAACCCAGTTATACATACTATAATTAGTCAATAAATTAATTAGATGTCCTGAATTTTAGTTCTCAAAAAAGAAATTGTCCAAAAAAACTTTCAGGTATATACTTTATAAAGAATTGTATATTTCCAAAATATTGTTGTAATGAATTTTCAAAGTCACATGCATGATGAAAAAAAATTAATTAATTTCAATGAATTAAGTGAAAACTCAACTCAGAGACTTCTTTTTTTTTTCAAAGTCAATTCACTTTTGTCAATTGAATTTGCATTAAACATAATTGCGATTTTTATAGAAGCACGTCAAAATAAAATATGAGAAAATATAAATGAAAGATGGATAATACGATAACATTTCCATTTTACGCACTTCTTAACATCCCAAACCACCTCCTCCACAATTATTGTAATTAATTTTTGAAAGTTAGTGATTTTAAATGTTAATTAATAATTTTTATTGATAAAAAAACGTATTTATTAAGAGTAAAGTAACTCTAATTTCTAAATCTGAACTCTTTTATTCTCATTAATTTATATAAAGTACTCTCATCATCTAATTCTATTTATTTATACTCTTAAAAATCCTAATACATAATTCCTTAGCCCTCTCCATGATTTGATCCGTTTTCGTCTGATAGCCGCCGCGCTCCAACAACCGGATCTACTCATTGTTGTACTTTGATAGTCCAAACTACTCACCGCCGTGTTTTGACCCTCACTGTCGCGCTCTGATGGTCGGATTAACTCACCATCTTGCTCTGATCGATATAGATAGTGACTCTCCGCTCCAAGCTCCAACGATACTACACTCTCGACTTCAGTCGGCTCGGCTCTCTCCCATCTCTCTCTCATTCTGTCCTCCGCTCGAAGAGATAGAGACGAGAGAGATGAAATAGAGCAGAGGAAAGGGGCGACTAGGTTGCTGGATCTCCATTTTTCTTCTCTCTGGACGAAAGAGCGAAATTTTTTGTGAGTATAATTCACCTCCAATTATTGTAATTATTATTAAGTGAACTATTTGTAATAGAATATAAAGTTTCCAGTTTTATTACCTTTTCTTTAAGATTGCGTTCTTGAGAAATATAATGACATGTTTAATTTATCTCTCAATGTTGATCATGTTTGTTAAAAAAAAATGTAAATTAGCTATTCAAACAATGAATTGATTATTTAAAATGATGGTTCCAAAAGGTTATTTCATTTCAATGAAAGATAATATTATTAATTATTCCCCCATAACAAGCAAAATTTAAATTTGGACAAGTTTCTTTTGTTAGAATAATATTTACCAATGAAATTGATAAACAAAAAAAAAACATAGTCTGGCTATTGGTTATATTTGCAAAACCTCAAAAGTAACAAGGGTTTAATTTGGAACAGTGTTTTTCCTAAACATACCTAATTCCTAATTATTGTAATTTTGCATGGTTCTGTATACAAAATTTACTTAAAAAGAAAAGAAAGGGAGAGCAATAAAGGACAAGAACACAAAGGAGAAATTGGAAGGTGGCGTAAGGTGCCAAGTCCTTTTGGTCATTTGGTGGGGGCATTTTCGGAAAGGCGGTACGATTACTGGCGGTGAGTCGGTGACTGTTTCGCTTGAAATACCCGACTTGGTTACGTGTCAATTCCAAAAAGTCATAAAGACAAGATTAAATGAATGCACCTGGTCCACCATTTCCACGGGTTTTTTTGACTGATGGTGGGCTCCAGATTATTAATAGGCACATAGAAAGAGTTCCGTCCAGTATTCGAAGGAAAAAGGAAAAACGAAAATCAAGGCCCAAGCTGCGTTGAGAAATCCACTATAGGCGCGGTCTACAGAAATAAGCAGCTAACAGACAAAATTATGGCGTACACTTGGAATCCAGTAAAGCAGAAAAGGATGTTCCATGCCTACGGGCCTGACTAAAAGTAAACGGAATTGGGGCCCACTTTTAGTGGGATGACATAAAATGCTCCGCCTCCGTGTGCTTCCTTCCATTCAGAATCTCAGATCCTCTGCTGTGCTATACATAGCATCACAGCACTTAGATGGTTTATATTTTATTAAAATTCGTACTGAACCGCTGAGATTACATAAAAAGGGCCTCTCCTAGGCTCCTCTGTACGCCGGGCTGCACCGTCGAGCGCAGCAGTAGATCAGCACGCCCGTGTGCTTCCACTAGAAGATGCTTCGCTCGTGGTGTCGCCGTGCGCTCACGCTAGTTGAATTATAATTATATTCGGTTCAAAAATTCAAACCCTTAACCAAATTGGTGTTAAAAGTAGGCAAATGCTTCTATGGACATAAAGATCTATTTGTAAAATGAACATATTTTTATTTTCAAAGTTCACACAGTTAATCCGAACCGTTCATCTTGTTCTCCATATTAATATGTGCTTGGATACCAAATTTTACATTTTTCTGAATTCTTTTACTATTTATTAAGATGGGTACAAAAAATATCAAATTCAGACCATTGAATTTTGTACCCATCTTAATAAATAGTAAAAGAATTCAGAAAAATGTAAAATTTGGTCTCCAAGCACATATTAATATGGAGAACAAGATGAACGGTTCGGATCGACTGTTTGAACTTTGAAAATAAAAATATGTTCATTTTACAAATAGGTCCTTATGTCCATAGAAGCATCACTCAAGTAGAAAGTATGGTATGGGGGAATTTCACGTATACCCCTCAAAAACTTCAAAATTTACATATTTCGCCCTCTAAATTTTGAAATTACATATTTCCCCTCTAAACTCTAATAACTCACATATTTACCAATTTTATTCTCTTTTATAATAAAACTCATTCTAAATTTATAAAATACCCATTTTACCCTTTATTAAAAGTATAAAACGCCCCATCTAACTCAAATTTGAATCTAAAGGGTTTCTCTACCGTCCGATCTGCACGCATCGCAATAAGATCTGTTGTATTCGCTTCAAGATTAGTGCTGATTTAGTGCGCACAGATTTTAAAGCAATTTTGATCCGTGTGCATCCCATTAAGATCTGTGCACGTTGCTTCAATATTTGCGCGTGTTTGCTTTAAGATTCGTGTTGACCTAGCACGCATAGATCTTTAAGCAATTCGGACGGTAGAAGAACCTTTCAGATTCAAATTGGAGTGAGATGAATGTTTTATGCTTTTTAATAAAAGAGTAAAATGGGTATTTTATGAATTTAAAATGTGTTTTAATATAAAATACAATAAAATAGATAAATATGTGAGTTTTTAAAGTTTAGAGAAGGGAATGCGTAATTTTAAATTTAGAGGGGAAAATATATAATTTTAAAGTTTTTGAGGGGTATACGTGAAATTCCCCCTTAAAGTATAAACAAATCTCGCACGGTCTACATGAACACGTATCCTCTGCATTAACTCAAAAGGGAATCTTTTGAGTTAATACATCTCATCCATTTGATTTTAAACGGAGTTAATCCGGCCGTTTGATTTTAACACAGGGTCTTTTACTATTAGTGCGGATCTGTTCTGCACGGATCTTAAAGCAGATCGAATGGTTTATATTCATTAACTCAAAAGATTTTCTTTTGAGTTAATGCAGAGGATACGCGTTCCGGTCTACATAGGGTTGGGACCATGGGAGGAGACGAGAAGGTGGGTTGTTTCTAGAGACCAATCACAACCGACTAGGAGAAAGATACGTATGGAAATGGTCTCGGTGCATGAGAAACATGTCTGATGATGTTAGCATTGGGTCCCTGAACACGTATAGTAAGTAACTCAAAAGCAATTTTTTCAGTTAATCCATATCGGCCGTCTAATTTTAAACAAACCTAATCTGATCGTTTAATTTTAATACATGTGCTTTCAATATTAGTGCGGATCTAGTTTGTACGGATCTTAAAGCACTTCGGATGGTCCAGATGCATTAACTTAAAAAACCTTTTGAGATTCGTATTAATATATAATGAACGGATCACTAGCAATAATGTAGATATTGACTATTCTGATGAACCAGTTTAACTAACAGATAAAGTATACAAAATTAAACATTAAAAATACTAAATTGAATACGAAGCAAATAATATAAACTAAAATTAAATCAAATACAGTTATCTCAAAAATAGTTGAAACTAATTAGACCATCTTCATTTCTAAAATTAATTACAAATTTTTACGTTGAAATATAAATTAGAATTAAAAATTTAATGTAGAATTCGTAATTAATAATCAGTGAATGAGAATCCATAATTTTATCAACGTGAGAATTGTAAGAATTATAATGTGATTTATTTAAAGACACCTTACTAATTTTGAAATTATTATAAATCTCTGAAATTGAAAAAAAAATAATGTTAGATTAAAAATTAAAAGAGAAAGTCCAATGTAAATGCTCTAAATTAAGTATTGAAATATTAAAAAAAACAGTTTGGCTGGCATGCTATTGATAGTTTAAGATATTTGGTGTTATCACTTCTAAAACAAATCGAATAGGTTTCAAAGGACAAATCTAAACCGTTGAAACCAATCTAATTCACGAGTGATGTGTTTGCATGTAAATTTTATAGATTTTGAATTTGTTTAGTATAATTAAGATCAAGTGATATAAAAAAAAATTGATAGGTTAATTTCAATACATTTTTTTTTATCAATTTTTGACTGCTTCACTTTATAATAAATGAATTCGAAAATTTATATACTTTGCATGTAAACAGTCATTCGCAAAGCAAATTGGTTTCAACGGTTTGAATTTATCATTTAAAGCTTATATGATAGGTTTTCAAAATAATAGCATGATATGTCGCTACACTATCGATAGCAACACACGAGAATCGTCGGATTACGATCGGAAAATTTTGCAAAACACCGTCGAAAATTCGTCAAAATTATGCAAAACAAATTTCTGTTTAAAAAAACAAATTATTTTACATAGCTTTACTTGATCAAAATATTATTTTGATCAGTCCAATTATTAAGCAACAGAGCACCAGTGGAATCCGGAAAAGCTTCAAAAAAGCAATAAAATAATCGCTCTACGGTAAAATCAACAACAAGCGAATAGAAGAACAACACATGATCATTTTTCTTTCTTTTTTTTGCAAGTTCACCTGATCATCTTTTGAGAGGTTTATTTTGAACAAGGCTTAGATTAAAATTAGTTCCTGCTAGGGGGTGGCAAAAAAGCTCGTAACTCGATCGTGATTTGTATCTGACTCGCTCGTTATTGGACCGAGCTGTTAACGAGCCAGTTCGCTACTATCTCGGTTCATAATTGACGATTTCAAGCTGGGACCTAGCTAGCTAGCAAGCTAGCTTGACTTGGCATCAATTTGTGAATTTATATGAATTTATGTTCATTTTATACTGTCAAGCTCGGTCAAAAAAATTTGTAGAATTTATTTTTTTCTCAAAATAAGGTTCAGTCAGATCTAGTGAGCCAGCTCGTCGCAATTTTGAGCTAAGATTTTAACTTAAAAGCTCTAGATCCAGCTCGCTCGGCTGTAACTCGGTTCAAAATTAACGAGCTAAGCCAAGGTCTAGCTCAAATCGAAGCAACTCGTAAGGGGTGCAAACGGATCGGATAGTGGTAAAACCATATCCGTATCCGCTTTTATTTTTCGGATACGGATATGGATCGGATATTAGACGGATATGTGCGGATACGGATCAGATATTGGATATCCGTAAATATATACATAAATATTTTCATAATATATATTAAACTATATGGTATATATCTATTATTCGGATACGGATAATTAAAATTGAAAACCATATCCGTATCCGTATCTACACGGATATTCGAATATCGGATATCTGTATCAAATTTTCGGATACGGATCCGGATACGGTCGGATATTATCCGATCCGTTTGCACCCCTAAGCTCGTTGACACCCCCGCTTGCGTCAGCACCAATAGTGTTCTTGTTGGCCAATCCCTGTCAACGCTGAACATTATATTGGTTTACGAAATTTTTAATCGATATATGATGACGTAATTTATGCGGAAATGATCCGAATCTCCGTTTTGTTGACTTTGGCATAGTTTGCGGTTTCGTTTATTGTATTGCTTTTTTAGATTTTAGCTGATTGCAATTTTATATTGACTAGCGTGCTGTACGGATGATGTGAACATGCGTAATTGATTATGTAAAATTCATTCAAGTTCGTAGTGAATTTTATATTTTTGACAAACTTTTACATTGGGATACATGTGAGAAAATGACCATAAAACGAATTAGATAAGCATAATATGAGAGAATCTGAGATTTAACTTTTGATCTAGTGACTAAAGCATATAAGTTTGTGACAAAAAAACTTGTATGAGAATTATATAGTTAAGATATAAAGTTGGACATTTGTGTCATTTTATTTGAAAATATTTGTAACAAATTTGTTTCCATCCGTTACATCTCAAATCGGGAGGGAATCTGATTCTATTGATTACAATGATACAGGGTTAAACCTTTCACCTTCTATACCCTTCACATCCGATATAATTTTGTCAACCAAATACGATTCGACAGAAAATTTTCTTTTCTTTCCATTCCCTCCCTTCCTCTACTCTCTATCAAAACAAGGTGTTAAGAACATGAGACCCCACACCCCAGTCTCCTGAGATACGTAGATGGTGGTGTATCAGGGAGAAGAAGGGTAGGGTATTCATCAGGTTCAGTTTAATCGGTTTAAAACTGAACCGCGAGAGTTTGATTTAAACAATTAAATGGATCGCTTCATGTTAAAACCGATTTAATAATTCGGGTTGGTTTAGAAATTTTAAAACATGTTAAACCGAAGCAGTCAAAACTTTTAAGCTTGTCCCCTATCCGAGCCATTTCAAATAAATAAAAAAATTATGACATAATATATATTACTTGGTTCAGTTTAAAACTAGTTAGACTAAACAAAACAAAATTTTAAATCCATCTTAAAAAAATCATAAAATTAAAAAAATATTTATTTATAATTAATCTTCTTATTTTGTTTCAACCGAACAAATCGAAATTTATTTGGTCTTGGTTTTAATTCAGTTGATAATTTTATTTCGATCAGTTCGGTTGGATTTTTGAAAACTGAATAAAAATTTAATATGTTTATTTTATTTCAGTTTTAATCAAACTGTACCGATAAACACATCTAAAGAAGAGGATGCATGAAGATGCAGTTTTTGTTAAAATCTAACCTCAGCCTTGATTTAAGTGGGTTAGATCTAGAAATAGTTAACCACTGGTATATCTTTTTTTTTCTCTGAGTTGAACTACTGGTATATCTCGTGCAGTATCTCTTCGGATAACCTTTCTGTTATATCAATCATTTAAGCTATTTTTTTATTATTAAAAATGAATAAAAAAAAGAGAGTCAATTGTTTGACTCCGTAAATTTCTACCGCGTGCATTTTTCTCAACACATAATTAACTGGTACAAGTAAAGATATTTTTAAAGTTAAATCAGCACAAATTTCTTATTTTGTTTTGACCTTTCTCTGGACAATTTAATTTATTAATTTCGATGTAAAACGATTGATCGCTCTCTGCCTTTTCTTTTGTTTGTTTGTAACTTTTTCCAAATTTTTTTTACAGAAGGCCATCCTTCTTTTCAATTATTTTTGCAGCAAGAGATTAAGGGCATGTTCAGCAGATTACTGTGTGTGTGGGAAAAAAGAATTTATTCAGACTGGATTTTTTTTTCCACGTGCACAGTAAAATTTTGTTCACAGGTCCATTCCCGTTTATTTGTTGACACCGAACAGGCCCTTTAGGCTTGAGAATTTCGGTACGAAAAGATAATCTTTCTGATATTTTTATTTCCATTGGCCAAATTTCAACCTGCATGAAGTTGATCGATAATAAAAGTCTGTTGAAGCGATAATACGGACATATTATTAATTAAAGAAACGATTTTGTTTCATAATGTGTTACCTACAATTAATCAAACGCGTTATATATATTTAGTCACGTTTTAGATACTTACAAAATGGACACAATCATGTGATCTTATATGATATGATATGATATACGGTTTGAAAGTCAATTCTTCTTAATGAATGGTTGCACTTTAAAGCAGCTTGTATTTTTGTATGACAAAAAAGAGTATTGGAATCTTGACGATTTATTTGTATGGAGGAGCCTGTAGATGGTACCGCTAGCTATATATATATATATATCTCTGTGTGTGTGTGTGTGTTTTGACAGGAACAGGTAACCAAAACCAAGAGGACAGGCCGTGGTACCAAATACCAATGCTTGGAGTCTAGCTAGCTTGATTGTCTTTTTAATAGAAATTGTGCAATATGAAATGAGGAAACCTAAACCTAACATTGATTTGGACTATACCATTACCTAAAAAGAGACAAGACGAATAAATGAGATAGTGCCATATCTATTCTCCATATCATTGTTAGTAAGCCCTGTTCACCTTCGTACTATTCACGTGAGAAAACAAAAATTCAGTTTAATTGAATTTTTTTTCCCACATAAACAGTAAAATTCAGTTCAATTTCTATACCTATGCCCATTCTCTTCGGTTGGCCGAACAGGACCAAAAACCAGATCAAACCGGACAGGTGGACTGGGAAAACTGTGCCCGGTCATCTCTCTGGTTCAATTCGGTTTGACTATATCCGATCCGTATTCGAAAACTTATATGTGGATAAGAATATTGATATGGTTTTTACGTTTTAATTATCCGTATCCGAATAATAAATATATACCATATATTTTAATGTATATTATGAAAAAATTATGCTATTCACCATTATAATTAGATAAATATTATGAACATTAATATTTTTTAATATTATTTTAATATATCTAATCCGATCCAGATCTATATCCGTATCTGTCTGATATGTCAGATATCTGCTCCGTATCTGTGTTCAAAAAATGAAAATAAGAATATGAATATGGTTTTACCACTATCTGCTGTTTTCGCATAAAACCAGTGAACCATTTAAAAAAAACGGTTATTTTTTATTTTAAGATTCTTGAGACTAATTTATTCTTTGAAAAGGTAGCATCTTTTGAGAAGAAAAAATAGCATATAACAAGTGTTATTATGTGGATAATTATGCTTTTTATATTTTTACAACATATTTTTTAGGGGGAATTTCATGTATACCCCTCAAAAACTTCAAAATTACATATTTCCCCCTCTAAATTTTGAAATTACATATTTCCCCCTCTAAACTTCAAAAACTCACATATTTACCCATTTTATTATATTTTACATTAAAACACATTTTAAATTCACAAAATATCCATTTTACCCTTTTATTAAAAAGTATAAAACATCAATCTCACTCCAATTTGAATCTGAAAGGTTTCTCTACCGTCCGAATTGCTTTAAAATCTGTGTGTGCTAGGTCAGCACGAATCTTGAAGCGAACACACCACGAATATTGAAGTAATATGCACAGATTTTAATGCGATGCATGCGGATCAAATTGCTTTAAAATTTGTGCGCACTAGATCAGCACGAATCTTGAAGCGAATACGCACAGATTTTACTGCGATGCGTGCAGATCAAACGGTAAATGAACCCTTCAGATTCTAATTTGAGTTCGATGGGGCGTTTTATACTTTTAATAAAGGGTAAAATGGGTATTTTATAAATTTAGAATGAGTTTTATTACAAAAGACAATAAAATGGGTAAATATGTGAGTTATTGAAGTTTAGAGGGGGGAATATGTAATTTCAAAATTTAGAGGGGGAAATACGTAATTTTGAAGTTTTTGAGGGGTATACATGAAATTCCCCCTATTTTTTATAAATAATTTTGTATTTAAGCTTAATAACACAATTGCCACAACATTATTTTTCTAAAATGAAATTCCAAAATGATGAATTTAATATTGGTTGTCGACTTGTCGGAGGTTCGTTTTATTGCCAAAAAAAATGAAGCATTTCTACGTACTTAATCAATTTTAAGATAAAATATAAAATTTCTTTGACTGAAAAGAAAGCGTTACCACAACGTTTTATTTTAATAATTCTAAGAATAAATTATTCATATTTTGATCTTCAGATATATTCTACTTTTTTCTTATAATTTATAAATTTATATTTGTTAGTTATGTAAAGTGTACGTAGAAACTTTGACTACATGTAAACATGATTATTTTTATAAGAAAATGCTAACGTGCTACTTGTAGTACGGTAACATGTTGTGCTATTTTCTGAAAATCCTGTTGAATGTACTACAAATGACGAATTAAATCATTGAAACCGATCTACTTCACGAGTAATACATTTACATGTAAAATTTATAAAATTTTGCATTCATTTAGTATGAAGTTAAGCGGTCAAAAAATAATGAAAAATGAATGTATCAAAATTAACTTATAAATATTTTTTTTTTTACCGATTGATTTTCTACTAAATTAATTAAAAATTTATAATATTTGCATGTAAATGCATCACTCATGAAGTAGATCGATTTTAACGGGTTGAATTCGTCATTGAAACATATCCAATAAAAATTTTAGGAGGTAGCATGCTAGCATTATTCATTTTTATAATAATACATATATCTCATATATATATATAAGTAGAGTAGAACTAGGGTGTTCCTAAGTTCACCGAGACTCTTTGTGAACTCAACTTTAAACGACGAATCCAAACCGTTGAAATACTTCAACCTTACGAGTGATGCGTCTACATATGAAAATTTTAAACTTTCGAATTAATTTTGTTTGAAGTCGAGTGATCAAAATTAGAAGGCTTCTGAATTAATTTTAATTCATTCAATTTTGAACGCTTTTTGACCAATTGGCTCTATACAAAATATTTAAAATTTTAAAGTTTTCGCATTTGGACGCATCACTCGTGAGGTAAAAGGACTTCAACGGTTTGAATTTATCGTTTGAAACTAATAAGATAGATTTTAGAATTGAGTTTACAAAGAGTCTTGATGAACTTACGAACACCCTAGTTCTACTCTATATAAGTATTTTTTAAAATAGTGGTCAGACCGGTTGATCTATCGGTTTAATTCTGAGCTTTATCGGATCAATGTCTGATCTAATTTTAATAACACTAGTAACCTTGGTTGCCGCAACTGTTACTTTTGTTGTTGATTTTTGTGACTGACCTTTTTGGTGTCTTCATTGAACATATTATTTTCAGCAACTGCATTGATTAAATAAACATGATAGTGATTTTTATGTATGGAAATAAATCTTGTTGTATGTTCTTTCTGCGTGTACGTTGGTCTACATAGGAGTATTCTTGTCTCATACTATAAATGGATTGATTATTTTCTATTAGCTTCACTTCTTTCAAATTGGAAATTTAATCATTCATTAAGTTTAATTATTTTCTACTTGACATAATACATACCAAAACACTACTCCAACTAATTCAACATCCATTTTCTAATCATCACCTAAAAAAAAATAGAAATACTGATCCAAAATCCATAATATAACCATCATCTCAAAAAAAAAATAAAATGAAATGAAAGAAACTTTCCAGTGCTACGCTCCAAGTTGGAAACATCATCACATAATAAAAATGCTCAATTTGATATTTTACTATCAAATGATTACACTTGTCTAACCGTATTCGTTTTTGCAATATGAAAATTTATCATTTTCAACTAATCACACTTATCTAAACGTATTTGTTATTGTATTTTTCCTTCATGTGCATCACTAATGCCCCATGGCACCGAAAAATAATTCGGCCGCCCCGTCTGCAAAATTAATGGAAATTAATTTTTATCTCATAAAAATTGTAAAATTGGACGAAAGAAAGCTTATTTGAATTTTTTGTTGTTATTATCCTGGTGTTCTAATGAACTGCCCATTGCACTCTTTAGTGGTGCTTACAAGGGCATTTCCATCATAACTACCTATTTTATCATCCATACCAGAAAATCAGCGATTAATAACAGAAAAATTCATGACAGCCATATCAGAAAATTAGCAATTAATACTAGAAAAATTCTTGTCAACCATATGAGGAAACTTTTTTTCTTAGCAGCTAAACCAGGAAAAATTGTATCACCAATACCAGGAAAAACAACAAAAAAAGAAGAAGAAAGAAATAAGTAGAAAACAACTGATTCTTTTTACTTTTTTTCTTGAATGACCAACTCGTACCAGAAAATCGCATATGTTCTTATTTATTTACTTTTTTCGCCTTGTTCTGGTATTAGCTTATCGAAACAGACCTTTTTTTGGATGGCTGTAACAATGCCTCGTGGCCAGCTGAAATACAAGTTGAGGAAATTACCCCCACAACCTAGCAGGCAATAAGCTCCATCTTCTATCATTGTGCAGTGGAAATCATCCTACAACGTACATAACATTGGGGAATAAATTAAGAGAAGTAGCTATAAATTGGAAGGACATATTCATTGGTGTAATTAATTGGAATTACTCGGCAAAAATATAGAGGGGGAGTTAACCAAATGAAAGGAGATGCAGCAAATAAGTGAAATATTCACTTCATCAAAAACTGATTTCAGCAACAGAAATATACTGTGTAAATTGGGGAAGTCTTACAAAACGAAAGTCGGAACCACCAGCAGCAAGAAGCGTCGATCTCTGAAGCACAGCAAGAATTGAAATGTTAACTTCCTGAAAATATGAGTTGAGTAAGAAGAATGCAGTGATTAAATTGTAGAAAGCTTACCAAACCAATTAATAAGAAAACACCAGTAGTGGGAAGTGTCAATCTCTATTGCAAATAGAGACTAGAAAAAGGAGAAATATCAACCCTACATGAGGAAGGTCCTATGATCGATGATGGAAGTTAGCGGGAGTAATATTGAGCAGTGGGTTAAATATTGTTTGGGATAATTACTACATTATTTTGACATATAATCCATAGAAATTTGCAATGGTGGTGGGAAACAAATTACACATTCTGGAAATATTGAAATCATAATATTCATATAATTTGGAATTTTCAAATGAAATTTCCAATTACAGATAAGTGGAAATAACGTTAAGTGTAGCTCTTGATGTCCTACTTTAGTGAAATTGCACAGTGCAGAGAAGACAGTTAAATCTAGAAATTATCAATTTCTTCTAATGTATAAGTATAGAATAATAGTAAATGGAAGATTACAAAGTTTAGTAAAGTGGAATTGTAAATCTGGAGGAAGAGGACTGGTATCCCATTTCAATTTTTATTTGGGGAATTGTAAATTATTCTTATTGTAAACTTTTCATGTAGCAATATTTCAAACAGTGAGGAGTTTACCTTAGTAAGAGTGGAGCAAGTGATCTTGTTCGGTTTCACTCGTCCTGTATTTTGCTGCTCTCCAGTTTCCGGTGTCACTCCTCCCTAATCCCTAATATTTACGTGAGATCAGAAAATGAGGCAAATTGTAAAGATAATGTTCTTATATAACTGAAAAATATTAATCTATGTACTAAACGATCCATTACTATGTCATAATAATATGCTCTGGCTGAATGAAATTGCAGACCATATATTTTAAATTAACATTTGGGAACAACATTCTGGTAAATTTGGATTATTTTAATTTTAACCTCATGATTAGCAACTGTGCATTGATATGGCTTCATTGCAGCACTGCATATTTGTATTTGTGTCCGTTCTTGCAGGTATCAGAGGTCCCTCTTCTTTCGCTGATCACATAGAAATTTCCCATCAACTAACGACCAAAATCCAAATTACTTTCTATAGAATCTCACCTTTAGTTACATTTCAACTCCAGTAGCTAACCATTTCCTTTTTTCGAAACAATAGGGTGCTATTTTGCAAATACTGAAAAGAGGGCTTTCATTGGAAATACTTGGTCAATGTAGGGATTCTTCATGCAACTTTCTCAAAAATATATGAGAGAAAAAAATCACCTCTTGCTTTGTAATGTCCAGCTGTAATCACTAATAAGGATAAGATGAGCGTAATTGGAGGCTCCAAATTTTGACATCCTCTTTGAAGATTTGTAAAGGTGTCAAGTCAATCTCACCTCTGAACCATCACTGCAGAGGTGTACCAGATGCATCTACAAAGTTGGACATCTTTGCATCAGCTCTCTTTATATGTGTTGCTTTCTTCTTTAGTTTAAACTCTAATAAAAATGGTTCACCTTTAGGTGCATCTGTCTCAAAATAACGATAACTGAAATTCAGTGTTGGAGCAAATGAATTCTTTGGATGTAAAACATACAAATAATCGTTATTCAAAAAAATTGTTCGCAAAAATTAGCCTTGTTTTCAATTTCAAGAGGAGATACGAGAAGAATTGAAATGCCACCATTATGCCTGCATCTCTAAAGGTCTAATAACATAACATCTATGAGTCGAACAATAAAATAAATCCAGTAAATGCGATGTACATCACCTTTTTTCGTGCACAAAAAAATTGGAAAATTTCAAATTTATTTTTGTAAGCACCAACACTGATGTGGACAATCTCTGTATGTTGTTTTTTCATGCTCTTGGTCATCATTACAATGAATGCTAGATTGAAAAAAATTTGTATGCGTGCAGAGAAAATAAATATTGATTACATCTAACCATTTGTCTATTATTTGAAGTTTATATTTTATTTTATTAGAAATAAAATCCAAAGGCCTTAGGACCCTCTTCATATAACATAATGAGGTTTAAGCTGTAATTGCATGACAAATGATACAAGTTTTGAACTGTTTTAGCACAATAAAGTAGGAAATTTCTCACCTGGTAAATATGCACACATATTGCCTAGGAGACCGATCACCATGTACTCTTGACAATTGACATACATTCCATTTCTTTCAAAAACAAAAAAGAAAGGATAATCAATTTTTAATGCCAAGACTATAGGTGAAACTCAAATTTGAATGGTAAAAGAAGCATACAGTATGAGTGCTAACTCGCTTGTATCAGAAGTATTGTTAATCCCAAGGGTTCTGTCTTGGTCGCTCAAGTAAATAAGTTTCTATCCTAGAACTAAACATTTGAACGGTATCAAACCAGACAATTTCTTACCAGAAATCAGATCATGCATACCTCATTAGAAATATGAAAGAATGCACTCCTTTACGACTTTCACAGATTTATCTTTTTACAGTGTGATTCGATTTCCAATATTGACAACGCATCAATTGCTTATTCCATGGACACCATCTCCTTCTAGCAATCATTTGTGTCATACCAGAAATCAGATCATGCATACCTGATATGACAATTGGAAGCATGCACAGTGGAATTTGAATCATTCTGTGTGGATTAGCTGGAAAAAACAGAAGTTTACCTGAGAAGTAGCATTCCTTTGATCCACAACTGCGCAAGGAAAACCCATCGATCTTCTAAGCAACTACCGTCCGGAACAAAATAATTTGTGTTGAATATACTAATTACCAAAAAATATTTCTGAATAAATGGAGAAGGTCGTAAGACAAATATGCAGTAAGGACATTTTTGCTAGATGATTATTTTAATCAAATTTTAATTTTAATTATTTAGGATAAAACCTGATGTTGGTATATATCTAAGATGTTAAATATTTTGGTTGGCAAATATCCAAATTTTAAGTTTTGATGGGTCATAATATATATATCCAGTTTTATTTAATAAAAAAATTGCTTCTTAAATGAAAACTAAAGAATAGAAAGATCAAAGACCCATTAACATTTTGGATATGTTAACTAATAAGCATAAGATCAAACTGAGTTTAGAAGCCCACAATTTTATAAAAGAAGAGGTAATAACTAAATACACAACTTTTTTTTAGTATGAGGTAAAACTGTAAAAGTCAAAATTCTTAAACAAACCCTAAATCGAGAGACAAAGGAGAGAAATAGGAGGAAGGATAAGTACCTGAAGAAGAGTAGAGTGAAAATGACATGATTGCATCGCTTGGGAAAACTTGCAATCTTGTCTTGTGCTGTCATGAGAATTATTGATCTTGATAGAGAATGCACACACGGCTAATAAGGTATGCAGGACCATATCTCCCATTGAATCATGCGAAGCAGTATTGACCTTGCAACCCTGACATCTGAACACATTCTATCGAAGAAGTGATTGGTGGGGGGGAGTCGATGGGGAATGCGGCTGGGAGGGAAAGAAGGACAATCGAGACGCTATCCTGATTGGTATACAACCATATTCAAGGTTCTAACTAATTCAGCGAAGAAAAGAAAAAGGAACGAATAATGAAATTAAAATCAAAGAAAATTGAAAAGGAGAAAACGAAAGAAATAACTGGATGGTGAAGCTATTGGAAGCGGGAGGAGGTTGGTAATATTGAATCTAATCTGGTTTTTGTTGTCAAGAACGCAGCGGAAAACACGTAGCAGAGAAGGGGAGTGTGACGATGAGGAGAGGACAACGTCTAGCAGAACAGGCGAGTTGGTGAGCACTGAGCAGCAGGAACGTAATTTATTTTAGGACGACAAATGGCCTTAATTAAGTAATGTAAAAATAAAGCACAGCATGCATGCATGCTGCAACTCACTACAAAAAATATTGTAAATAGAAATAAATTCCAAGCAACTTCCTAACGAACAAAATCAATAATAAAAGATATATCTAAGATCAAATTAGGAGAACCTTTTCTTTTAAGACAACTCGCTCATGTTTTCTTCCCCTGAAACAGCTTAGTTCGAATTGAAGACATGCCTTCTTAATTCTTCTCAATCTGAAAAAACAAAAAGAAAGAAGAAATTAATTAACAAATTCAGGGTTGTAATGGTAATATTAAGATTCTCAAAGTCTAAGATAAACTTGATCCTGTAATCCTCTTTTGTGCTGACTACAACACAAAATTCTTAGGTTAAGAAATACTCGAAATTGAGTTCCATTAGTAACACTGCTACATGACAAACTAACAGATTCATTGCTACACTGCTTTCTACGATGAAGCACACAAATCTAGTTCAGCCACATAACTCGGGCAAATATGCTACAAATAAAAAAATATTGTGTCTTTTCTTAGTTTTGAAATAGAAATTTTAAATTATAATTGAAAGATAAACAACAATAAAGAAGTACATAAAAATGATCTTCACTCGGTTAAAAAAATGGGCAAAATTTAGGTCAATATAGTAGGCAAATCAGGAGTATTAAGTAACATTGAGCACATAAAACTACTGCTTTGGACTGCAGATATAGCTTGAGAGGTGAACAAAATTAAGATCCAAAAATGGTAATTGTCATTAACAATGCAAATTTGGTGCCATCGCTATCATAGTATCAACTAATTTCACAGGCTGGAGATAAGCGGACTCGAACAGCTGACATCCGCCGCAGGGTAAACCACCGTCTCTATGATAACAATAAAATTTGTACTGAAATTACTTGAAAAAATAGAACTTATATAGTTTGAAAATAAAATAATAATAAACTAACTAATATTTACAAGAGAAATAATACCTTTTTAATTTCTAGCTTTCTATTTCCGTAACAATCAAATTTTTAGGTTAATCTCATCCCCCTTCTTTACTTTAGCTGAATTTAAAAAAAGGAAAAAAAAACAGTTGAGTGTAACTGTCAATAGCTGTACACAATACACCCTTGCCTATGTTTAGTGGAACACTACAAAGGTACAAATTAAAAACAACCCGTTTCGAATCACTTATCTATAGAATAGTTGATATGAGCATGGCCTACCTATGAAACAATTATGTTGTCAAATAGAATAGTGCACACCTCACGTACACCCAATCTATCTAACATTTTACAACCCTTTAAAGCTTCTTCTCTTCTCGGAGCCACAGCTATTTTCCCCAATTCACTTTGACATCCATGGAAAAATACAAATCGGTTCGATTTAACAATCAGAACAGTTTAATTTGGCTCTAAACGCAAGAGAAATAGAGGAAATTTGGCCGATTGTTGCAATTTATAGTCAATTTTATCATTTTTCTACACATAACTGTCACAACCGAGACAACTCGGGAAAATCAGCTCGCCTCCGGCTGAGGCTGGTCTGAGTCGGCCGATTCTCTAAACCATGTTATATGCATGTAATGAATTAAAATAATAGTTTACTACTGACCAGGCGAGTACAGTGGAGACCACGGAGGTTGGAGGAGCGGGTCTGTTGTAAACCAAGCAAAAAATTGCTCTAGGAGGAGAAATGGAGGGGGAGCAGCGGAAGAGGGTAGCGAAGAATGAACGGAAGAAAGCGGGAGCGATAGCTCAGCGCAACAAAAGAAAAGAGAAGAGGCGGTGAGAAGCGGTGGAAGGTCAGGAGAGAAACACGTAGCATCGGAGTTACACGCGGCAGCGAAACAAATGGGAACGCTAGGTATCTCCAAAATAGCAGAGTGGTTTTCAATTTTTTTGTGCTGATGACGAGAGGTGACGGGAGGCTGTACTCATCTCACCCGTTGATATTATATCAGAAGGTAAAAAACGAATGTGTCACTGTTCATCGCTGACCTCACTTCTCATTCAACTTTTATAGTATATAATTGCTCCATATTATCAATAGTAGATTGAGTGGTCCTATTTATACTGGAAGCAAAAAAAATTAATTACAAAGTCTGTACATACAATACTTCTAAATTTCAGTTCCAAATCTGCTAAACTTTTAGCTCGAATTTATATTTATAGAAGACAAATGTTGTTGCCATCGCTATTTAGACTTAAATAGGGGTGTTCAGACAGTCGGTTCGGTTGAAACTGAAGTAAAATAATTAATTTTTTTTTTGTTTTCAAAAATAGAACCGAACCAATTAAACATATCAACCGATTGAGAACTGAATTGAACAAACCAAAGTAAATATTTGTTTGTTCGGTTGAAACCAAAATAAACATTTTGATACCATTATTAACGAAAATAATAGTGTCATACACAACGGTTGAAGTTTGGTTCGGTTTAATGAAATCATTATAACACTAATAAAATTAAAGTCGAACAAATATAAATTGGTCGGTTCAAACCAATCTATTTAAAATCGAAAATTTTCAGTTAATTACATAACAAACTGAACAATTTGAACACCCATAGACTTAGACTTGGTAACTGAAAAAAATTAATATAAAAAGAAAAATATTTTGTTCCTGATATTATTTTTTTTATGATGAAAACGGAAACTCATCCTTCTAAATTTTTAGTATTCATAAAAAAATCTATTTGATTTTCGAACTTGCAATCGGAATAATATTATACTAAAAGGGAGAAAATGTCGAACAATAATTAGATATTCGGATTTAGCTAAAGATATTTTCTCTCAGGAGTTATCTGATTTATATGCGACGCTCTTTTTTTTTTTATAATAAGTATTATATTTAAAATAATTATTTGTGGCGCTTAAAGTGGCATTATCATTACTCCCAGTCAAGGTGTAAACGGAGCAGATTCGGAGCGGATAATGCTAATACCGTATCCGCATCTGTTTTTCAACAAGCAGATACGAATACGGATACGGATACTAGAACGGATAATCCACGAATACGGATTCGAATACGAATATGGAGCGGATAATTGTCGGATATTGAGTAATTCTACTAAATTTATAATTTTAAATTACCTAATTTGATTACCTAAATTAACAAAACTTTAATTGACTTTTTAAGTTTGCACAGTGACAATTATGCATGACTAATTACTTATTGGTTCAGAGAACTAATCCATTATCCTAATAGATTATTTGATTTTTCTATCAAAATTCTTGGACTTAAATGAATACGTATGTTTTTTTTTGAACTCCGCAAGGGTGAAATGAATTAAAAGCTACTGAAATATTAAATTCCGTATCCGGTATATATGGATATCCGCTCCATTTATATATCCTCACGAAATTATCCATATCCGTATCCAGATTATTTTTTCATATACTAAAATTATTCGTATCCTTATCCACAAATATCCGTATCCGTTTAATCCAAATACGAATAATAAATAGATTCGGAGCGGATAATCCGAATTCGTTTACACCCCTACAATCCCAGTAGAACTGACAAAGAAATCACTTTCTGCTAAAAGAAAAATCTGGACAACTGGTCAAAATTGCCTACGAGCGTATCGTAAGCAAAAATAATATAAAAATCAAAACCTGGTCAAAAGTTTTTTTTAAGTCAAAAAATTTAGGTGACGCGAGCTCCTTCCCTGGAAGGATGTCATAATGACCCAACTAACCCCAATTTGTATCCAACGATTTTTTTTTCTCTCTCTTTCAGAGTTGATTCTTAGGAAAATTAGAGAATTTTTTGTTTTTTTTTTTTGGCGAAGAATTTGGAGATTTTGCTTTGTGACCGTAGCAATTCCCTATGTTGCATTATTTGTAGTTTTGTCGGTGATTTTGCTATTTGGGCCGTTCATGTTTTTATAAGCAAAAAAAGGCGAGTAGCTAGCGAACCGAGAGTAATTTGGGCTTCATTTTCTTTATGGGCTTTTATATTTTGTATATTAATTTCAGGTAAATTTTGGGCCTCAATTCTTTGCTCCCGATTTTTTTTATTAATAGAAAATATAAAATAAAAATAAGGATAACGAGGAATGATTTCAGCAAATTTTCAAATCTAGGAAGAACGTTATGGTTTATAATGTGCAAGCTACTGTAGCTGGATGTTATAAACCATAACGACCAGTTGATTTGATTGAATGTTCGCTAATTAACAAAAAAAAAAACTGTAGCCGGCCGTTATCATCCATAACGGCTAGCTACAGTATTTTTTATTTATTTCAGTTCTATAATGATATGGTCGAAAAAACCACTGTACCTGGCCATTATCGTCCATAACAGTCAGACTTTTTTTTTTAAACGCGTTAATGTAATTTTTGCTAGTCAGGCCGTTGTAAACAAATGGGTGTGGTGGTATATTTAAAAGTAGAACTCTTTATTATAGAATAATTCTTCCATGCATAAGCTGATTATTTCGTGAATATATAATACATATCATTCTTGACAATTTCTGAAAACATTTCACCTGGTGAAGAGCATCTTTCTGAACACTATAATTCATTAACCACAACAACTGAAAAAATATAGGAGACAGCAAAAAAAACAAAAATAGCAACAACAAAACCTGTGATATGAGTTAAATAAATAAAGGACAAGTCTAGTTAGAATCGAAGTGCGTGAATTAATTATAAGCTGAAACTTAGCTTCATGTCCTACAATTTGCAGACACACCCAAAAAAAAAAAATTCTATATATACCAAATATGATGCAAATATAAATCAACAAACTGAAAAATCACGAGGCACACAATTGCACAAAAAAAATATAAATCCATCAAACCTCAGACGACAGAAGCAGTTGTTGGGGCAAACCGTTGCACTCCAAAGAAGATAAACAATCCCCATCTAATCTAAAATCGATCTATGTTAATTGTTAAAGTAACTCAAAATATAAATATTAAGTGTGAATATATCTGAGTTCATAAATGTTATTATGGTAAAATTTTCCTAATTTTAAAAAACCCTCCAATGTGCTCGTGAACTCCGAATACGATTTTAATAACATGAAGTCTTTTTTGATGTGCGCAAAAGTAGATTTTTGAAGACTCTAGAGTTCTCAATCGAGAGTCTTTTCCTTGTTTTCTTAAGAACTCTTTCTCTCCCCCCCCCCCCTCTCTCTCTCTCTCTCACTAGATGGAGAAATAAGAAATAAGACAGAAATTTGAATTCGATTTCGATTTTGATACCTTAGGTCTTGGGACCAATCCGTCTTAAATAAAATGTGACAATCAATTTAATATTAGATCGGTTAATAATGTCAAATTCAATATTAGATCGACTGTCACGTCTTATTTAACACAGACTTGTCTCCAAGACCTAGGGTATCGAATCAAATCGAATTCATATTTCATGCATTCTTTCTTATTTCTACCCTAAGAGAGAGAGAGAGAGAGAGGAAACAAGGAAAAAACTTTTGATTGACAACTCTAGAGTCTTGAAAGACGTAATCCCGCACACATCAAGGATGATTTTGTGCCAATAATGTCATGTCCTGAGCTCTCGATAACATCTATGGATTCATATATTTTCCACATTTAAAGATTATATTTTGGGTTTACTTTGGCATAGGTTGATCTTAGGTTAGATGAAGATTGTTTCTCTTCCACACGGTGCAATGGTTTGACTCCAAGTGGTATCATAGTCTTGTTCAAATTGGGGGACAAATTGTAGAGGGATTATTCCGTTGTTCTCCGTTTCACTGCTTGGAGTCATCACTTGGAGTCAAAACCCTAAATCCTAAACCCTGAATCCTCCTCTTTTAGAGAAAAATGAAATCAGTCAATGATTTGGTTACGCCATATACAGTAACATAAGTCGCAAATAGTTTGTGTTTAATTCACATTTAATTTTTTTTTTTTGATGTTTTCGAACTGAGAACCGAATAAAATGTGAATCACGAATTTTTTGCGAATAAAATACTAAAAAAATATTTTTTTTGGGCTTTTTTTTGCTTCCTTGTGATACCGAATCAATCCCGAATTATATCGGAATTATTTCCGAATTGCGAATTTTTGACCCCACCAAACCGAACCCAAACTATTAATTTGTCACTATGATTACGCCTAAATGTGGACAGAGAGATTGCAAAAAATTTAGCAGAAAAAACAAGAAAAATAAATAAATTTACATTACTTGTGACAATATAATTTTGAAATAAATGAATATTTCTTTTGAACAGATTGTTAATTGTAAAATAAACTCGAGACAAAATTAATACCAAACAAAATATGTAATTTAGTATATCTTAAAAAGTAAATTATAGGAACCACGAAACTCATATCCTTAAAAAAGACTTTTACATAATTAGTTACCATTCGGAGACTCCTTGAAATTCTCACTTTGAAATCATATGTAATTGAATCTCAATCTGCACATTAATCATTTGTTATTTGTTAACCCGTGGGCCCCATTGCCAGAAGAATCTGATTCATTATCAAGTTAGTAAATTACATAAGTACCGGGCCCGGGAGCAATTATGCGAAGAACAGGGAATTCGCATCCTTGCATCAACTCAAAAGAGATTTTTTGAGTTAATGCATCTGAACCATTTAATATGCTTTAAAATTTGTGTAGACAGTCAGATTGACTCTATTTAAAATTAGACGATTGAGATGGATTAACTCAAAAGATTTTCTTTTGAGTTAATGCAGAGAATACATATTCAAGAATGGGACCCGGCATATCATCAAATTCGTATCCTCTGCATTAGCTCAAAAGAGAATCTCTTGAGTTAATGCATCTTTACCATCCGATTTGCGTTAAGATCTGTGCGGACAAGATCTGCACTAATATTGAAGGGCCCTGTATTAAAATTAGACGCCGGATTGATTCCGTTTAAAATCAGACGTTCGTAATGTATTAACTCAAAAGATTCTCTTTTGAGTTAATGTAGAGGATACGTGTTCGCATATCATCTCTGTCGTTGTCTGATATTTAAAAAACAGAGAAAAAACGATTAACTTATAATTTCAATAATCAAACTAAAATCAAGTAGAAATGAATCATCATTAAAAAAAATAATTCGACGAGATCCAAAATTCACGATTCAAATAAAAAACGGATGCAATTAAAAAATAGTTCGTTGTTACCTATGTTGTATGGATACTAGCAATGTAGTAAAATACGGTCTATATACTTATACAGTCCGATACCACATAATTTTTTTTAGTATGCACTACATATGCTTATGTAGTCCGGTACTGCATAGTAATTTCTATACAGTCCCATATATGCAGTTCTGGCCACATATGAGGGAATTTTTTTATCAATAAAAATTGTAAAATTTAAATATACAAAACAGAAAAAGTACCTTGATTGCAACAAATATAGTAAGATCGGAGGCAGGGACAACGATCCATCTATTTATGGATCGAAGTCAATGACTCATATTCATGATTTTTTTTTTTTTTATCAAATATGGCACATTCCTTACAGAATTCAATATAATTAATAAAAAAATAAAAAAAATCATGGATCTGAGTCATTGACTCTGGTCCATAAATGGATGGATCGTTGTCGTTGACTACGATCTTACTATATTTGTTGCAATGTACGTACTCTTTCTATTTTTGTATATTTGAATTTTATAATTTCTATTGATAAAAAATACTCACATATGATGTCTATCAAAATTTTAATTAAATAAAAAAAAATTTAGAAGTTGGATCAAATAATAAACGGATCGAATATCTGATACAATCCGAAACCATATTTAATCATATTGAAATGGAAAAATTAGTTTTATGCCACTCTAAAACTTGAAAATTAGAAAATTGCCACCATAAAACAAGAAATTAGGAAATTGCCACCCTAAAAACACCAAATTCATGAAATTGCCCTATTTATACATCTCATATACAGATTTAATTAAAAAAATACTAAAAATTATTGTATAAAACATGTATTTTGAAAATTCCACAAATGTCCTTCTCTTCTTCTCTTCTTCTCATCTTAGCAATAATTATACCACAACCATCTTTCCCGCAAGATCGTTCCCCACAACCTCTGCTCTCAACTGCTTCCTATTGAACACTATATCATTTATTTGACGCCAATTCCACCAGCACACCCATAGCATTATGTTGAGCCACTCATCCTTCCCCAACGACGTCTGCTGCTTAGCCTCCAGCCATGATTTCTCACAAATAGCCTGTACCGATTACTCCTGTACCAATGATCGTACCAGTATGCATTTTCTGATCCCAGTTTGAATAAAGTTCCATACTGAAATCGCTAAAGGACAAAAAAACAGCAATCATTTTCCTGCTTTGAGTACTGCACATTGGGCAATTGACCTCACAGTTTATGTTTTTTCGTTGCAAAACATCTCTTGTCAGAATTTTATAAATCTTTGAGAGCATGAAACTCAACTAGATCTTGCAGGAAAGAAGAGAAGACGAGAAGGACATTTGTGGAATTTTCAAAATACATGTTTTATATAATAATTTTTAGTATTTTTTTTAATTAAATCTGTATATGAGATGTATAAATAGGGCAATTTCATGAATTTGGTGTTTTTAGGATGGCAATTTCCTAATTTCTTGTTTTAGGATGGCAATTTCCTAATTTTCAAATTTTGGAGTGGCATAAAACTAATTTTCCCTATTTAAATACCCATCCGACTATCTAGCTTGTTTTATAGGCTTCCGGGCGCTGTCGTTTTATATTTTTGTTTTGGTGTTGTGGGACTAAATGAAATATCTCATTATACCGGAATACCGGATGCCTCCAAACTTTCAAGCGGATTATTAAATATCAACACAATATTCAATGTAGTGATCTGTGATACGCCCTTTCCGGATGCAGGCGGGCCGTATAGCTGGACTTTTCTTCTTACTAGGCTTGTCCTGTCGAGGGTGACAGGCCGAGATGTGGTGGGTGGAGTGCAGTGCTGTGAACGTGGTGTGTGTTTCCGAGGTATTTAACTCTTTCCTATCATATCTCAGTAAGTGTGTAAAAAGTCCAACCCGTAATAAATAGGCCTGGTCGTCCGTACGGGCGGTGATAACACTGTTTTACTATTCGGCGGAGACAGTTACGGTGAGTGCAGACTGAGACCGAAATTGACCCTTTCTGGGCTGATGCCAGGTAGATCCCAATTTCGGACGTATCATTGGCCGGGCCGTATGAGGCCTAGTATTACGCGATTGCCGCCCCTTCACCGGGTTTCGGCATAGGAGCCTTGCTCGGGTAACCTTCGGCCCGAGGCTGTTCATTAGCTTCGGCCTGGACTTTCTTCATGACTTCGGCTCGGTCCGTGTAAGGATCCGGAGCCGAAGCCTATTCATAGTCCGAGGCCTGGCAATAACATGGGCCGCGGGCACGAGGCTGTCTGTTGGTTTTGGCCAGGACCTTCTTTGTGACTTCAGCCTGGTCCGTGTAAGGAATCTAAGGCCGAACTTGTTCATAGTCTGAGGCCTAGTTGAAATATGGGCCGTGGGCACATGGCCCTATCAATCTGGAGCAGTGTTGTAAAATGCGGTTCATGCGGTTGCACATGTATTTGTAGTTCGATTTTGCATGAAAATTTTCATGCAGTCCTATATATACGGTTTAAAGAGGCATATTGATTTAAAGAGACATATTGATTTTTAATCATGCAATTATTTACATCTAGCATCATGCGATTCTATCACTGAGTGTCAATTAATTAATTGTTTGCATCTGGTTTAGGAAAAATTATTTGTATCTGGTTAATTTAGCGAGTTACCTTAGGATCAATGCTCCTGCTCAGACCCAATTCTAGTATCATGAGAATATATTACATGTTTTGAGTAAAAATAAATTAATATATAGTTTAAAATCCACATATATAAGCCTGCATTAAAATCCGCACATACAACCACATACCGCATATGCAGTATGCAGTGACCTTCTGCATGTATGAACACAACATTAATCCGGAGGCAACCCTCAAATGCCCGAAGATTTTGGGTTAAAATTTGATATTGTATAAGGTTGCGCTCAAGTCTGGAGTCATTTTTGAAACATTTTATGAAATGCTTTTTACTTGATTATATTTCATTAATATTGGAGAGCTTTGCATTGTTAATGAAATTTCATTTAATGTTCAAATATTTGATCAGATTAAAACATATTAAAATATTAAATATTTAATTAAGGGTGTCATATTTAATATTAAGTAAAAAATACGTATATATAAATCTGCACTAAAATTTGCATATGCAGCCACATACCATATACGCAGTATGTAGTAGTTTTCCACGTACCGCATCAAAACCACATTTAAAAATATTAAATACGGGTATAGATATCCTATCAGATATGATACAAATATAGCGATATGGTAATTTTCAATATCATACGGCATACTGGTTTAAAAATTTCAAGATATAAAATAAAAGAAAATACCTTACACAAATTTGCCACAGATCTGCTGGTTAATTTGCCACAAAAAATAAAACAAACTGACAGGAATCACTGTCATGAGGCCCATGAATCTTACAATAGTTGTCCTCTTGTAAATTATTTATCCTTCTAGTGTCAACACAAGTTGGTCGATCGCTACTTTTTGCCCTTTTAATGTAGACTTCTTAATTTGAGTTAGTCTGTCTATTTATTTGGTAACATCTGCCACTAAATAAAGCACATCCAAACCATTCGCGTCTCATCTGTTCCCTAACTTCCAATCCGAGACATCATGTTTGATAACCAGTTCCACTAAATAAGCCCCTCCCTAATTTTATTAAAGATGTTGTGTTAATATAAATGTGTGTGGTGTCAATATGTCTCCTCAAAATAATTGCTTCCACATACCAAAAGCAGGAATCTTAATAAACTAATTAAATCAGAAAATCAGAGTTCAGTATAAACAATCAAAAAGTCTACATGGATAAATGAAAGTTCGGTAAAACAAGAAAGTCTACAAATTATTTGCCATATAAAGCTTATATTATATCACATACTAATACTAGCATTATGATAAATTTATACAGGTCACATACTAGCATTATGATAAATTTATACAGGTCTTTTATGCTAGGACGCAACGTATGCTGTTATAGAGATGATAATAATAGTAGTATTGTGTTATACTTTATCCATAAATTATCGGTCAAAATTGATAACCGAACAAACAGGAGCGGATCTCAAGCCATTCAAAAAGTGGCTAAGCAAATTGCTCATGAGTAGCTCATTCTCAATCACAGCCGCAAGCATAAACCTAATTGGAAAGCGCTAGTTTCGGTTAAATATATTGACAGAGATATTATGGCTTCACCCAGCACACAATCAATATTAACATAATGAATTATTACATGCTTGATGCGCTGTACGAAGATAATTGTTGAATGAATTTAAATAAGGATAAATTTATTATGGATATTATGATTACTAGGGTTGTTTTCGAATTTTGCCCAAAAGTGTTTATTGACGAAATGTGGAATTATAACATATTTAAATTTTATCAATAAATTTTACATGTAGTAAATTTAGAAACAAATAAATATTTTTTATAAATATTAAAACTCTGTGTAATGGAGAACTTTTAATGTGTAACCACAAAGGTTTTATATTAATTTATAATTTTCATCACATCTTAGACATACCAAAATCACTCTTAAATGTGGAGAGATAATAATAAACACTAACCTTTTCATCAAGACAATTACAAAAAAATCAAACGGTTGATATTTAATAAAAAAAGTTGCTGACAGTATATGTGATATGACATAATTAAGAAGCTTTGAAATCCAACTACTTATAAAATATAAATTTTATACTTAAAATTATGCATTCATTAGGAAGATTGTTCGTCACTAATTGCATAATTCGAAGAGGTCAATTATTAAAATTAAAAAATTTAGAGTCAATAATCATTAGTAAAAAAAAAAAAAGAGGTCAATTAGTAAAATTAAAAAATTTGGAGTCAATGATCATTAGTAAAAAAAAAAAGAGGTCAATTATTAAATTAAAAAAATTTAGAGTCAATGATCATTAGTAAAAAAACAAAATCAGCAGCTTTCCCCCACATTTTTTTTTATCTTTAAATTCGGTTTAGAAAACAAAACAAAATCACATGGCTCCAGGGGTCCCACCTTCCAAAATTTGAATTTTTTTTCTTTAAATCCGTGCTTGAATAGTAGGAAAATGAATAAGATTTGGTCCAAATAGCTTTGGACCTGACATCGTGCACAGCCTCTAAAAATTGTATGATTAAAGTCCAAACAGTCGATCCGAACCGCTCAAGATGGTTTTCATATTAAAATGTGCTCAGAGACCAAATTTAATATTCTTTGGAAATTTTTACTGTTTTTTAAGATACGTACAACATTACTGTTTCTGAACCGTCATAAAGAGTGATGTTGTATGTATCTTAAAAAACAGTAAAAAATTTCCAAAGAATATAAAATTTGGTCTTTGAGCACATTTTAATATGAAAAGTCCGAACAGTCGATCCGAACCGCTCAAGATGGTTTTCATGTTAAAATATGCTCAGAGACCAAATTTTATATTCTTTGGAAATTTTTACTATTTTTTAAGATTCCTACAACATCACTGTCTTTGAACCGTCGTAAACAGTGATGTTGTACATATTTTAAAAAGTAGTAAAAAAATTTCAAAAAATATAAAATTTGGTCTCTGAGCACATTTTAATATGAAAATCATATTGAACTGTTCGGATTAACTGTTCAAACTTTAATCTTACAATTTTTAGAGGCTCTGAACGGTGTCCAGTCCAAAACTATCTGTACCAAATCTTATCCCTCGATCTTGTTCGCCTATTTCTCATCGCATGGTTTGGGGGTATGAATAGCAGGACGGTGCTGTTTGGCATAGTTGCAGTAAATATGGACCTTCGGATCTAACTTCTCCTTAATCTAATCGGTCGTAATTACTCGTCAATACCAAATCTGATGTTACTTTTTCCAATTCACCCTCACAAACTTTTTATTTTTATATTATGATGTAGTTTTCTATACAGATCCAAAACTGGACATTTTATTATTAATAGCTTGACTTATGATACCTGTTTGTTAAATTAATAAAGTTAGCAATCCACGACAAGTTTGCTAGATTAATATTTCTAAAACATTTTGATTTTTTTCTATCATCTAACATGCTAACAACAAGTAAAAATACATTTAAATTATTATAACTATTATAAACTCTTCATTTCTTTTCTTGACAATCAACAATTGTTGATATTTGATCATATATTCCGAATTCACATCCTCCCAGTACCTGAGAAGGGAATCATTTACAATTAGTGTATTCGGACCGTTCTTTTTAATTTGGCACGAATTTCAAAGCCCAATAATACCGTCTCCTTCTCTAGTCTGAATTCTAAACGGACTGAGAGTAAATCTCAAACTGTAAAGTGAGGAAAATCTCGTGCAATACTTGGGAGGATATTGATTCATATACTCATTCTAGAGTCCGGCTAGTATGACACTAGTGTCATTTCAGTCTATATAACACCAACTCCAAAACCTATTGAATCGACTTCAAATGGTAAATCCAAACCGTTCAAACCGATCTACTTCATTAGTTGTGAGTTTATATGTCAATTTTATTGAAATGCAATAAAATGGAGGGGCATATCCACAAAAACTCCAAACAACTATCGAAGCTTTAAACAAAGCAACCTAGCTCTGAGAGCAGTTTGGGTCAGATGGGCATCGGACCCAAACTGAGTTCGATGGGATAAATAACCGTCCGATTCACTTTAAAATCGTGCGCATGTCTTTAATATCCGTGCAAATTTGCTTTAATATACGTGTTCACGGATTTTAAAGCGAATCGGACGGTTATGGAGCCCACCGGACCCAAATTTGAGTCCGATGGGCGTCGGACCCAAATTGCTCTCAGCTAGCTAGTTCTTAAACAACGGTAAGGTAAGAATCGTTTCTTTGTTAAAGTAACCAGAGCAACGCAGGCGTCATTGGCCACCAGATCTCTCTCTCTCTCACTCTCTCTACCCCTCATTGTCAAAATCAGTGCATGTGATCTAGGTATGTCATCTTTTTGTTGGTGTTAGTGAAGAAAGAACTCAGATTTTGGCTTTCTCTTTGAGCTTTTCAAAGCGCACTCTTTCAAACACACCCCTCCTTTTATCAGACTTCTACATTACTCTTCTCTGCTACGCTACTATCTATCAGCATTCACCAAAGACTTGCCTATTTAACTTCCTCTAATGGCGTACTAAAAAGTCCCCCAAAACCTTACAAATGGCTGTAACCAATGGCCTTTTCTACCATATACTAGCCTTTACGAGCTGTGTTGCATTCATGTACTTCTCATTTCGAGATCTAAAGGATGATTTTAGGTCCCATTTCTTACAAAACAAGCCCCAGGTGAGGTTTGTAGAGAGAAATGACACTCAATTTTTCCTTGGTGGCAAACCATTCTATGTGAATGGATGGAACTCGTACTGGCTCATGGATCAGGCCGTCGAGGAATCGACCCGGCCGCGTGTCAGCACCATCTTTCGAACCGGGTCACAGATGGGTCTGACCGTGTGTCGTACATGGGCATTTAATGATGGAACTTACAATGCGCTTCAGATTTCTCCTGGTCATTTTGATGAAAGGGTCTTCCAGGTTATTTGGGCTTCTTAATTTCATATAGTAATAATTAATCCCTTTTTATTATCAATTCTGTATGGAAGGATTGTAAATACAAAGGTACCAAGGAAATTGTTTACCAGGTCTTGCTGGGGGTTTGAGTCATGTTTGGTACAGAGATATACCGTATGGAACAAACTCTTACCAGAACCATACCACTCTTTAGATTTTTTGTTTTTGTTTTTGTTTGATCTGTTCAATTTTGTTAAGTCAGGAGGTTTTCTGGATATTTTCTTTGGCTTCATTAAGGCAGAATGAGAGCATATTCTCACGGTACACAACCAAGTTTGAAACATTGCATAAAAAAAATACCAACAAGAACACCCATACAAATTACTGGTACGAAGTTCAAATGTCTCATACCAGTGTGCGTCAGCTGAATTTTATAGGTTTCTTGAAATCATATTCCCTGGGCATTACTTTTTTAAATTACTAATCACCTTTTGGGTTTATATAATATCTTTTTTTTATTTTATTTGTGAATTGTGAAGGCATTGGATCAGGTGATAGAGGAGGCGAGGAGGCATGGGATTAGGTTGATTTTGAGCTTGGCAAATAATTTGGATGCTTATGGAGGGAAGTCCCAATATGTGAAATGGGCATGGGAAGAAGGGGTCGGTGTGAGCGCTTCCAACGACTCATTCTTCTTCGACCCCTCCATCAAGAGCTATTTCAAGTCATATTTGAAGGTAAACCAATTTAATTCTTTTTGCTTTTTCTTTTTTGTTTTTTCTCATATTTTTTTATGAATGGTTTTGGGTTGTTGACCACAATAAAAGCATTGCAAAACTACCCTCCTTGGCTCCACTATCTACTTTAGATGATGGATAAATGTCTCTGAGGGTGTTCCTCAGGCAATGACTTGTGGGACCCACACAACATCGAACTGAGTTCCACCTCTTAGTATACTGAAAACACTCTTGTTAAAATCTGCTCACTAAATTACTGTCTATTTTCGACATTATTAATTTACATTTAGTCTAATTTTTTTCCGAAATAGACGCCTTCCAATCCGTGGCCATGCTACCGGAGAGTAATTGATGCATTTGCTCAGAATCAAACTTTGGTGATAGATAAGAGTTAATTGCTTATCCATCACCAAGGTTCGACATTGAGCAAATGTCTCGATTCTACTCCGGCAGCACAATCACGGATTGGAAGGCATCCCTTTCGAAAGATATAGAACTGTACATTAAATTTTTTCACCCATGTATAGGGTATTTTATTTTGATAGAAAAAGAGAGTAGATTTAATTTTCTTTTTCTTCTCAAACTTATAAGAAAATAAAAAAGGCTTGTTTATTAGGGAGTGTATATAAATATTTTGTCCCTGCCTAATGCCTCCTTTTATAGGGTGTTGACCATTAGTAAATTGTACTTCCCGTTGCTCTTTAAAGGGTGGATTTGCTAATGCATACCACCAACCATAGGATTAAATGTTAATGACCTATAATTAGCTCATGTAATTAGTATGATTAAATGGTTCTAATTTTTACCTTCTTTTTTTCCTTTTCAAAATTGATAGACTCTGTTGACAAGGAGGAACCACATGACTGGGGTCCAGTACAAGGATGATCCAACCATCTTTGCCTGGGAATTGATGAACGAACCAAGATGTTCATCAGATTCGTCAGGTCGTACTCTTCAGGTTTGTTTACTTATCTAATTACCGGTGCCTAAACTGTATCTGACCAGTAAACATAAGGTCTGTTAAAGCCCTAAATAACGAAAGAATTACAAATCAAGTGAATAGTGATGATAATAAAAGAACTGATAGAGTAATTTACAAAAAGAAGGAAAACAAAAGGGCTTGCTGGTTTGGTGCATTAATGTGTGTGCCATTATTGTACCAAGACCAAGATTGTCATTTTTTATTTTAGAATGATCTTATTCACAATTCAAGCAAACAATGGAAAGATTTATTGAACGAGTTTGGTTGTTAGAGTATTTATATATTTTCTTTTGTCATTGTCAAATTGTGCAGAGTTGGATTGAAGAGATGTCAGTGTATGTAAAATCAATAGACCAAAACCATCTTTTAACGGTTGGTCTGGAGGGTTTTTACGGCCCGACATCTCTGCCAGAGAAGCTTAGTATAAATCCTGGCGAATGGTTTAGTATGCTCGGCTCAGACTTTATTCGCAACTCCAAAATTCCCACTATTGATTTTGCTTCTGTTCACGTGTACCCCGACAATTGGTAAGCATCACTTTAGGGGCAATATAGTAAGCTTGATTGTTTTTATTATTTCTTTAACACTAAATATTTAAAAAAGGTGAACACAGGCATGACAATTGTTAAATCAAAGACAAACAATATCAAAGATTAAATTCCTATTTTCCAGAAGCCACCTCAATTTTCTTATTTTCCACATTCAGGATGGTGCATGCTGATATTATCGAAAAGGAAAAATTTGTATCAAAATGGGTAAAATCTCACATAGAAGACGGGGAGAAAATACTAAACAAGCCGGTATTGTTCACTGAATTTGGGCTGTCAAATAAGGCCAATGGATTTGACCACGCACACCGGTTGTTGTTTTACAAATCTATTTTTGATACAATTTATGAATCAGCAAAGAGGAATGGTGCTGGTTCTGGTGCCTTTATATGGCAACTAATAGTTGAAGGCATGGAGTTATTCCATGACAGCTTTGCATTTGTACCAGAGAGTATCCCCTCATTGCATTCTTTGTTGAAGGAGCAATCATGTCGGCTGGCCACATTGAGGTATGGAAGCGATTTGGTTAAGCAAATTTTCAAAAATGTTTGCAAATAGAGATTAGGTGTCCAAACTGCAAGCCCAAGATTTGAAAAACATATGGGGTTTGTTTGGCAAATTTTGGTTATAACTTCTTCTTTTTTAATGATTTTAGGAAATATTCTGTACTACAGTCTAATCCTCTTCCCGCATAATGAATGTAATTAAGAATACTTATGTTATTCCATTCACAAAATTATTATTTTTTTCTCCGAAAAGCACTCTGTTTGATTGGAAATCTGAACCTCTCTTCAAAAAACTACCAGAGGTAGTTTATTTCTAGCAAAACTTAATAAATTTACTAACATTTTAAGCGGATAAATTTAATAAAATGTATAGCCCGTTTCCTTTCAAAGCCCAAGTACAACGTCACGCATTTGTACTGGTAGGATGCATGCTCTTTTGGGCCGCTTTTTTTAGGCTTGAGATAACTAATGGGCTAAAATGTTAACAAAAAACTCATTTAATTGGGAACTCATCTTGCAAAAACTGATACATAAAGAATCACCTCAACTTCATATTTTTCTACAGCAATTTTTTTTTGTGAGATTAGGCAGGTTTAGAGACAATTGTAGAAAGAACGGTCTTCTAGGAAAAAGATATTGACAAAGCTATTTTGGCTTTATGCAGCGCATGACAAACATTGACAAAATAAATAAAAACTAATAATTTGTGCACTGCTTGAAGTAAAAATAGTCTTATCAATATCTTTACCCATTTGTACTATACAACAACTATCAGATGCTTAATTAGGTGTTTAATTTATTTCAAGAATTAATATATCTACTACATTTTTTCTCCGTCGGTTTAGTTTGACAATGACCACTAAATATACTAGTATTTTGAGTTTCTTTTATTTTGATTTTAGAATGTTTTGGTCAACGAACCATTTGCATACAAAATTATAAGGAAATGATTTTTATAGCATGTCGCTAATTGAGAATGGACATAGATACAGAAATTGAACTGAAACTGAAAAATACTGTTTATGTGGAAAAATAAACTGAATTTTTTTCCTCACGTGAACAGTACTTCAGCCGAACAGAAAAATTTAGTTCGTTTTAAAAGTTGTGTAAGTTACATTGAGCGATCCGGTTAAGTTTGATACCTGACAAGATCTAAATTTGTTTCCCCTTATGGTTTAGGTGCCATAAAGTCAGCAATAGAGAGAAGCTTAACTCAAAAGGGAGTTAACAATTTCAAAGTTTGGAGTGGCATTTTCACAATTTGAAGGTTTGGAGTGGCATTTTCATAATTTGAACAATAAAAAACCGTTAATCGGGTTACTAAAAAATTAAGCTAAATGTAGACAAAGGAAGTTAACAGTCGACACGTGTCTATTATGAACACGTATCCTCTGCATTAACTCAAAAGGGATTTTTTTTAAATTAATGCATCTTGGCCATCTGATTTTAAAATGGAGTCAATTCAGCTATCTGATTTTAATATAAGGTCCTTTAATATTAGTGCGGATCAGCGGATCTAGTTCGCACGGATCTTAAAGCAGATAGGATGGTCCAGATTTATTAACTCAAAAGATTCCTTTTTGAGTTAATGCAGAGGATACGAATTTGTCTATTAACTATGACTTGAGAGCAGGTCATCGGACCTACTTTGGTTCGATGAGTTCAAGCACCGTTCAATATATTTTAAATTCCGTGCACATCTGCTTTGATTTTTGTGTGCACGGATCTTAAAATAAATCGGATGGTCATAGAGCTGGTTAAACCTAATAGAGCTGGTTAAACCTAACAGTAGGTACGATGGGCATTGTACCCTCTCCGTTCTCATTAACTATAACCTCGGATGAACTGGTAAGGTCAAAAGGGTAATGAAAAACCGTAAATCATAATGAAAGGTTGCGAGACAACCTTGGTGGTGTCCAGTTGACCTCACTCGGTGTCTGGGCGACAAGACGCGCGACAAAAGCTTGGCCACTTATATGATGATAACATTCTCTCCAGTTTAAACAAACCGGCTACGTGCAGTTCTTTTTATTATGTACATAAGTTATTAGTTAATCACGTATTATAGTTCCATCATCCATGAGATTCATGAGATGAAGCAAACCACATTTTTTAGTTAGAAAAATCTCTTTAGTTCTTATGGGTGTCAACGAGCTGGCTTGGTCCGAGCTAGATCTTAGCTCAGCTAATTAATTATGGATCGAGATACAACCGAGCGAGCTGGATCTAGAGCTTACGAGCTAAAACCTTAGCTCAAAATCGTGACGAGCCATCCCGAGCTGGCTCACTGGGTCTGGCTGGATCTTGTTTTAAGAAAGAAATAAATTCGACAAACTTTTTGGACCGAGCTGGACAGAGCTTGACGGTATAAAATGCACACAAATTCATACAAATTCACAAATTGATGCATAGCCGAACTAGCTCGTGAACTGGCGAGCAAGCTAGGCCCCAGCTTGAACTCGTTAATTCCGGATCAAGCTAGTAGCGAGCTGGCTCGTTAACAGCTCGGTCAGTAACGAACGAGCTGTTACCAAGCGAGCCAGATGCGAGTCACGATCGAGCCACGAGCTACGAGCTTTTTTTCCACCCCTATCCATAAGTGACATAATATATGGTATATTTAGTAAATTTGTCATAGTTATGAAGTTTGTTTAACTATCTTTAGGATATTAAATTATGTATTGTTCAGTAGTATATGCCAGTTAATATTAATATTGACTTATGAAGCTTTATTCCTTTTATATTAACTATTTTGGAAATAATAAATTTACTAGTAGCTTTCTTTACTGAATAGGTCAAAAATATGAGTAAAGCTAATATAGGCTTAAGTGTACGTGCACTTAACCCTAGGACCGTACGATTAGCTTTGAGATTCGTGCTACACGACTTTGAAAGAAATCGTATGGTCCTAGGGTTAAGTGCACAGTACACTTAAGCCTATATTAGCTTTACTCCAAAAATATTTTTATTTCATCTTCATACACAATAAAAAGGAGATGTACTTGACAAAACAAAAACGGAGAGGATGGTACCAAGGAAACAAAGAACAAGTTGTGGCCATATGGCCCATATACGTGGCCAATTGCAGATATGAGGTACATTTTTAAAATAAATTATTAGTGTACGGATGTATTGGTACCTGGCCAAAAGATATCTCCCTTATTTGATTACAGCTAATGTTACCAGTTCGGTGATTGAATTCAAAGGTGACAGAAGCAAACATGTTTTGTCATTCAAAAAAAGACAAAAGAATAGAGACAAAATTTGATCAATCCAGGTGAAAATTTCTAATTTAGTAGGTTAAAACTTAAAAGAGAGAAGTTGTATACTTGTATAGATGATAAAATACAAATATGATGATAGAATAAATTATTAAGTAAATAATAAAATGATATAATAAAAAGTAATTAAAATAATGATATTACAAATATTATCTTGAGGGGTTCCGATGCCTCATCTCCTCATACCTCACCCATATCTCATGTTATATATCTCCATTTTCAAAGTTCAAACTATCGATCCGAACCGTTCAACACGATATTCATGCTAAAATATATTTGGGGATGAAATTTTATAATTTTTGCAATTTTTTTTACTATTTTTTAAGATAGATACAAAATCATTGTTTTTTGAACGGTCTAGATACAGTGATTTTGTACCTATCTTAAAAAATAGTAAAAAAAAATGCAAAAATTATAAAATTTCATCCCCAAGCATTTTTTTAGTATGAATATCATGTTGAACGGTTCGGATCAATAGTTTGGACTTGAAAATGAAGATATATAACATGAGGTATGGGTGAGGTATGAGGAGATGAGGCATTGGAATCCTACTCTATTATCTTTATAGTTTAGATATATTGTGTATTAAAATTTGATGTAATGTAAAGAATCAGATTTATAGTGTCTGATCCTTATCAAATTTAAATTTTCAATTCAAACTATTTAATGTAAAATATCATAGAATACTAAATTTTATTTTTATTAAAAGAAAATGTTCTATTTTTCTCTGGATCCTTTTTTATATGATCTATTCCATTTGAATTATTTTCACTATTTTGAGTTATCTTTTAGAACTAAAAAAAGTTGAAAAAAATATATATTAATAATCAGTATATTTGATATGTAGATAACGGTGAGATAGGGGTGAAAATATAATATCCGATTTGTATTCGATCCGTATTTGAAAACTTATAAATGGATATACGATATGCGAATATCCGTGTAGATAAGGATACTGATATGGTTTTACGTTTCAAATATCCGTATCCGAATAGTAGATATATACCATATATTTTAATATTATTACGAAAAATTATGTTATTCACCATTATAATTGGATAAATATTATGAACCTTAATATTTTTATATTATTTTAATAAATATTCGATCTGATCTGTATCTGTATTCATATGATATGTTTGGTATACATTATGTATACGTATCTGGAAAATAAAATTCTTATATTTATAGATTAACAAAATTATATTTTCACAACACTTGTTCAATTGTGAACAATTAACTTAGCAAGTCATGCACTTCCCCTTGTATGGCCATTAAAGAGAGGGACCATTAAAGAAAACAATGGAATTGAAAAAAAAAAAATGATGCAAATGAAAAAAACAAAGGAAAAACATGATGCAAATGAAAAAAATTAAAGAAAACAATAAAATAGAAAAAAAACAAAACAAAGAAAAAACATGATGCAAATGCCCATTAAAGAGAGGGACCATTTGTACCGGAAGCTTTGTGATAATTATAACACACGAATCTCATTGTAGTTTCTAATCAATAATCATTTCTATTCAATTATGACGCACATTTAGAGACCTACACACGCTTTTCTATTATTAATTTATTAGGAATAAATAACAATAATTGAATAGCTAAAGTAGTAAAAAAACATGTACTATTTTGCATTTAATTTTGTGTTTAACGAAATGGCTCAGCCTCAGAAAAGCAGTATTGTAAATAACGGTATACGCTCGTCGGACCGTCAAGTGATTAATCAGAAATAATCGGCCATAATAAGACATAATTGACCAATTAATCAGAAAAATCTGTGACAGTTTGATCAACGCCAACGACTAATCGGCCTAGACGGCCATTTTTTACAACACAACTGAAAAAACCGTAATTTTCGTGATTATTATGAATAAAAAAATTGGACCTATTTGCAGTATTTAAAACTATACTTAAATTGTAAATTTTTGAACTTATTTTTATTAAAAGTTTGATGTTTAAATTGTGAGAAATTCAAACAAAGAAAAAAAAACCGGGCCATGCCACTTGTAATAAGTATGCATGCAATAAGAGAAAATGAATTTATAAAAAGGCCCTCTTTCATTTTTTTACCACTCGATAAAGAAAAGAAAATGAAAACCGAAGAAAAAAAGAGAAAATTGAGGGGAAAATAGAAAGAATAATAGAAAAAAATAAATAAATTTTGACATCCGTTTGATTGGAGTTTCGAACTTACGTTGTCAGTGATTCTGAACAGTTTATTGTAATCTGATTTGAATTTTTGGAATATATCATTATTAGGTAATCAGACTGTTATAATCTGTATTTTCATTTTGGTCTCTTTGAATAACAGAACTGTATTGTACATGGATATTGAATTACAATGATATATTTAATTGGAAATTGGATTTAGGAATCTGAATTGGTTTTCGGAATTGAATTGTCCGAGTACTGTGATCTATAAAAAATATGATTCAACCGTTTAAATATGCGTACTTAATCTGATGTATTATTGTGAATTAATTCAGTTCTGTTTATATTGTTGTTATCTTGAATAAATTAGTTATAGAGAAACGTATCGTTTAATAATTAATTACTAAATTTTGTAACTGATTTTATTTTATTTTCTATTTATTTTTGTTGATGATGTATTGAAAATGTTATGATCTCGTTATGTCGTCACGCACGATCGGGAACCGGGGCGTGACTACCTCTATTTTAATATACAGTCAAAACCAAAAATTTTATTAATATCTAAAAAAATAATAAATTTAACAATCTACTCTATTTTTTAGCAGAATTCCAAATCTGTCCAAACCGACACAATTTTCATCAGTTTGAACTTCTAAAACCGCTGAAAATTTTATCGGTTAAAAGTTTCTTAGAACCGATAGAAATTTAATTGGTCCCAGAACCGATGGATTACTAATCGGCCATATGGCATAAAACCAACAAAATTTTTAACGATTCTAGAACCGATTAAAATTTCATAGGTTTGAAAAAAAAACATTCAAACATTCATATAAAAGATGTGTTGGAGATGAGAAGATGAATATATCAATCTTCTTAACAAAGAACATTTCTAATTTTAAACGATGAAATGTTCAGTGGTTTTAGAAGTTCAAACTAATGGAAATTTTGTCGGTTTGGGCAGATTTCGAAATCTGCTCAAAAATAGAGTAGATTGTTAAAAAAAAAATTCGGCAGTCAAAATATCTAAATTAGTTTTGGGGGCATATCAAGGATATTCTGTTGGTCAACTTCATATAGTGCTCATGTTATATATTTAGTTGACAATGTCGATCTTGAACAAATTGATTCCAAAGAAAACAGAAAACATTTGTTGTAATGAAGATATATTTACAAACTAAGTCAGAGCAAAACTAGAGTGTGATGTGCTCATCGTGAGATATTGGTAAACACATCTCCAAAAGTCTATCGGATTGACTATAAATTACAAATCTAAACTGTTGAAATCCATGTACTTCGTGAGTGATGCATGTACATATAAAAAATTTAAAGTTTCGATTCATTTAGTACATGGTCAAGTATTAAAAAAAATGAACATTTTATAAGTTATGTTTTAGTTGTTTTATGTATTCATTTTTCATTATCTTTTCATCGCTTGACTATGTACTAAATGAATTCGAAACTTTAAATTTTTTGCATGTACATGCATCACTCACGAAGTACATGAATTTCAACAGTTTGAATTTGTAGTTCAAAGTCAATCCGATAGCATTTTGAAAGTATGCTCACTAATTATTCTTGGTGAGCACATCATACTTTAGTTTTAATCAACTAAGTCACACTATTTTCTTCAAATAAAAAAAAAAAAGGCAAAATGGACTTGTCTAATCTTAGAAAATAGTATTTTAAAGTATTAATGTTTACTATATGAATAATATCAAATAAAAAATTAAAATAATATTTGATTGTAGACTAAACAGTAGAATAATGATTTTAGTCCTTAGTTTTTGGAAGAGAAACTTTAGTCCTTAGTTATTTCGTCAAACATGATTTAATTAAGCTGAACAAAATATCATAAACTGATATTTAATTCGGTCTACACGAGCCTAAAATTAACCCACCTCTCCAGCTTAACTTTATGACGTAATCTGAACCCAACTTTGCCCCCTCCATCTTCATTAATTAATTACCTTTCCTGTAAAAAAAAAAAAAAAAAAAAACTTTCCTGCTTCATTATTACTTCCATTTTTTTTGTCCTTTTCACGCCTATTTTTTTTTTCACTTTCATTTTTTTTATTTCTCACGTCAAAGAAAAATCTGAAAATTAGAAATTAGATTTCTTGCAATGTGAATATGGTGTTTTTTATATGTTATCTATCACCTATGAACTTATATATTTATTTTACTTAATATTTTGTTGTTACTTTAATTACGTATGATCCCTCATTATGTATGAAATTATTTTATTGTAAGATTTTTGTATGATGCCATTAATGTATACCTTATTCATACCCGATTATTGTAAGACTTCTTATATTCTAGTCAATGTGTATTGTTGTGCTAATTTCAATCAGATTTTGTTCATTGTTAAAAATTATTTATGCATGTAAGATAAAACATTTACATATTTTTCTGACAAAAAATGTGAATCATCTCCTCTGGTGCAGTGTCAACTGGTACAATGTGCGCCAATGCCAACTGGTAAGTAGGAATCGTATCCTCTGCGGAGTTAAAAGGTTTTTTTAATCTGATTTGTTGTTTTTGATCAGACGGATCATATTATATTTAAAATTCATTGGAACCAAATCAGATCATATCAGATCTAAAATTTAAGATCTGATCTGGTCCGTCCAATCAAAACGAACGGACCATATTAAAAGAACCACAAAACTCCTCATCTTTTAACTCCGCAGAGGATACAATTTCTTGATAAGTAAAAGAAAACAAATATAAAAACTTGCGCTATATTAAATGTGAATAAGAAACCAAAATTTAATTCGGTGAAAGGTTCTAATCACGAGATTAGTAATAAGTGATGGAACATTTAATTAATTTGCCAAGGCAACTTAATTTATTAAAACTAGCTATTGGACAAATTAAGAAAATAATTTGATTTAAACCTGACGACAAAAACGATCTAAAATCTATGTTGAACTAAAGTTTAATGATTTGAAAATCGACTTGACCCGAACAACCCAAACAACGAAATCGAACAACACAAAATCCGATCTGTCATCTAAATATTCTGCACTTACCAAATCATGAACAAATTGAAGAGCATGCTCCACTTGATCCCAATTGGCATCTAATCTTGCCTCATAATCATGGCAAAGATTCGACCCGAAATCTTGAATTCATTTGAATATTGATAGTTCGAGATTTGATTCAAACCCAAACCATCTAAAATTTCAAAATGATTCAAAACTCGGCGAACTAAAATCCAGCTTAAAATGATATCCAAAACCTGAACATGACATATCAGAGATTTTTTTTTTTCAGAGAACCAGCCTTCTCGCTGTTACAAGAAACAGAACTAGAGTTTTGATTTTTCAGAGAAACATTGATACTGTGAGCACAGTGACAAATGAATTATTCGGGTTCGGTTCGGCGAGATCAAAAATTCGTGATTCCGAAATAATTCAGGTATAATTCGGGAATGATTCGGTATTATTCGGATAAGACATCTCAATCTTGTAAGAGAGCAAAAAAAAAATTATGGGAAAAATTTGAGAAATTCGTGAATTATTCGAGAATAATTCGATCAAAGTTCAGTCAACCGAATAATTCGGCGTTCGGTTCGTTATCACCAAAAAAATGAATTATTCGAGAATAATTCGCGAATCTTGTTACTATGACGGTGAGAGATGGGAGGGGCTTTTTTGTCACCGTACCTTTGATAGAGTGGAAAGACTTAGGGAGAAATAGAGAGAAATGGTACGGTGGTTCGAAACTCAGATGAGAAGTTTTTTATGAGATTAAAAAAAAAAGAAGTATTTTGTTTTCCGCCATCTCTCATTAGAAATATTTTTTCAAACAAAAAGAACCAACTACGTGTTCCTGTTTTCAGTAAAATTGAATTGGTTTTTTCTAAATAGAAAAAATAAATCCATAATAGATGCTAAAAGAATAAACAAATTCATATTTCATCAGGTGAGATTGGATGTCAATGTTAAGTATTACTTTAACCTTACCGAACGAAAATATAAAAAGCTTAATTTTTGTGTCGAGATTGAATCTCGAAATATATTAACATTTTTTTTGTAGGACTCGCATGTATATACACTCTTTTTTACTCTTTTCTCCTCCATTTACCTAATTTATTTGTACAAGCATATATATATATATATATATAGTGGGGTTAAAATGCACCATTGGTTTTGTGCTCCAACCATACCGCATGTCTTTATCTTTGGTTTGGAAGTTCAAACAGTCGATCCGAACCACTCAACATGATCTTCATATTAAAATGCGCTTAGAGACCAAATTTTATATTTTTTTGAACTTTTTTTACTATTTATTTAGATAGTTACAAAATCACTGCTTCTGGACCATCCAAAAACAGTGATTTTGTAACTATCTAAAAAAATAGTAAAAAAAATCCAAAAAAATATGAAATTTGGTCTATAAACACATTTTAATATGGATATCATGTTGAGCAGTTCGGATTAACTATTTGAACTTCGAGAACAAAGATAAAGACATGGGGTATGGTTGGGGCACAAAACCAATAGTGCATTTTAACCCCACTCATATATATATATATATATATGAGGAGGGATCCACTTACAACATTTGAAAGTTACAACATTTGATTTTGTGATTTTCAAAGTCTAAACAGTCGATCCAAGTCGTTCAACACGATCTCTATATTAAAATGTGCATTAAGACCAAATTTTACATTTTTTTGATTTTTTTTACTATTTATTAAGTATTTTACAAAACTGCTGCTTTTAGACAATTATGGACCACTGAAAACAACAGTATTGTAAAATACTTAATAAATAGTAAAAAAATTCAAAAAAAATGTAAAATTTGATCTCAAAGTACATTTTAATGTAGAGATTATATTGAACGGTTTGAATCGACTGTTTGAACTTTGAAAAATGCAAAATTGAATGTTGTAACATGTTGTAAGATCCAAAATGTTGTAAGTGAATCCCTCCTATATATATATATAAGACATATGTGCAACTTTTTTACATTATCCAAAATTAATGTAACCTAAATCTCGTTCTACTTTTTTTTTTTTTTTTTAAATTTAACTCATCAAGAAATTGTCATTATAATGGGACATAAAAGGGCACAAGAAATTATTTTTTGCATTCTATACCTAAACTTAAAAAATATCTATTTTTAAATTTAAAGTACTTATCAAGTTAGATATAAAGAGGAGGGATCCACTTATACTTTTTTTGGTGATACCTAATTACACCCTACATTTTCAAAGTCTAAACAATTAATTCAAACCGTTCAACATGATGGATATATTAAAATGTGTTTGCAAATCAAATTTTACAATTTTTTTGAATTTTTTCACTCTTTATTAAGATGGGTGCAAAAATTCAATGATCTGAAAACAACACTTTTGTAAAATACTTAATAAATAGTAAAAAATAAACAAAAATGTAAAATTTGGTCTCCAAGCACATTTTAATATGGAGATCATATTGAACAGTTTGGATCGACTGTTTGAACTTTCAAAACTTTGAAAATATAGGGTGTAATTTGTTGTTACAAAAAACGGTGTAAGTGGATTCCTCCTCATATATAAATACTATTGTTATCAATTATATTTTCGAAGTGCAAGTAAATTAAACCGGAATTTTTATTACTATCCAAAAAAAAAAAATCAAAATTTACAAATCGGCATAGAATTTACAAACATTTCGGAAACTGTCCAAACCAAAGAATTATTTTCTAGATCCAAGAGCTATATTCAGAAAATAATTTTCTAGATCTAGAGGGTCTCTTTTTGGAAAATTATTTTCCTGGAGTTGCGGGAAATAATCCTCCGGATTTAGATTTTTTATAATTAATAAGAAAATTTATGATTTATATATTTTTTTATTGAAATATTAGAATTTTTTTTATATTTATTTGAAAATAGATTAAATACTATGTAATTGAATTTATTAGAAAGATTGCGATAAATAATCCAGAAATTTGAATTTTTTTGGATATTAGTAATAATTTCGGTAAACTAAGAGTGCGGATAAAATTTTAATCTCATCTAAAAGGTTTTATATTTTGATTAAAAAAAGATTATAATCCATTATACTCTATTTGTTGTGCTTCCGCAGTATACTATTTTATATTATGCTGATATGATCAAAATAATGTTAAATGATAAATAGTTGAATTATTTCACCTCCAATAATTACTAAACACACTGTTAAACATAAATTGTCACAATAATTGAACGGTTCGATTTTGAAAATTCCCAACTGAAAAACACTGTTAAACATAAAATGTCATTATAATTGAACGGTTCAATTTGATCATTTTAAAACAAATTCTTTAGATAAAACAGCCAAAATTCAACAGCACATGACTCAGATCATGGAACTGTCAAAATCTCAAATAAATAAAATAATAATAAACATAATTCTGTGACGATAATGACCGTCCACGATAGTACATGTATTCCTTAGAAAATTAATAATCCATTTTTAATCACCTGCGTGCTGCAGAATATTAACTTACAGAGCAATAAAAAAAATCAACGGCTGTCCGTGCAACCGTTGATTGCACACTAACACTCTCTCTACTACTAAAACCCCCACCCTTTCTCTACTCCAACCCCCTCGCTTTGGCACATTCTCTGTCTCTCTCTCTCTCTCTCTCTCTTCCCGAAAAGCAAAGTTATCATCTCCTCCAATAAAATACACACAGGTATAACTCAATATCTGAACCAAACCCATCTTTTAATTCCCTCTAGGTAGGCAGTTGGGGCAATCTCATATCATATCATCACTAAACCACACTCTATCACTAACCTCATCTTCTTCTCATATCTCTTGGCAACTTAGCTTTTCTTCCAATGCCATATCATGACCCCTCAAACCACCATTGCTGACCAAACATCACCCGAGCCCAAGCCTGAATCAGAACCGACCGTGTTGTCAAACACGAAGATGAAACGGCCTCGTGGATTGACCCGGCACCCCTCGTACCACGGCGTCCGGATGCGCGCGTGGGGCAAATGGGTGTCGGAAATCCGTGAGCCCAAGAAAAAATCTCGCATCTGGCTCGGGACCTTCCCAACAGCAGAAATGGCGGCACGGGCCCATGATGCAGCTGCACTATGTGTGAAGGGAGCCAGTGCCGCTAGTCTGAATTTCCCAGAGCTAGCGTCATCGCTCCCGAAGCCTAGTTCTCTGTCCCCCAAGGACATACAAGAAGCCGCAGCAAAGGCTGCTGCAATGGACCCTGAACCGGAGCTCGGCGAGATCGTGCAGCTACCACGGTTGGATGAAGGATGGTTCGAGAAGTGTGAAAGAGATGATCAGTTTGTTTGGGATGAATCGTCGTTTGACATGTGGGGCTATCTACCACCATGGATGAACGAGGTTGACGAGCAGGGCTGCGGTTTGGAGATAGGATTTGGGACGCAAAAGGACCTCTAAATCAGAACTCCAGGTGCATCAATCGATCGAGCTGCTACATGAATGGATATACCGCGAGCGCCGCAAGAATAGGAGATGCGGAGATTGCTGGTGTCCAATAGTGTACTTCTTTGTTGACTGTTGTTGCCTTGTTGGTGTTGATAAAAGGAAAGATAGGACGATGGTTTCTTGTGTTTTTTTGTTTGTTTTTGAAGATCATGATCTGGGGTTACTATTTGAAAAACCCATGATTGTCCGTACATCACCATAGCTGGCAATTCGTGTTAACTCGTTTTTTTGTGATACAATTTGATCTTTTTGTTCTTTTGTTGCTTGAAACGATTAACTTGTGTGTGTGTGTGTGTGTGTGTGTGGGTGGGTGGGGGGGGGGGGGGGGGTTTATGTGTCAATGAAACTCTTTATTAAAAACTACTCTATATTTTAGATATGAATACTTGATATATTAGATATTAATACTTGTGTGCATAAGTATAAATATTTGCGCGCGTCTGTATTAAATAATTTCAAATATAAGCAGCTCTCCCAGTTAATTAGCAGTCCTCACGTAATTAATGATTGATACATTTTTTTTTGTCTTTATTTTGCTGGAAGTTGTAGTCCTTAGATAATTAATGATTGAAGGATGAATGGAGAAATAGAGTAGGAGCATTTTATTTATTCTAAATACTATGGTCCATGATGCGCTAATTTTATCAATAACTGAGCCAAATAGCTTATAATTATGGAGTGAGGCTTGGTGCTATGCATATCGTCCGTAATATGAATGCATATATAAAAAATGAGTAGAACTAGGGTGCTTCTAAGAGTACCAAGTCTTTTTATACTTTTAACTCTAAAATCTATCGGATTAACATCGAACGACGAATTCAAACTGTTGAAATCCTTCTATCTTATGAGTGATGCGTCTACATGTGAAAATTTTAAAGTTTCGAATTAATTTAGTATAAAGTCAAGTGGTCAAAAGGCTTCCAAAATATGAATGCATTAAAATTAATTTAGAAACCTTCTAATTTTGACCACTTGACTTTATACTAAATTAATTCAAAACTTTAAAATTTTCACATGTAGACGCATCACTCGTAAGGTAGAAGGATTTTAACGGTTTGAATTCGTCGTTCGAAGTTAATCCGATAGGTTTTAGAGTTAAGAGTATAAAGGAGCTTGGTACTCCTAGGAGCACCCTAGTTCTACTCATAAAAGATAGTATAAAGATTTTAAAAATTATAAAATTTAGCTTCCCATTCGTGGAGATAATGTTAAACTGTAGCCAGGGTGGATTTAGGATTCTGATCAGAAGTAGGCACAAAATATTAATAAAAGTATAATTTGTTTTCCTGACTAATTATAGCAGAAAAACAGATAAGGGCCTAAAAAACTCACGACGTGACCAGATACATCACGATATGACACGATTCAATCACAACACAAACATGATTCCATTACAACATAAAATGACACGGGTGTCGGTCACGTGTTATAACTCACGTGTCATGTACCATGACCATTCAGCGACGTGATTATCTTTCGAAAATTTGACACGACATGGCATGCCATGCGAAAGATTTGGTCACGACATGGCACATGGTCACATGAATCATGTAATTAGGATCGTTAGATCTTGATCGAATGGTGAATCTTAAATAATTAACATAAATTATGAAAAAAAATAGTTAAACATGACCAAATGTGACCGGTCACATTTGGATATGTCACGTGTGGTCACGGCATGCCTTGGTCACAGAATGACTAACGTGTTGTGACCACTTACGTGCCATAACCATCATTTCAAATTTAGTCGTGGCACATCACGTGATTCAAGTCAATGCATGACTAATTACAACATTATATATATAGATCCCTAGTAGGAGATCTTTTTTTCTGTTGGCAAATCAACAATTTTTCTGTGCAGACCAGAGGAGGCACAAGTATAAAATACCATTGGAGCTAAAAACAATTCGAATCCATAGATAGACAAGTACCTACCCTTATCTATCTTAGGTCCACTAATGACTTTAGCGGAACTATGTACTAGGAAAAGGTGGCTACCCCTCATGATTAGAAATTTTTCATATTTATCCTTGAAATGTTTTAATTTTCATACAAAAAATATTATTATTAACTCCTCTTATAAAATAAAATTACATGACATCTATTTATTCAACTCGTTTTATTTTAATTTTCTAATTCCATTTGTAATGTTGAGTAGTTTATATCAACTATTTAAATTTCAAAAATGAATATATGAAATCCATGATTCGAAGTGCGTCATGCAACTAATTTTTTTAAGTACCATCAATTAAAAAAAAGGGAAAATTTGTTTTTTGCCACTCAAAAACTTGATATTTGTCAAAATGCCACTCAAAAAACAATATTTGTCAGAATGCCATCAAAACTCAATGCCTATTTTAATTTTGCCATTATCCCTCTCTAATATTTCAAAATGCCCAAACTGCTCCTGTCAGATTTTTTTTTTTTCGAATTTCAAATTTTTTTGAAATTTCAAATTTTTCGAATTTCAAAATTTTCAAATTTCAAATTTTTTCGAATTTCAATTTTTTTTGGAAAATCAAATTTTTCGAATTTCAAATTTTTTTCAAAAATCAAAATTTTTTCGAATTTAAAATTTTTCCAAACTTCAAAATTTCAAAATTTTCAAATTTTTTCGTGGCAGCCTCCGGCTCGGACTCCCCAAAAAAAATTTGATTAAATTTGATTTTCCAAAAAAATTTGAAATTCGAAATTTTGAAATTCGAAAAAATTTGAAATTTCAAAAAAAATTTGAAATTTTAAAAAATTTTAAATTTCAAAAAAAATTGAAATTTAAAAAAAAATTTAAATTTTAAAAAATTTGAAATTTCAAAAAAATTTGAAATTTGAAATTCGAAAAAAAAAAAAAAAATCTGACAAGGGCAGTTTGGGCATTTTGAAAGATTAGAGAGGGATAATGGCAAAATTAAAATAGGCATTGAGTTTTGATGGCATTTTGACAAATATTGTTTTTTGAGTGGCATTTTGACAAATATCAAGTTTTAGAGTGGCAAAAAACAAAATTTCCCTAAAAAAAATAACAAATGTGCCCTCAATTTTTTTTGAAAAGTCCTCCGACCGCTTCACAGTAGAGCGGTTAGTTTTTTTTTAATCTGAAAATGAAAACAATGAACTAAATTTTTAATTAAACACTAAACTAAATCTCATTTTTTATAACATATTCTAGATCTGAATACCAAACACACTAAATTAAATTTCAAATGAAAATATTTACATGAATACATTATAACTAAAAAAAAAATACAACAAATGACAATAGATTTGATACTTTATACACTTCAATGAACAATGCCTAAGTAAAAGTATCACATACTATATGACACATTACTAGTTACATGAATAACATTCAAATTACAAAAATAAAAAAATACAACAAAAAACCCTGAGACTTCATACATATACATGAATAATGCCTAAGAATAAGTATGATAAAGGACAAAAAATAGAAAATTAGAAATGAAAAACTAATAGGAAACTTCAACTTAAGTTTTGAGGCTCTTCCTTTTATTTTATTTTTACAATTATAAATGAAAAACAACATAGCTGTCATCGACGTAAGCATCTTCTCGCAAGCTTTCGAAAAATTAGTTATTTGCTGAAATCAGACACTTGAGCGCTATTTTATGGCTGTTTGAAATTTCATCATCATTTTCTGTCTTCTCAACGAAGATATCGTCTCTCTTACCTTATCTCTGGTCCTAGTCTCGCATGTTTATGATATATGCATTAGATAAATACATGTACAACCTACATGTGCTTAGATAATGCATATAACCCACGTAACAAGAAAATATACTTTTGTTCTCTTTCATAAAATATTGTCAATTTTCTTTTAATTTTTAGTCATTTGTGCTATCTTTCATAAATCATATAAAATAGTAAAAAAAAAAAATCCAAAAATAGTAAAAGTTGGTATTCTACAAGTTCATTATGTAACTAATTTCTTGAGCTACTTACATCGAAATTGAAGTTTATACGATAGGTTTTTGACTTATCGTTATTTTTCAGAAACTTCAATTGCAATTTTGAGATCCTAAACAATATTTTTTTTGCAATTTTGAGTGCCGAGGACATTTTGTAAGGTAATCCTTAGTTTTAGGTTTAGAATTTAGGGTTTAGGGCATATGGATTTTAGATTTTGAAATAACTCAAATAATATTTATTTATTTACCTATTCTTAATGGATTTTGGATTCATATTATATGAGATTTACTGTGAGATCCAAAGAATAACCAAAAAGAGAAAAAAAAAAATAGAAATCATAGAAACAGTGAGACCGAAGTTATTCTATACATACTAAATAATTTATAAAAAAATAAAAATAATTATAATAAAAAATAACCAACCATCCCATAGTGGGACAGTCAGACAAAAAAAATTGAAAAAAAAAATCATGGCAAACTGTCTCACTGTGAGACATGTATGGTATTTTTCAAAAATTTTGAAAATCAAAGGCATATCGAGTAATTTTTTTTAGAGTATTAATAAAAAAATATTATGCAATGACAAGGTACTATTAGGTTTTATTTTTTTTTGAGTTGAAGCCTTAGGCGATAGTACCGTCATTTTTATCCATGCCCACTAACTCCTACATTTCCCCAACTCTGCCCAGAAATCTGAAATTTCGTCAAAAATGCCCAAACCGGCCACTAAACCCGCGGTTTCTAATTTTTATTAGAAACCGGCTACTAGACCGCCGGTTTCTAATAAAAATTAGAAACCGCGGGTTTAGTGGCCGGTTTCCATGTTTAATTTCGGCCAGAGCTATTTATTAGCCGATTTCTCTCAAAACGTATAGTAGCCCCATTTTTAGAGAAGAAGAAAAGATGAGAGAAAGAGAACGACGCGAAGAAGCGAATCTACAGTGATCTGCAGTATTTTTTTGAACAGTAAGTATAGTATTTTTGTACAGTACCGGTATTATTTTTGTACAGTACCTGCAGTATTTTTGTACACTACGTATGTACAGTAATTTCTACAGTATTCTGTCAACAGTAATTTCAACAGTATTCTGTCAACAGTAATTTGTGTACCGTAATTTGTATAGTATTATGTCTACAGTAACATTTGAACAGCAATTTTTGTACAGTAAACGCTGTATAGTAAACATTGTACAGTAACGTTTTATTTTTTTTATTATTATTTATCAGTGGATTATGAATAAAAAATGGATTACTTGAAAGATGTTTATCATTTACGACAATGTAGTTTGTTGGTCATGGCGTTGCTTGTTACATTACATTATAATGGAAAGTTTCTACATGGTCCACAAGGAGTATATTACTCCAAACCGCCATCGCATTCTTTTGTTGTTCAAGAGGGTACCTCCCTTTCGGGCTTGAAGTCTCAAATTTATGATTGTGTGGGTTTTAACCCGAATCGATGTGACTTAAAGCTGTCAACCCGAGCCATGAACGGACCAATGTATATCCAAGTTCCGATAGATAATGATCCTTTTTGGAGTCAATTGTGCAACAAGTTTAAGGAGCAGGGGTTTTCTTTTATGGAACTGTACGTGAAGAGAATTAAAAAAGACGAAAGTGGGAGTAGTTCGGGACAAAATTCGGTGGCGCCAAACTATGGACAAGAACGAGTCATAGAACAATACACCACTGTTGGTCCAAGTTTCCAACAACACCCAGAACCAGTTATGGACCCATACACCCCAGCTGGTCCAAGTTTCCAACCACACTCACCACCAGACATGGGCCCATACAACCCCGTTACTGCATATGCCGAACCATACACCCCCGTTGGTCCATATTTCGAGCCAACCCCTGAACCACCAATCCATAACACAATTCCATTGCCATTACCTCAATCACCACTAAGAAAATCACCACCTCACCCCAGACCGTTACCAGTACCAGCAGATGAGCGTGCCGGGTCAGATTTTGAAAACATGAATGAAATTCCAGAATATACACTGGAAACGGCGGATGAATATGAAGGAGAATGGGATTCGGACCACTTGGAGGGTTTACGTGAAGATGGTGCTTCGGGGGGTGGAGAAGGATCAGTTCGTATCAACCCATTTAATGGCAGGGCCAGCACGCACCCGTTCGAATGCTTCAATGATACATCTGGCTTTCAAGAAGCTGATATCGGATTTTTCGGTGCCCGAATCACGTACAGTAGTGACCTGGCAGCCGGGCTATATTTTAGAAACAAAGCTGATCTGAATAAGAAGATTAACGAGTACCACGTTGATAAGAATCAGGAGGTTGAAAGGCAAAAAAGCGACAAGACTCGAATGGTTGTGGTTTGTAAGGATAAAGATTGCAGTTTCAAACTCAGAGCTCAACCAACGGGTGACGGGGATGCATGGGTTATCACAGAGCAAAACCATCCTCACACATGCAGGACTGATCACACAAGGACAGACAATGCAATGCTTACTGCGTCCATTATTGCTGATATTATTGAGGATTCTATTAAAAAGGACCCGGCTATGAGCATCCAATCAGTCGCAAACTGTGTGAGGGTTAAATACAACAACTGTGAACCGAGATACAACCGATTGTGGAGAGGTCGTGAGCTTGCAATAGCACGACAATTCGGGAGTTGGGAGGGTTCATACAGCTTCTTGCCAAAATTACTAATAGGTATATGCGATAAGAATCCCGGCTCAAAGTACAAGTTTGTAACCAGTCCAATCCGAGAAAGCACAGGTGCAATTATGCAAGGTGTTGAACACTTCGTTGCAGTAGCCTGGGCGTTTGGTCCATGTATTGCAGCATTTCGATACCTGAGACCAGTGATCAGTATAGATGCATGTTTCATGTCTGGGCGTTATGAAGGGAGGCTTCTGATAGCTTGCGCATATGACGCCGAGAACCAGTTGTTGCCTCTGGCATTTGCAATTGTGGAGAAGGAGTCTGGTCCAACATGGGGTTTTTTTTTGCAGTGGCTACGGAACGAAGTGATTGGAGTTAACACTTTTGTATGTGTTCTATCGGATCAACACTTAGGAATTAGAGCTGCTCTTAACCCAGAATACGGATGGTCAGAAGAACTTTTTAAGCACAGATTCTGTTCACAGCATATTGCAGCCAACCTGGTAAGTAATTGTGGAGGAGACAAGTGGTACGGCCAGAGGTTCAGACGAGGAGCTAAGAAGAAGAAGCCGAGGAGATTGAAGGAGATGTTCGAAGAATTCGCTATGGTAAGTACATTTTATAAATTTTCTTACATAATTCTTTAATAATTTCTCGTCCTTTTCTTTAATAATTTTCCTACCTAATGTTGTGCAGCTAAATCCAAGGTGTAATGCTTATTTGAAAAAATATGGCAAGAAAAAGCCTGATGACCCGTTCGAGTCGTCTAATTATGATAAGATCTTCCAGACATGTGATGGAGGTTTCCGTTTCGGAATCATGACAACAAACGGGTCGGAGTCATTGAACCATGTATTCCAGAAGAGCCGGAGACTGCCCGTAGCTGCGATTGTTGAGGAAACATTTTACAAATGCAATGCCTGGTTCGTACAGAGGAGGGCCCGAGCCATGGCACTAGCCGATGCGAATAAGCAATGGTCTGAACGGGTGGAAAAAAAGCTCAGAAAAAGATGGGAGAAAGCAACAAGGATGACTTTGGTCCCGTATACGCAGGGTGAAGGAAGATACCAAGTCTCCTCTCCTGATGAATATGTTCCGGTCTGCAAGCGCTCTGATGGCACCATGGACATTATTCATAGGGAGTTCCAGTACACTGTGACTCGTGGGCCAAATAGAACTATGGAGTGCACATGCAGAGGTATCCAACTAACATCTATTCCGTGTGTTCATGTGTTAGCAGTTTGTCGAAAACGAAATTGGGACGAGAACCAGTTTATTGCTGATTGGTATAGTGTCAACTATCTTGTCAGTACTTGGAATGGTATGTTTCACCCTTATGGAAATGCAGATGAATGGCCATTTTACGATGGAACTACAATAATACCTAACAAGAAATGGATTAGAAAGGGCCCAAGAAAACACACCCGACTCAAAATGACCATGGATGAGTTGAGCGGTCGCCAAAAGGGGCATACTGCTCGCCGTTCAACTACCGATCGACGTAGGAGAGGTACGTAACACTCACAAAATCCTATATATCGTTATAATTTCATGATTTAACTGACACATATATGAAATGTAGAGGCAAAAAATGCAGCAGCTGCGGAAGAAAATGAGCGAATTCTTACAGGGGGGTCATCTGGGTCAAGGCGTAGCAGAACCACAAGTTCGTTGGATGCATCCATTATGTATGCCGAGGCAATGGGAGATGTCTTCTCAGTGCCAGGAGAGGCCACTGGTAGCCATGCAGAGCCGTCAGTTGTCCAACCAAGAAGGTCATCTCTCAGGATAGAACGTACTGCAGGGTCGTTTATGTCTGCAGCAGATCCATTGGGTGCGCATGTAGAGCAGCCAAGGCGATCATCTCTCAGGATAGAACGAGCATCTGTTAGCCAAGCAGCACCATCTGGAGCGGAGGTAGAGCCAAGTAGTGCTCCTGTACAACAAAGAAGGAGCTCGTCTTTTAGGCAACCAAGGGCATCTAGTAGCCAGGCAGCGCCATCTGATACGCAACCAAAGCCATCAAAGAAGCCATCATTTGGGTCTCGAATGTTAGGTGGATTTCGTTTCAGGAAAAATAGTTGAACATAAGAGTGATTGTGAACTATTATTTTGAGAACTTATTATATGAACTTGTAACTTTTTTGAGAACTTCATTTATATTATCTTTGGTTTATTATGTTGCTTTTCTTTAGGCAAAAACGATGAGCAAAAACACACCAAATCAATCGTCAGGTGCTGGCAAAGATAAATGGGAGAATGTGTTTCCTAAACACCAAGCCAATGATGAAGATGATTTTGCCGAAAGCCTTTACATCAAAATAAAACCAATGTTTCCAAAGAAAAATACAGGTAGGACTATCTCTCCGCCTCGTGTGACTGTTACCGGCGAGGTCAAAACAAAAAAAAAACATGTAAGACTGTCTCTTCGTCTGCTACGACCGAACCAGACTCAGACGTTGATTTTGTTCCATGTACCTTCCGTACGAGTTCTGAGAAGTAGTAATATTGCAATGTCTGTAATAATTATTTTGCGATCGTGATGTACTTTTAATTTCAAATTCGCTCGGAATTATCAATTTTAGAATTTTGATGTTATATGTTACGAATCGTTTTTAAGTATCAATTTTATCAATAAATGTAAGTATCAAACGATAGAGTAGGAACTCGCCTCAAAATGTAAACGATATGCAAATGACAAACATAACAGATCCAAATGACAAACGATAGAGTAGGAAATATAAATAAATACCCAGAGATAGATAATACAACCATAAAATGATAAAAAGTAACAACAAAAGTAACAACCTATCATCATCTAAACGGAGAAGGGGAGTATCGCTGGGCTGGATGTCCTCTATTATGTCTGTCGCCCAGCCTCGTCCAGACCGCATCACTTGCAGCAATAGCAGCAGCCTCTGCCTCTCTCCTGAGACGTGATCCTGTCTCCCACGGATCATCATCCCCCATAGTAGTAGCTGGAGGAGGCGGGGGTGTAGAGAAGATAGAGTCTGCCAGTCCCTCCGCAAAGTCAGAAGGGGCCTGTGACCCGCTAGCCTCGCCATCGTGTGCCATCGCCGTAGGGTATCGTTCCGGCTGTGAAGGTGATAGGGACTCAATCTCATCGAAACTGATAGTCACCCCATAATCCTCCATATGGTCGTAAGATGCAGACTCGTATGGCGGTGGCGGCGGTGGCGGCGGTGGCATGCTAGCTGGACCCTGCAAATCAAATAATAATATAAATTTTTGTATTAGTGGCAAAAGTTGAACTAACTCGACTCATAACAAATACGACTTACCGGTGGCTGTACTGGACGTCCCTCAGAGTTATAGTAGGCAGTCCAGCCGGAATTAGACAGCACCCACTGATAATAGTCCCATTCTGCATCCACACGGGGTGGAGATGGCATATCCCGAGTGAATACGGCTGGCGCATCTGGCTCGTCGGGATCTACTGCCCGCCAATCGATGTTCTCTCCGGCGTCGCGCAACATGCTGATCAGACGCCCACCAGATCCGGCATCCTCAATGAGTTGGCCATGATCTTTCAACTGACTCCATCCAACTCTTCGCCAGCCCTTCACCCCGAGCATCTTGATGGCATGCGCAGCGGCCTTAATCGGCAGTAATATCTGAACAAAAAAACATATATTAGTCAACATATTTATGTAATTACCGTTTAATGAACATATAATATAAAGGTGTTGGATTAATTACCCAGCGAGCCCAGCGACGTCCGGTAGGCTGGTGACCTGATAGATCCTCTTGCAGTGGCTGGCGGAGATATGCACTATAATCGCCCACCAGATATAATGACGCCGCGCCAACCCTGGAGTACCAAGTCCTGTACCTCAGCAGATGAGATCCTGGGGTCTGAGTCATCTCATCAGGCATCTGATATATCTGAGGCTCAGCCGGAATCTCAGACTCTACGTAATAATTTGGTAACTCGAGGCGCCAGTTTCTTTCCATAGCGCCGGCGTGCGACATCCTGCCAATTAAATGTAAGTTGCAATGAAAATGTAACAGATAATTTAGAGGTTATCGATAATTAATTAAATTTCTTACTTGTGCAGTCTCCTGATCTCCTGCCTGGGTAATGCCGGCTCCACTGGGATCAATGGCTCCTCTCCGTACTGCCGAAGTACCCGATCTGGATAGTGGTGCTCCACTATCCAGAAGCAGACTAGCGGGCCTCGGTACCACCAGCTGTCACGCTCCTCAAGACAACGAAGAGGCAACTCCTCAGACGCATACAGATCTGCGTATGGTGTCCACTGCACCTGCGACTCGTCCAGGTTATTCAGCTGTAAACGCACCAACCTAATACCTACGGTGCGTCCGTGCCCCTCATCCCGATAGTGGTGGATACCATGCCAACGGTGGCCGTAGACCGGCCATCGCTCCTGATCATCTTGCGGCTGTCCCCAAACTGGCTCTGGCTTATTTGGCATAGGACGGCCCACCGGTAGCCGTGACCATGACCAATGCTGCAACAAAAGAACCGGCCCGTACACCTGTTTGGCCTTCACCTGTATTTCGGAGGTTATAAGTCGTATTTTCATTTGACTAATTGATGAAATAATTAAGTAACAAACAACATAATAACTAACCTGACAAGCAGTGCAGAGGCTACGGTACAGCATAGCTAACACAGCTCCACCCCAGTTGTAGGCCGGCGGGTTATCAAAGTCCCTCAGAAGTCGCAAATACATCATGGGGATGCCATCGCCGCTGGCATCAGGAAACATAACGGTACCGAAGAGGTCCATCACGTAACCCCGGGTGTATCTGTAAAAACAAAGAAGATGGTTAGTATTATAATTACATAAGTTAATTAACAGATGAAAAATAAATTATTATTATTATTATTACCTCCGAATCTCCAGATCACTAGAGGCATCCGTCAGACCGGCACTGAAGTGCTGCCGCAACTTTGTCTTCTGCATGTGATAACTGGACTTCCCCTTATCGGCCCGTAGCTGTGTCGGATCTGCCCCCAAATACTGATCGATGTCATGGGCGAAGTCTCTGCTGTCAGATACTCCGCCTACGGGAATGCCCCTGATCGGCAAACCCCAGAGGGCACTCACGTCCTGCAACGTGACAGTCATCTCCCCGAAAGGCATATGGAACGTGTGCGTCTCGGGACGCCATCGCTCAACAAATCCTGCGATGAGAGATGCATTGATGGAGGGAGTCGTGTCCCGCAGGATGGACACAATCTGATATAGTCCCAGCCGGATGAGATATGGGTCCATCTGTGAGAAGTACTGCATCCGAGGGACGTAAAAATTGACCTCCATCAGATAATCGTCCTGCGTTGAAAGCCAACAAAAGTATTACATAATGTATACAACAAAATTTAAACTTCGTATATGGACAAAAACTAGCATACCTCAACGGAAGCCAATGATACCCTGTGCTCGCGGTGGGGCATCCATAAGAGAGGGCTGAAGTGCTCGGTACTGGTGGTGTCAATCGGCGCCTCAACCTGTGGTGCACGTCTGGGCCGTCCTCTACCTCTACCTCCAGCCATCCTAAACTTAAATTGTGTAAAAACGCGTTAAAATGAGCTAAAATGAGCTAATTATACTATTTTATACTCATTATTTTCGAATTAGGCTAAGTTATATAACTATCCGAAATTATACAAAATTTTATCAAGTTCGATACCTATACTAAATTATATCCTAATTTATAACAAACCATAATTTATACCCAAATTATACCTTAATTTATAACTATACTAAACTATACTAAACTACCTAATTTATAAAAAAAAATTTAACATTTCTAATGAATTGGTAGCAATTTATAACAATTTCTAACAAACGGTAGCAATTTATAACAATTGGTAGCAATTTATAACAATTTCTAACAAACGGTAGCAATTTATAACAATTGGAACAAAATTGGTACATTTCTAATGAATTGGTAGCAATTTATAACAATTGCTAATAAATTTTAACAATTTCTGATAAACGGTAGCAATTTATAACAACTAGTACCAATTTCTAATAAATTATAACAATAGTCAACAATTGGTAGCAATTTATAATAAATTTATAAGAAGTTATAACAATTGGTAGCAATTTCTAATTAATTTTAACAATTTCTAACAATTGGTACCAATTTCTAATAAATTTTAACAGTTTCTAATAAATTTTAACAATTTTTAACAATTAATACCAATTTCTAAAATTTTTTAACAATTTATAACAATTGGTACCAATTTCTAATGAATTAAAACAATTCCTAAACAATTTATAGCAATTTCTAATTAATTTTAACAATTTATACCAATTTCTAGCAATTTCTAATAAATTTAAACAATTTCTAAACAATTTATAAAATTGGTAGCAATTTCTAATAAATTTATAACAACTTATAACAATTGGTACCAATTTACAACTATTTTGGCCTACTGAATAATATAAAATAATATATAGGGACTTACTTGCAAAAGCAGGCAGAAAAGGAGAAATCTGGGAGAAACAGATAATGTGAGGAGAGATAGTGTGAAATTTGATGAAATGAATTGTGAGGAAATTTCGGAACAGTGCACACGTATATATAAAATTATTTTTTTTGAGCGACCGGCCACTAAACCCGCGGTTTCTAATTTTTATTAGAAACCGGCTACTAGACCGCCGGTTTCTAATAAAAATTAGAAATCGCGGGTTTAGTGGCCGGTTTGGGCATTTTTGACGAAATTTCAGATTTCTGGGCAGAGTTGGGGAAATGTAGGGGTTAGTGGGCATGGATAAAAATGACGGGCGATAGTACCCCTAGCCTACTAGCTTTTCATTAATTAGTATGTATATATATGCACCAGCAAAATCTACATTTATTTTTAATTTGTACAAATTTACTATTTGTATCTGTTGGAAACCTTTTTGAAGTCACTTGAATGGGACATTTCTATTGAGTTAACTACCAGTTGTAAGTGGGTCCGTTTTTTTTTTTTTTTAATTGAGGGTCACTTTTTAACATCACATTATTTTCCTGTATGGCATTAACTGAGATTTTGGATCATCTTCATTTAATTGCTGCCGATTTTCTGTGGTCAACGTCAATTACGAATCGGTATGGTCAGTCCCTGAAATTTGGGATAACATGTCCATATTTTTATGGAGGTTTGCATTTTTTTTAAGTGGGTGACTTTTTATTTTCTGATCTACAATTTGGGGTCTTAAGAAAGGAATAAGATTTGGTCCAAATGGCTTTGGACCGGACATCGTCCAAAGTCTCTAAAAAAACGTAAGATTAAAGTCCGAACAATAGATCCGAACCTCTTAACATGATTTTCATATTAAAATGTGCTCAAAGACCAAATTTTATATTTTTTGAAATTTTTTTTACTATTTTTTTAGATACATACAATATCACTGTTTTTGGACCGTTCAGAAACAGTGATTTTGTACGTATCTACAAAAATAAAATAAAATTCCAAAAAATAAAAAAAAAATGGTCTCTGAGCACATTTTAATATGAAAATTATGTTGAACAGTTCGGATCGACTGTTCGGACTTTAATCGTACGATTTTTAGAGGTTTTGGACGGTGTCTGATCCAAAGCCATTTGGACCAAACCTCATCCCTTTAAGAAATGCTGAAATATCCATTTTGACAATTTGTTTAATTTTAAACGGTGGGTATATGTTCAATTGATTTCTATTCATTTTTTCAAAATATTAAGCTTATTTATATGATTTTTTTTTTCCAATTCAATTCTAAAAAGATATTAAAATTGATCCCATATTCTTCACAAAAATTACTTGCGAACCCCATACTAATTATTGAATTGAAGTAAGAATTGTGCTATAAATTTTGGAAATTTGTATTGATCCTCCATTACAAAATATTTTGTTCCCACCCTTACAAATTACAAACAAATGCATCATTTCCAATCTTCCCATCCAACTCATGATATATCTATCATATCAAACTACTAGTTTGTTTATCTTTTATAGAAATTTCCTTGAACAAAAGAAATAAAAATGCTACAGCATGGCGTCATTTTTATTATCAAATATATATACTTTAAGATATATATATATATATATATATGAGTAGAACTAGGGTGCTCCTAAGTTCACCAAATCTCTTGTGAACTTGACTCTAAAATATATCGAATCGACTTTAAACGATAAATCCAAACCGTTGAAACCCTTCTACCTAATGAGTGATGCGTCTACATGTGAAAATTTTAAAGTTTCGAATTAATTTAATATAGAGTCAAGTGGTCAAAAGTTTAAGGTTTATAAATTAATTTTAATGCATTCATTTTTTGGACTCCTTTGACCGCTTGACTCTATATTAAATTAATTCGAAACTTTAAAATTTTCACATATAGACGCATCAATCATTAGGTAGAAGGATTTCAACAGTTTGGATTCATCGTTTAAAGTCGATTCGATATATTTTAGAGTCAAGTTCACAAGAGGTCGGGTGAACTTAGGAGCACCCTAGTTCTACTCTCTCTCTCTCGCTATATATATATAAATATAAACAATGGTACAAAAAGATACAATAAGAAATGCAGCAATCACTTTTCTATTTTAAAAACTTTCCATCGATCCTTTTTCTTTTTTATATACTCAGAGAAGAAATTTATTTTTGGAAAATTCTACACGATAGAAAACAATAGGAATGAAAACAGTATGGATAATATCTGATCAGTATTCAAAAACTTAGATGTGGATATCCGATATCTGAATATCCGTGTAGATAATGATACTGATATAGTTTTATGTTTCAATTATTCATATTCGAATAGTCAATATATACCATATATTTTAATATATATTATGAAAATTTTATTTATTCACCATTATAATTATATAAATATTATGAACTTTAATATTTTTTATATTATTTTAATAAATATCTAATCTGATCCGAATTCATATCTGTATCCATCTGATATGTCTAATATCCACTCCGTATCCGTATCCAGAAAATAAAAAAAGAGATCCACAATCCGCTCCATTTTCACTCCTAGAATTTCTTTCTGTGTATGTACTTGTGAGTGCGGGTTCCCGCAAAATTAAAAGTGAGTTCTCAAATCTGTAGAAACCCATCCCGCACAATCCTGTAACAAAAGAACACGTCTTAATGTATTTGTTCATACTTCCCATCATTGCTCAATGTTATTTAATAGGAGTATCTTTTCTCGGAACATAAATAGAAAAAGTGAGAGGAAGGTATAAATAGGCATGTGATTTGAAATGTTAAGCTAGTGTGGGTCCGTTCCATTTGGGTCCCACTATACCAGGACTGGTACATGCGCTATTTGCCTATTTGCCACACTTCTCATAGCTTCTAGAGTTCTAATGCACCATGGTCAGATGCTACAGAAGAAAAAAAGGTGGTAGTTGGTGTTGGTAAGATCTCAATTGTCTCTTTCACTGGCACCTGTATCAGTATCAGTATCTCCATGCCATCTCCAAAATTCACATTCATAAATTAAAATTAAATAATTATATTCCCAGATCAGAATTCTCTGTGGCAGACATACTCCACACTGTGTTAGATCCCCACTAAACAATGGACCCCGCACAGGAATGAAATAATTACATAAATCTGGACAGCTAGCACATAATTACATAAACAAACCCAACAAATTTGGAGGTTGTGGGTCCCATAGTAACCATATTCGCGAATAATTTGTTTTTTTGTGATGCCGAACTGAACGCCGAATTATTCGGTTGACCGAACTTTGACCAAATTATTCCAGAATAATTCGCAAATTTTACGAATTTTTCCCATAATTTTTTTGGAGTTATTTTTTTGTTTTGCTCTCTTACAAAACTGAGATCTCTGATCCGAATAATACCGAATCATTTCCGAATTATACCCGAATTATTCCCGAATCATGAATTTTTGATCTCGCTGAACCGAACTTGAATAATTCATTTGTCACTATGGTGGGTCCTTTAAAATTTACTTACCACACAATATGGGGACATTAACACGCCGCACCGGATCTAAACTCTTCATAGAGATGTAATGTACATCAACATACAAACTAACAATTTAGTGATCAAGAGAATATATTGAAATTCGGCATGTATTTCTTTCTCTGCTGCAGCAGCTGAGCTCTGTGATATGTCAAATTTCTTTCTCAGTATAAATTGTCTTCGTTTGGAATTTAATTATTCGTCTTCACTCTTCACTGTTATCATAGAACAATATAAATGCACAGCACCGTACTACCGTCCTATAGTACTTTCTAGAAAATTATGTTTGTCGTTTGCGTTGGCGAGTGGTGAATTGTGATTGGAAATTTGAACGACGAATGAGAGAGAGACAGAGAGAGAGAGAGAGAAGAGAGACATGGTAGGTGGTTCTTGGTACCGCCATGTTTTAATGCGGGCTCGCGAGGGGCTCTAAACGGAGCGGATAACAATTCGGGTATTGGATTCATAATAAGAGTAGCAATTAGATCTATTTAATATTTTTAATCATGATATTTGACTTGGACAGTACTTTCATTTAAAATCTTTTTATTTTTTATTTTTTTTTAGAAAATGTGGCTTCATCTAAAATAAGTAGTTTTTATTTTCACCTGATTTGATTTAAGGAATAAGATTTAGTCCAAATGGCTTTGGACTAGACACCGTCCAAAGTCTCCAAAAATCATACAAGTAAAGTCTAAACAGTCGATCCGAACCGCTCAACAGATTTTCGTATTAAAATGTGCTTAGAGATCAAATTTTATATTTTTTTGGAAATTGTTTACTATTTTATTTTTAGATATGTACAATATCACTGTTTCTGAACGGTTCAAAAACAGTGATTTTGTACATATCTAAAAAAATTTAAAATAAAATAAAATTTGGTCTGCGAGCATATTTTAATATGAAAATTATGTTGAACGGTTCGGATCGACTATTTAGACTTTAATCGTACGATTTTTAAAGGCTTTGGACGGTGTCCGGTCCAAAGCCATTTGGACCAAACCTCATCCCGATTTGATGCGCTGATCTACTGTTTATAATTTTTTATCAAATAGGAACTTAATTAGATGGTAAAAGCATATGAACTTTTTATCAGCAACTTGAATAGCACTATATATAGTGCATAATTAATTAATTTTTCTATATTAGTTTTGTTTGGAATATTAATCCTATCATTATTTATTATTATCTGGGTATGTATGCGGATATTACGAAATGTATTTGTTTCTGATATTATCTGAATTGTATGTGCTATGATTTTATTATTACTTACATTACAGCTAAGTACCATACACCATAATATTTGAAAAGCAGGTATTTTGCTATTTGACAGATTATAGAAAACAATTATCTGATTTAGATTTCCAAGCTTGTCGCTTGAACCAATATTTCTTTCTTTCTTTCTTTTCACTGCAAAAAAATTGTCAGGCTACTACTGGCAAATGAAAAGAAGAACTTTGCTACTGACAGATTATGAACGTTGCTATTTTTTTTTCTTTCTCAAGGCAAGAGTGGAATAGAGTGGAAAAGAGGCTCTATTTCTACTGAACAAAAGAAGAAATGTGGAATTGAGGAATTGAGAATAGTGAAATTGAGTTTGAACTTTCGCAGTAAAATTCTTATTTTTTACATTTGAGTTCCTCCTGTATTTCTTCATGAGCCAATTCTCTGTTCCATAGGAAATGTGAAATAGAGAAACTAACATTTTTCAAAAGATAAATTTGACTCATTTACCTGTACTCTTCCACCATCAACCGAACATGATCAGAATAGTGAGGAATTGAAGCATATTCCAAATTCCACTTTTCCTCACTTTTTCTTTATTCCAATGATTTGCCGAACGGATCCCAAACATTGTTGCTGTAGGCTTACATTTTTATTACTTAAATAATGATGGCATAAATAATGAACAAAAATTGTGATTTAAAATCCTATTAATCAAATCAAATAAATGATTATATATTGCTTGAATTATATCAACTGAATAAAGTTAAAATTGAGACGAATCTAAATTATCTTTTAGGTACACTGAAGCGATCGAGTGGTGTTTGTTCTTAGAATAGAACGCCATCCTCATTGCTGCATCAGTGACAGCTTGATCATTTAGGTCATGTTTGGTTGTGGAGTAAAGTTACTCCGGATTAAATTTCTTACTCCGAATTAAGACAGATTAAAATAATTATATTTGGTTGGAGTTTGATGGAGTAAGCTAATGAAGAGAGAAAAAATTATAACATGATGTGATTCTAACAACGGGACCCATTGGTGGAGTAGCTTAATCCGGATTAACTCAAATATTACTCTATCTCACTCTTTCAAATTTACTCCTCGTTTGACTCTTTAAAGATGGAGTAGAAAATTTACTCCACAACCAAACATGACCTTAGAAAACCAAAGAAAATAAAGAACTCAAAATTTTAATGTAATTGCATCGTTTTAAATGGAGAACTCAAAATTGTAATGTACTTGCATCGCGTTAAATGTGATTTAAAAATAAAGAACCCAAAATTTTAATTTAGTTGCATCGTTTTCAATGTGACTTTCTGAGCTTCTCTATAGTTTTATTCCACTTAATTATGAGAAGAATTGCAGTTTCACCTTACTTACTGTGGTCAAAATAGTAGGAAAGAAAATGGCAACATGCCTAAGTTTCTGTAATATGTGAACACGTGCACAGATAATAGGAACCATTTGAAAGATGCTTCTTTAACATAATCATATTCATTTAGGTAGGTAGGTGATATACTGTTATTTTAGGACTCAGTTTGATAACAGGAACCATTTAAAAGATGCTTTTTTAACATAATCATATTCATTTAGGTAGGTAGGTGATATACTGATATTTTAGGACTCAGTTTGATAACAGGAACCATTTAAAAGATGATATCAGGGAGGCAGGGACAATATTGTAGCTTGCAGTTTGGCCCCTTAAATTTCCATATTTACTCTCTCTATTATAGAGATGCTTCTTTAACATAATCATATTCATTTAGGTAGGTAGGTGATATCAGATATACTGATATTTTAGAACTCATTTGATAACGTTAGGATTCAATATCTCCATTCTTATATTATACACGTAAATGTCCTGAACCATCAACGGCTACGATTGAAAGATAAAATTTTAAATTTAATATCAACCCTCCAATTAATCAAATAATCTTTCTTCTTTTGATGAAATACATTTTTTTACGTATAGAAAATTAAATTTAGATAGAAACATGCTCGCCACACGTACTGCCACACAGTATGTTACAATTAAAAATAAATAGGGAACAAAATTGGAGAGAGAATCAATTTTTCCGTTTCCTTATTTCTCCTCTTCAACTATTTTTGATTCCTTATTTTTTTTTTTATTTCCTTATTCTTCTTATTCCTCCGTTTCATATATTCTCTTCACTTCTAAATTCAAACCAATTAAGATTTAACAGTTAATTATTCTTTAGAACTTCACCTTAGTAACAACTTGGACAAGTCCGATCAGTGACCCGAAGGTTGGAATGGTAATTTTCACTCAAATCAAATTATACTAATTTATGGGCTTCTGTATATTTTCAAAAAAAAAATTGAGTAAATTTTATGAATAGTTTTCATCAACTATTTGAATTGATTGATAATTGATGAAAACTAATTGAGTAAATTTTATGAATAGTTTTCATCAATTATTTTATGAATAGTTTTCATCAATTTTATGAATAGTATAACTACCGAAGAGTACCGGTCACATTTTAGCATGGTCATAGGTTAAAGTACATAAATCCCAAATCAACAAAACCATCAACAACAAAAATGTATGAAATGTTTTTTTTTATGAATCTAAATTTCAACTATTTAGGGCCCACTTTTGATTTGGTGTGATTTCAATTCTATGAGCCAAGACATCAAGGGTACGTTTGGATGCACTCAAGAATAGCTAGAATAGCTACTGTTTAGAATAGTAAATAAGAATAGCTACTGTTTAAGAACAGTGCTATTCAGAACAGTGAAAAAGTTGTTTGGATTGCATATTTGGAATAGGATTTGGAGGGAATGGCTACTGTTTAATAATTTATGTGTAAGATTAAATATAATACAATATAATATTAATTCAAATATTAAATGTAATATAATATTATTTTAAATATTAGATTAGTATTAAATAAAATATTATAATATTAGTTTAAATATTAAATATAATATAATATTATTTTAAATATTATATTAGTATTAATAAAATATTAGATTAAATATAATATAATTTTAGATTAAATATAATATAATATTAGTTTAAATATTAAATGTAATATAATATTATTTTAAATATTAAATGTAATATAATATTAGTTTAAATATTAATGTAATATAATATTAATTTAAAAATTAGATTAGTATTAAATAAAATATTAGATTAAATGTAATATAATATTATTTTAAATATTAGATTACTATTGAATAAAATATTAGTTTAAATATAATACAATGTAATATTAATTTAATTATTAAATGGAATATAATATTATTTTAAATATTAGATTAGTATTAAATAAAATATTAGATTAATGTAATATAATATTCGTTTAAATATTGAATGTAATATAATATTATTTTAAATATTAGATTAGTATTAATAAAATATTAGATTAAATATAATATAATATTAGCTTAAATATAATATAATATTAGTTTAAATATTAATGTAATATAATATTAATTTAAAAATTAGATTAGTATTAAATAAAATATTAGATTAAATATAATATAATATTAGTTTAAATATTAAATGTAATATAATATTATTTTAAATATTAAATGTAATATAATATTAGTTTAAATATTAATGTAATATAATATTAATTTAAAAATTAGATTAGTATTAAATAAAATATTAGATTAAATGTAATATAATATTATTTTAAATATTAGATTAGTATTGAATAAAATATTAGATTAAATATAATACAATATAATATTAATTTAATTATTAAATGTAATATAATATTATTTTAAATATTAGATTAGTATTAAATAAAATATTAGATTAAATATAATATAATATAATATTAATTTAAATATTAAAATGTAACATAATATTATTTTAAATATTATATTAGTATTAAATAAAATATTAGATTAAATATAAACAATATAATATTAATTTAAATATTAAATGTAATATAATATTAGTTTAAATATTAGATTAGTATTAATATTGAAATGAACAAATGCTATTCCATGTTTTTGTAAGAATAGCGAATAGCAACGCTATTCTAAAAACAGTAGCTATTCCGAATAGCTCTAAAGTCGTTTGGATGCACCCTGTTCCGAATAGCAATGCTATTCCGGAAACAGTGGCTATTCTTGTGCATCCAAACATACCCCAAGTATATACTCGGCAATTCAGAAGTTATTGCAGTAAATCAAGGTAAAAGGATAATTGCATTTTTTTTTTTTTTTTTTGAATTTGAACATGGGTTCTGATACATTTTTATCTTGTAATTGCAAAAATAGATTCACTTGGTGTTCAAGGAAAGAAGGTTCAATCATATAATGGTTTAGATTGGTCATGATTTCTTTCTATTTTTTAAATATCATTTAAGAATTTTTGAATTGATTGTTAATTATTTGACCATGTCTTCATTTCTTTCTATATTTTATATTATTTAAAAAATATTATTTGTCATTTAATATGTCATTTTGTTTGAGATTATTTTATGAAAATGTCAAAAAATAAAAAATAAAAATATATATGTCAAAAAGGAATGTTGTTTGTGTGTAGGTGTCATTTAATCTATTTTTCTACGAAAAATTTCATTTTATATAAGTTTTTTTTCCTCTTATAATATATTTCCGTTGCAACGTACGGGCATAATACTAGTAATAATTTAAGGATTTACCTTTGTTTTTGACCAAGTACTAAATTGAAAAATTAATAACGAAGGGTTCAAAAATAAAAATAATAGCGAAGGAGTTTTGAACCGATTCTGAACAAATTAAGCAATATACTATAATTCAACTTAATAGAATTATAATTCAGTTATATAACTTAATAATTTAATTTATTTGAATATTTCATAATGGACTTGTTCCATTTAATGTAGCGATAATGACATCGATAGACTTCAATAAGGCTAAGGCCATCACAGTAATGTTTGTAAGCTGGTAAGATGTAAACAGATGTAAACGTGGCTCACAAACTGCTGACGGACATTTTTATTAATATCTAACATTAAATAAAAAATATTAAATATGTCTAGCTTATTGGGGAGTAAACGGAGCGGATTCGGAGTGGATAATACTAATACCATATCCGTATCCGTTTTTCAACAAGTGGATACGAACATGAATACAGATAGTAAACGGATATTAAAATTGAAAATCATATCCGTCTTAAACGAATACGGATACGGAACAGATAATCTACGGATATGGATTCGAATACGAATATGGAGCGGATAATTGTCGGATATTGAGTAATTATACTAAATTTCATAATTTTAAATTACCTAATTTGATTACCTAAATTGACAAAAATTTAATGGACTTTTTAAGTTTGCACAGTGACAATTATGCATGGCTAATTGCTTATTGATTCAGAGAACTAATCCATTATCCTAACAGATTATATGATTTTCCTACAAAAATTCTTGGACTTAAACGAATATGTATGTTTTTTGAAAATTTCGCAAGGGTGAAATGAATTGAAAACTGCTGAAAGATTATCCGGATATATACGGATATCTGCTCCGTTTATATCCTTATGGAATTATCTGCATCCGTATTATTTTCCATATACTAAAATTATCCGTATCCGTATCCGTTTAATCCGGATACGGATAATAAACGGATTTTGAGCGAATTATCCGTGGATAATTCAAATCCGTTTACACCCCTACCATCTTAGCTGAGTATTTATAGAAATATTCATATTGGCCAAAAAATGACCAGTTACCATTTTTATTCTCAACTGGCTATTTTTTGGCAGGTCCTTCTTTTTAGAAAATATTATGATTTATTTATTGAAATATTATAAATATTTTATATATATATTTTTTAAATACATATAATACTATATAATTTGATTTATTAGAAAGATTGTAACAAATAATCCAGATCAACATTTTCAGGCCAGATTTTCGAGGCTGTAAGAAAAATTAAAATATTTCTTTGTGTTTTACTGAAAAAAATAAAAATGCTTTGAATCTAAGTTTCTGATCCCGGTTCAAAAGTCATTTCTAAATAAATACATAAAATATTGTGATCCTTCTAGTACATTTAATTTCTAAGATTAGATATATATTTTGAAATAAAACTGAATACTAATAATTTGTTTGATTTTGTGAGGGAATTTTTTTTAGAAAATGTTATGATTTATTTATTTTTTGTATTGAAATATTAGAAATTTTTTTTTTATATTTCTTTGAAAATAGATAGAATGCTATACAATTTAATTTCTTAGAATGACAACAACAAATAATCCATATCAACATTTTTCAGGACGGATTTTTTGAGATTTTAAGAAAAATTAAATATTTCTGTGTGCGCTATTGGAAAAAATAAATAAAAATTATTTGAATATGAGTTATTGATCCTAGTTCAAAAGTCACTTCTAAATAAATACATAAAATATTGTCATCCTTCTAGTACATTTAATTTCTAAGATTTTGTATCTATTTTGAAAAATAAAAAAATAGCTCAGACAAAATCATTAGTATTAAAAAAAATCTCAAAATAAATATAATATCTTAGAAATTAAATTTATTAGAAGGATCACAATATTTGATGTATTTACCTAGAAGTGGCTTTTGAACCGGGATAACTCAGATTCAAAGTATTTTTCTTTTTTGCCAATAACACACAAAGAAATATTTTAATTTTTCTTACATTTGAAAAATCCAGCCTGAAAAATGTTGATCCAAATATTTATTGTAGTCCTTATAATAAATCAAATTATATAGCATTCTATCTATTTTCAAAGAAATATAAAAAATATTTCTAATATTTCAATAAAATAAATAAATAAATTATAATATTTTCTAAAAAAAAATTCTTTCACAAAATCAGTATTCATTTTTTTTTTCAAAACAGATATCCAAACTTAGAAATTAAATATACTAGATGGATCACAATATTTTATGTATTTACCAAGACATGATTTTTGAACCGGAATCAATAGCTCGGATTCAAAGATTTTGTTTTTCCAATAACACACAAAGAAATATTTAAAATTTTCTTACAGCCTCAAAAAATCCGGCCTGAAAAATATTGATACGGATTATTTGTTGCAGTGTTTCTAATAAATTAAATTATACAGTATTCTTTCTATAACATTTTCTAAAAAAAAAAGACCGGACATTTTAAAAATGGTAACCGACTATTTTTTGGTGGGCATTTTATAAACACCCAACTAAACTGGTCATATTTAACATTTTTTTATTTAATGTTGTATATTAATAAAAATGTCGGCCTTAATAGCCACTGCTAAGCTTAAATAATAATAATAATAATGACATGGATGAATGTACGTAGTTCTTGAACATTTTTCATTCAAGTAAACTCCATTCTAACCATACATTTCATATTTTTCTTGAAAGTCCACATTTTTTAATTATTGATGTGAAAAGGCTACATTTTCTGTTGAAAAACGAGGACCCAGTTAAACCCTACCTTTTGAAACTGTACATATAATGAATCACAGCATGTTAGCAGCACAGTTATTTGGCATAGTAAAATTCGTGCAATTGGCCAATTATTTGAATGCGATGTCCCAGCAAATAAATCATTGCAACTTGATCACTGCTTAATTCAATTTCAATATTTTTAGATAAATTAATAAAAACATGAACATCACTCTGCAATAAAAATTGAAACAGACTTATATTTCAAGCTGGCAGAAAAGGGATGAGGTTTGGTCCAAATGGCTTTGGACCGGACACTGTCCAAAACCTCTAAAGATCGTGCGATTAAAGTCCGAACAGTTGATCCGAACTATTCAACATGATTTTCATATTAAATGTGCTCAGAGACCAAATTTTATATTTTTTTAGAAATTTTTTACTATTTTTTTTAGCTACGTACAAAATCACTGTTTCTGAACGGTAAAAGAAAAGTAGTATTGTACATATCTAAAAAAATAATAAAAAAATTTCAAAAAATATAAAATTTGGTCTTTGAGCACATTTTAATATGAAAATCATGTTGAGCGGTTCAGATCAATTGTTCAGACTTTAATCGTACGATTTTTAGAGGTTTTGGACGGTGTCCAGTCCAAAGCCATTTGGACCAAATCTTATTATGGCAGAAAATGTACTGCTCCTGTTCCACAATAATCTGCTTGACCAGAACAATACCCAAATTAAGTATATATATTAAGAGTTTGAAATTGAATTTTTTAGCAATAAAAACTTGTGCACAGCTGTAATTTAAGACCCGGTAAAACGGTACATGTACAGTGTGTGTGTATGTTGAGTGGAAGGTTACCAAAAAAGGGTATTTGTATTTGTTGAGTGGAACGGTACCAGAAATTCTTACGTATAGTTTAGGATCTTGTTCTCTACCCTGTTTAAGGCATGTTGCCATTTTCTTGATATACTTGGAAAATTTTGAGTTTAGGCATGTTACCATTTTCTTTTCGCCATATTACAGAAATTTAGGCATGTTTCACATTACTGCGGTCAAAATAGTTGGTAAGAAAATGGCAACATGCCTAAAATAGTAGGATCTTGTTCTCTACCCTTCTTGGCCTAGTATACCTTTTTAAAATCTACTAGTATCGAACCCGTGCGTTGCGACGGGGACATATTCTAAGAGAACAATGAAAAAAATAGTTATTAGAGGATAATTATTTTCATAAATGACATATTTTCATATATGAAGGTGTCAGAGATGGATAAATCAAACATACAGATAAATCAAATTTTAATCACAAATAACTTTTCATACTGAAAAATTTATATATGTTATATCTTCTAAAAAGACTACTGAATGGTCCAGATTTTGCATAGATCCTTTTAAACTTTGAGATATCTCAGAGGATGCGAATTCATGTTGCCTTGGGATTTCAATAGCTCCAATCAAACGCCCCTTATTGTCTCCATACGGCAGCAAGTTTTTTTTTTTTTTTTTTTTTCCAGATTTACCCTGTATTGTTGAAATTTAGACTCAATTCTAATCAGAGATGGAGAATCAGCAAAGAAAATATGTAAGGTATAAGGAAATATTATTAATGAGAATATAGAATAGCTGGAGGCAATGAGTTTAATAGGGAAATATTAATGAAATAAGGAAATTTAATTTAGGGTCATTTAATTTTTAAATATAATTTAATTTTATTGTGTGGCATTATGTTTAGTGAGTATGGTTTTAATTAAATTTAGACTTCTACACATAAAATAGATGCATTTAATCAAAAGATGACAGATTATGTGATTGAAGGGCTGATATTAAATCTGAAAATTTATCCTTTAATCTCAGTTATTGGCGGATCTGGACAACTACGTGCATTATATAAGAATAGAGATATACTTTAAGAATAAGGCCAGCGTGCTATCTGTAGCATAGTGACATGTTGTGCCACCTCTTCAAAAACTTATTAGATATGTTTCAATGGCTAACCAAACCGTTGAAACCAATCTACTAAATAAGTGATGTATTTACATGCCAAAATTATAATGTTTTGAATTTATTTGGTGTAAAGTCAAGCAGTCAAAAAATAAGAATTATAAGTTAATTTTAATACATTCATTTTTCATTATTTTTTTACTGCTTGATTTTATACTAAATAAATGTAAAAATTTGTAAATTTTATATGTAAATACATCACTCGTGAAGTAGATCGGTTTCAACGGTTTGAATTTGTCGTTTGAAGTCTACTCAATAGGTTTTTAAAAAGGTAGCACGATATATCACTATACTATAGGTAGCACGCGAGCCTTATTCATACTTTAAAACCCTGTTTTTATAAATTCTTACGTATAGTTTAGGATCTTGTTCTCTACCTTCATTATCAGCTCCCTTTTTTTAATTTTCTTTTCGGTTGTTCTGTTTATTGAATTCTTAAGAATTCATAATTGTTTATGTCACAAAATTATGACACGCAAATACGCAATCTTGACCGCTCATTGCTCTCGCATGAATAGGGGTGGAAACGGATTGAATAATATATGATTGTATCTGCATCCGTATTCGAAAATAAATACGATTATCCGATATTTGAATATCCGTACAGATACAAATACATATATGATTTTGAATTTTAATTATCCATATCCAAATAGTAGATGTATGCCATATAATTTAATATATATTTTGAAAATATTTATGTATATATTTACGAATATTCGATATCCGATCTATATTCGTATTCGAAAAATAAAAATGAATATAGATATAATTTTACCACTATCAGATCTGTATATGCGTTTACACCATGAACCTCGAAAGATGCCTTCCTGAAAGCTACATCATATCGTGTGCGTTCAATCTGAATCGGACAATCAAAATTGCATGCCATAGTTACCCTGCATTTGAACTCAATTCTGAATGCAATGCATCCAAAAAAAACTTTTCAAAGAACAGAAACACAGCTATTCTGCACAAGTTGATGCATGGATTGCATGGGACAAAAAGTACATGTGATATAACATTCTTTTTGACCTATAAGCAAAAGTGTCTTGTAGGGTATTAATTGTTAAATGATTGCGTGATCACTGCTTTTGTAAACTCAAGTTGGTTTTTTCTTCTACAAGTCTAAATTAATGAAAAAATTGATGTTGAAATAACCTTTTTGTTAAATTAAAGATTGTGATTTAAAAAAAAAATAATGTTGCCTGTTCAAAAGTCTGATTTTCATTTTCAGGTTTATAATTTTTTTTATTTTCAAAGATATTATTTCCTAGAAGATTGTCAATAAAGAATTATATTTAAGAAAGTCTTTGTTGCTTTTCACAATAATATTTTATTTTATTTTTCTGAGAACATGAGTTACCCAAAACCAAAGAACCAATGAGACAACTCAATAAAAGGTGAAAATGAAAGATTGCTGGTTTTGAAAGGAGACAACTTCTTTATGACAGAAGAAGACAATTATGATTTATGTACCATGTAAAATGCAATTTGTGCATTTTCAAAATAATATTATATCAACGGAAAACTAAGACATTGTAGTATGAAGAAGTGGAGGAATGCAAAACTGCAATGTAAACACATCATGGCAGTTTAAATTTCATGAAAAATAAAATCATTAAAATTAATATGCTTAGGTTCAAAGCCTATTAAAATTAATCCAGCAAAGCCCCTTTGCGCTCCCCCAATTTCATAAAAGCAACAAAGAAATAAATGCTCAAATTTTAACTTCATTTGAGTTGCAGTTAGCAATTGTTCTCGTTCTGATGCTAATTCAATCCCACAGTCATAATGTGCACTAATTTTTCTTATAATAATGCAGCACGAACAATATCCAATAATGCTGAAATACTATTTGTGTTTGAGTGATCCAACTAAGGCCACACCATGTACTGCTATCCAAACATGAAACTCAAGTGCAATGAATTGATGTTTCTCCTTGCACAAACAGGTAATTAGTTGCAAAACTGCAAAAACTTGTTTCCTATGAAATTTAACTAAACTACTACCAACTTTGGCTATCCGGTATGTGCTGGCTGCTGCCCTTTTTATCAGTTTTCTCTATCAAATGAAAAATAAAATAAAAAATGAAGTGATTACAATTGACAAACCTGTATCATTATACTAACCAAAACCAAAATATTTACAGCCAAACAAAAATACAAGTCATATAACGTAAAATAAGATGCAGTTTGCCACCGTTTTACAAAATAACTATCAGCATAAGGCCCTTTGAAATTCGGGTGCGTATCCTCTGAGATATCTCAATTTTTGCGTGACTGACGTGTCCGGTGCCTATTCGGGGAATCGTAGGGGTCCAGTATTATTTGAGCTTTGAGATTCGTGCATAGTGTATTTGAACGATTGAGATATTCCAAAAAGTCACGCAAAGTTTGAGATATCTCAGAGGATGCGAATTCTTGAAATTCCTGGTGCAAGGCTATGCTCACTTTTTTTAGGTATGGAGAGAATTATTTAAAGATTTATAAACAATAATTGCATACAGCACCAAGCCTGCCAGACTATAAAAAAAAAAAACTTGAACATGAAGGTCACTAATAGGACTATAGGAGCAGTGCCATTTCCGGATCGCAAAATTTCTGGAGGTAATAAAACATCTCACTACTAATTGCTCAGTAAACTAATTATTTTATAAGAGAATACAAATGAACAATATTGATGTAAAACCTCTCCCATTCAATTCTATGTTACGAGTACTCTTACTTCCATTAGTGGAAAGAATTTGTGTTGCTCCAAAATAAAACAAATAAATAACAAATACGAAAACAAAACTTGCAAAATTTAATTTTACCTGAATCAATATGCCTACTCATACATTATGATAAAGGTAATAACGAAAGCTAGGCCTACAAGAGAGACAACAAAAAGTCGTACACAATCTTCAGCTTGAATGGTTTTGTGGTTGACAAATTTAGACCTTTGTCCCAGCAGAGGATAAATATCTCAAGAGGTACTCATTGGAAGAACATGTGTCAGCAAGATCTTGGTGCAATTTTGTGATTGCTTTTTCCAAGGATTTTAAAGTAGGAAGTAGAGCTCTAGAATTTTGCTGTATGTAATGACCATGTACCGTACATAGCTCCTAAAACAGAAAAGTAGATATAAAAATTCAGTAACAGCAACAACAAATTCACCATAACCAAGTAAATACCGGTGAAATGCACTATGTTCTCTTTAGTGTAGATTAAGATAAATGAGATCTATATCAGTGCTCACTGGAGGGGGTTAAGTCAATACTAAAACAAAGAACAGAGGACTAAATTTTGGTATATTGTCTTAGATTGGGACTAATTTTAGAAAAAAAAATGTAGTCTCAATAGAACTTTTAAGAGTTGCTTCAGGTAAGATGATGTTAATTAAATCCTATAAGATAAATGAGGGTTATTTGAGGCTTGGTTCAATTGTTGCGCAAGTACCTGACACCATTGTAAAATGAATTCAAGATGTGGACAGCTCTCCAGAAGATCGGCAAATGCTTCAATCAGTCTCTGAAGGTACTTGAAAGGTACTGAGGAACTGACAACTGATATATCCGAAGGGTTGACAGAAAAAATACATTTTTTAATCAGAGAATCTTCATTCAGGCGAAGACTAAGCAACAGTGCTCTTTGCTTTTGGTCATCTGCCAGAGCTTCCTCTACTTTCTGCACAGGTAAAATGATAACTAAATCATAATATTAAAATAGTGTGTTAATATGTGCCAGACAAGACAATTCACTATTTGCACCTGAGCACACGAGTTATTTCTGCATAACAGAAAACTTGTAAAGTTCCGTATAGCGCAATATCTAGTTCTCTATGGTACCTGGATGGTCATTTTTTTTCTTTATTTTTACATATCAATGGACACAGCAGGTTGGACCTGTATGGTCTAGTAAATTGAAACATCTTTATAAAGGAAAAAAAAAATTCCATTGGACAATTTCAATCCAATGCTAATTAACAGCAAGGATTAAAGGAGTTAACAAACAAGAAATCAATGATATGATACAAAAATACAGGTCAAAATGCTGCACCAGTATGGGTCATGTATCAAAGGTACTTGGATATTCCAGATATATAACAATAGGATCCCATCTTGATCCTTTTTAAGTACTATATATTTAACTAATGGCTGAATGACCCTTGAATTACCTTCAGGACCACAGTACAATACTGATGAAATATGGCAACTGACATTGCAAACCTATTATTAAAAAAATATATATATCCTTGCCTCAGGAGTAACATCCATGTCAAGATCGGTTGGATCAAAAATGAATGATTCGTCAACTGAGTACAACAACACTCCCTCAGTCGTAGCCGCAGCCCACGATCGGCCAGTTGGTGCAATCCTGAGGCACTTGGCACGAGCTATGGGCCGGCCTTGGTTCGGCGTCGAGCCAGGAAGATCTTGGCCCAGTTTACCCCTAGTTTGTGTATCGATTCCTTCTTCTACGTCGCTGTCAGGGTCATCAATCAGATCTATAGGACCTGCCTCGGTCATATTTTTTGAGTTTAGGAAGTCAAGGACCCCATCTAGGGAGAGGTTGTGTGTTATCTGAAACCTCTTTATTAGTACCTGACATGTGATGGAAGATCAAAAGAAGTTAAAAGTAAACCAAAAAACAGAAATAGGCAGATAATGAATATTACGCACACGACCTATAGCATTTACATTTAACAACATGCAAAAAGAGAAAGAAAACAGATAACACCAGCAGGAAGTATATTATATTCCATTGTTTTATATTTTTTAGCTTAAATTTTTACTCCAGGATCTTCTACATAGAATTTGTATTCCTACTGGTTAGCTTCCACATTTTCTTTGGAATATTAAATCAGAAGGTCATAGCTGCCTTCTAAGCTGCTAAATTGGAACAAAACTAACCTGTTCAGCGACATCATACATACACACAAATCTGCTATTTCCTCCTGCAAGTATGAAGCTCCCATCCGCTGAATAACACAGTGAGGTGAAATACCTTCCTGCAGAATTAGCAGCCGATCTCCTGTCGGTCATGCGGCGGCCACCTGAGATATCCCTTCTTCCCTCAATTGTGTGCATCAGAACACCATCGAGTGGGTCCCAGAAGTGGATCAGGCCATCAAGGGTACTACAAGCGAGTTGCTTTCCATCAGGCCGGTACACAACTGTCAGAACATCATGGTTGTGAGTGAAGGTCTCAATGGAGCCTTTTCCTTCAAACACATCCCAGAGTCGCACAGTTTTGTCCCATGAAGAGGAGGCAAGAACTGCCTGAAATTGATGAAAGTATAAGATCAGTATGATCATGCAGTGTAAATTTAAGATTAATTCTTCGTTTTTTTGTATGTTTCGCTCTTTGGTTGCTAATTAGATTTGGATCCAAGACTTTGATTCTAGTTTTCTAGGTCAATTATCAAGATTTGGTAAAATAAGTTAAAAACTCTTAACCCATGTGTGAAAACATTATATTTAGAATAACCTCTTCTGTGCTTTTGTGAGATTACGCTAAAGCCTGGAGTTTCGTATCAGTATTACCTGAATTATTTTTATAAAGTAACAAAAAAAATATTGCAAAATGCAACACAAGTTTGTCAAAAAGGAACTATGGACTATCTAAAAGAAGTAAAATTAATAAAAAAGGAGATGAAGCAATAGAAAAGAAGATTGCAAAAGTGTCACATGTTAGCTTACATTAATTGGTGAAAACATCAATCCATGAACTGGACCCTCATGGCCACTAAGAACATCTAGCAAGCGTCCTGTCTTCATAGACCACACAAATATCTGAAAAGAAAAAACAAAGACCAAATGATTTTAAATAAATACGAAAAATATAATATTCCCACATCTTAGTACTACCTTGCTTGTAATCAATGATTAACATGCTTTGCATATGGCACAAACATTCGATATGCATCAATGCATTGTGCAACAACACCAAAAATATAAAATCAAACAAGCTCAAAAACAGAACACATCTGTTAGTCTGTTACACTACCACTACCATGTAATGCCGGTTTTTAAACTTCCAATACAGAATATTATTATTATAGCCTGTATACTACAATTGACTAATATGAATTCTATAGCAAAACAGATATGCTAGATGCCTACCTCAAAGGAGTCCAGGGTGCCAGCACAAACTACTTCCCCACTATGATCAGCCGCCAAAGAGACAAACTGTCTTGGTGAAGGGGTGGTAAAGGTACGAAAATTGCGGTATCGAAACAGGTCCCAAGCTCGAACTGTCCCATCGAGAGATGCACTGAGAAGAGAATGGTTGTTGGCCAGGAAGTGCACTGCCGTTACTGCATTTGTGTGCTCAGAAAAAGTTATAAAGCAAAACCCAGATGACACTGTCCAGACCTGCATTGTAATAACATAAAAGAGTATTAAGTATAACATGAAGGACCCATCACCCATGTATCAACTTTGGCCAGTTATACGGTTATACAAGTTTGTTTTCTTGTTCTGCAGGTAAGAAATTTGAACAATTGCTAAGAATTCACCGTGAATAGTTGTTAATTTCAAATGCTTTGCAAATTCTATTTGCTTTGTTTGATAGGAGATAGGTGGTCCTGATCACTTTCTGCAAATAAAATTAGCATAAAAGGAAAAGGCCAAGGGAAAATTGAGTTAAATTGAGTCCTTATTCCATGAAGTATCTGGTTCAGGATGGGGAGGTGTTAATAAGGTCTAGTAGCATGATGAAAAGAGTTCAAACAGAGGTTTGATTGAAATAAGAGTTGTGGATTTCATTTATTTATCTGATACTGGTACAGTAAGCCGATAAAGAGATGTAGATTAACTAACGATTTGGTAGCATTCAATTCAGTCCAAATGCCTAGCTTAAGCAATAGATTTGTTGTTGACAACCTGACAATTTTACAATTTAAAAACTAGTATATCCTACATATATGTTCATACCTTGACTTTGTTGTCATCTGCTCCAGTCGCCAGCAACTGAGAGTCAGGCGAATACGCCACACAATTAACATCGAAATAGTGCCCCTGTTGCTTAAAAACATAGCTCTCGGACCGCCACTCCCAGACAAGCAACTGCCCCAAATTTGCACATCCAAACAATAACCAATTTCCTGCCCTATTAAATGCCGCAGTTGTAATCTTCTCTCTTGAAATTGACAACAGATGCAAACAGACAAAATCTGGCATCTGGTACAGTCCAAAAACCCCATTTGAGAACCCCACCACCACCATGTCAAGCCCCCGATGGTAGTCACATGCCGTTAGCCGTGCTGGTGCTTGCATGAAGAAATTCTTCTTTCGCAGTCGCCAACTGGGCTTGCTAGGTGCATCTTCTTCCTCAAAATTTTTCCTTTTTGCAGCTGGACTTTCAAATTTTATTATGAGATTGTTGTCGTTATCATCAGCATCTAAATTTGGATCTTTTGTATTGGGAGAAACTGGATCTAAATCTATGTCCATATTGTCCGTACTTTCAAACAAATCCCAGGTGAAAATCGCACCATCTCGGGAAACTGAGTAGGCACGGTTGCTGGTACCGGTTTTTTTGTCAACTGCAAAGAAGGCGCCTACAATTGGTTCTCTATGGCCGAGAAATAAGAAGGGCTTGTTTTCAGATCGTTTCCCTTTGAGAGATAAGAGACGCATTGTCAGATCCTTCGACCCAGCAAGAAGATAATTTGAGTCAGGGCTCCAGTCAAATGAGGTGACAGTGGCAGAGAAGTCAGGAAATGTTCTTTCAAGGTGGAACGGGAAAAACTCTTTCCTGATATAAAATAAACATTTTCATAAATTGAAGTGTTCATATAAGAGAGTGAGAGGTTACTGTCAAAGTGTGAATTGCAAACATTAATTTTCTTTATCCAAAAAAAAAACAGGTGAAAATTCATCTACCAATAAGCAAAATGCAAATATAAAGAGGAAATGTGTAAATTGTGAACCAAGGTGCAGAAAGGAAGTTAAACTGCCAGTGAAAACCAAAATGCGTAATCCAACTAAAAGTTCACCCACAACTGCTGAAATTTAAACCAGCAAACAGCTAGATAAAAGAAAATTTAACCCTCACTTGAAACCGGGACAGCGCCAAATCTGGATCAGCTTCCCCAGTCCGACGGCTATAAGCGACCCATCGGAGCTGAATCGCGCAGCCGAGACTGGCTTCTTGAAAGTGGAGCGATGCAAAATCGCTCTCGAAGGGACGCTTATGAGATAAACTCGGCCTTTGTCGGTGGAGTCGGCGGCGAACAGGAGCCGGCCGTCGTCTGACACAGCGAGCCGGGAGAGGTCGGACGCCGCCTCAAAAGGGAAGGTGATGGAGCGCGAGTTTATCAGATCGGAGGCGATGATGCGATTACCAGCCGGCGAAAGGAGGAGCGAGTCGCCGGAGATGACCGCGTTTCCTCCGCGGTACGGCGCGCCTAGAAGGTTCTGGAAGCGAAAATTCATGGTTGTGAGCCTTGTGGCGCGCGAGCACTTGCGAGAGAGAAATTAGGGTTTAAACTATTATCAGAGGACTGTAAAACCCTAGAGCTGGGAAAACTAGAGAGGTGACCGACAATAAACGGAAGTTTATGCTAAAATTGGATGGATGCTCCTCCAAACTTGGAAATAAATCTGCTGCGATTTTTAAGGAGATCGCAGGATACTGCTTGTCTATATTTAACTATTATTTTTTTTAAATGCACGAATATTTAAAAAAATTAATTTTTTTGCACAAATCTCAAAAATTATTAATGGTTGAATATGGACAAATAGGATCCTACGATTTCTTAAGAATCCCAGCAGATTTATTTCCTCCAAACTTTACTATTTGAATATTTTTTCCAAACTTCAAATTAAACATTTTCTGGGAGATATTAGAGAAATCCACGTTTATTTTATGGGAGATTTTTTTTTTTTTTTTTTGCATTGATTAACCTATATAGTTATTAGTATTGTGCCCGTGTGTTGCAACGAAAACATATTATAAAATTGAATATAATATGAAGATATTTTTTTGTTTGACTTTCACACAAAATTAAAAAAAATATATTAAATGAAAATAAAAAGCAACCACGAAAAAAATTCAAATAATAAATAACAAATAGAAAAAATAGATTAAATATAACATGAAAAAAGTTCTTGAAGTATTATATATTGTCAGTGTAATCATCTTCAATATAGTGTAACATTTATGAAAATAAACAAACAAATATGAAATATATATTAATTAAAAAATAAAAAATGAACAGTATATATATGAAAATGCACACATTAAAACAGCGAGCATAGAGTATTTTCTTATTTTTAACCAACAAAAGAATGGCAGCCTCTGCCTTTAAAAAAAAATCTGTCAAAGAATTATATTGTTGGAATATTACTCAAATCATATAATAACTAAAGAGGACAATAATTCGATAAAAAGTTGATAATCTTCATTTAAAATAATAAACGAATTTAGTTAACCTGCTAAAAAAATAATTAATTAAGCTGTATTATTCTGTATTAGAAGATCGATATTTCCTATATTCTCTTAACTAATAATAAAAAGATACAATATTTCATATATCCTCTCATATTTATGAACACTCTACTATATGCATGTTTCATAAAATTATATATATTTTTTCTTGAAAATTTTCATTATATGTACAATATTTTTAGAACTTGCAGGTTCAGTGAATCAATTTATTTCATAAGATATGTTATAAATGCATGAATAAGAGAAAATGAAGAAATAAGAAAATAATTTAATTACATGAATCAAAAATAGATTTAAGGAGAAATAAGGAAACATATCGCTAGAGATTCATTCTTAATCGTGACAAATTATATAGCAGTATGTGTGGCGAGTATATTTTTAATTAAATTTAGGCTTCTACACATAAAATAGATATATTTCATCAAAAGAAGACAGATTATGTGATTGGAGGGCTAATATTAAATCTGAAAATTCATCTTTCAACCTTAGCCGTTGGCGGATCAGGACAACTACGTACATTATATAAGAATGGAGATTTAATAAAATATGTTTCTTACTTTTTATGTTTATTATACTGTAATAACCTATTTGATATTAAGACGCTAACTAATTGCTTCAAAAAAATTAGTAAGCTTTGTTGTGTAAAATATTCTTTTGGTTTTTTATAATGATTAAGTATCTTTAAAGAATATTGTTTAATATTTATTTATAAATTTTAGGTCGTAGATTTTATCCTTTTACATTTTACATTTAGAACATATTCGGCAGTCAAATTATTAATGGAAATTTGATGGGTTTGAATTTTGAACTGAATGAAAAATCCTACGCACGCAGTTGTTCGGCTGGCCTTTTCTTTTCCCCCCTTAAGTCTTTCCAAATAAATTTTCAATCGGTTTCATTTTAGTGCAAAATTTTGAATTCAAAGACATAAAAATTGATAATCATTTTCTTTCCCCTCTCCAAGTAGGGGTATTCATTGGGTCCGGTTTAGTTGGTTTTGAACCGAATTGAATTAGTTTGAACCCAATAGTTTGGTTTAATGTTTTGGTATGGTTTGCTTTTTAAAACTGAATTATAACTTCGGTTCGGTTGGTTTGAAAATTTTCAAAACCTTAAATAATCAAATCAACCAAAAATTTATATATTGTGAATTTGGTCTGGACAGCTTCGGTTTATTTTCTAATCAATTGCTTTAAATACTTCGGTTTATTTCTTAATATACTTCGGTTTATTACAAAACAGTTGTTTTAAATAAAAATTAATATATTTCTGTTTAAGCCAAACAAACTGAACAAATCAAAATAAAACTTTAGTTCGGTTTGATTGCAATGCTAAGTCAATTCAGTTCAGTTCTATTTTTAAAACCGAATTATAACTTTGGTTGCTTAGTTCGATTCAGTTTCAATCAAACCGAACTGATGAACACCCCTATCTCCAAGTTCTTCTATTCACGCCCTTTAGTGCAAATATTTTGGGCTGGATAGGTTAAAAAAAGAACAATGGTAGAAACTGTCGTTTAGTTACATAAACTGCAGACTGCAGCTTCTGACTGTTTCTAAACGGAAGAACAGATTTAATCTGCGCCTCAATCAGAATGGGAACGCATGTATATTCCAATTTTTTTTTTTAAAACCATGTTAACATTTGTTATTTGTACATTCATTTTTACAAGACGGTATAAAAAAAAAAAAAAAAAAAAAAAAAAAAAAAACGGGTTACATGATTACATCACTATTCCAACAGTTGAGATTATATATAGATGTATCCATAAGGAATTGGGCCTCTAGCCCACGGAAGAGTATCAATATTTGTTGGCCCACCGAGGACAGTGACGCGTGCAATTTGTTAGTTACTGGCTTGGATTGATGAAGGGATTGGTCCTCACTACCGTTTTTATTCTGATTTCGATAGTTCCATCATTTCTAATGAAAAGTTAAAGAATTGAGAGTAGGTCCGATGATCTGCATCAAGATTCGTGCGAACTCATTAAAATCCGTGCAAATATTTTTCAGTTTTCGTGCGCACAAATCTCAATAATAATCGTACGGTGTTAGAGCTAATTGAACCTAAAAGTAGGTCCGATGCCCATCGGACCTACTCCTATCTCAAAGTTATAATATTTATCTTTTCCTTCAAGAATCCTATCTCAAAGAGATGCTTTCGTCTAGACTGATGGATCTACATTAATGCTTAATAATCTTTATAATTTTATAAAATTTAATCTGTACAATAAAATTTAATAAAATTTATTTTTTAATAGTATTTTGTTTCAACCCCTCATAAAATATTAAATGTGTTTCTAACTTAGTGGTTAGAATCAGTGTTGTTAAATGCGGCCGCATGGACCGCATATGCGGCCGCATATGCGTTTGCAGTCGAAAACAGCATGAAAATTTTCATGCAGTCTCAGATATGCGGTTTTGCATATGCGGCCGCATATTGGGCCGCATATTTCCGCATATTTCCGCATATTTCCGCATATTTCCGCATATTGGTCTGCATATGTGCGATTGAGCTGCATATGTCCGTATATTGGTCCGTATATGTGCGAATTTATTGTTTGAATGATTTTAATGGGAATATATTGCATGTTTTGAGTGGAAATAAATTAATATATAGTTTAAAATCCGCATATATAAGTCCGCATGAAATTCCGCATATGCGGCCGCATACCGCATATGCGGTATGCAGTGGCCTTCCGCATGCATGAACAAAACCGCATTTTACAACATTGGTTAGAATATCACTTTATTATCTTAAAGATATAAATTTAAATTTCAGTTGTCACACATTATGTAAAATGTTTTATGTGTTTCAGCTTCTCAACCTAAAATTTTCTATTCCGCCACATGTCATGAAACAAATATTTGGTGATTTTCATGTCTGAGAGTAAATCATCATTTGCGGACTAAGAATTAAGAAGCTGAGAACTATTCAATTCTGTCTTGATTTACTCTAAAATGTAAAAACAGATAGACAGAGAGTGGAGAATTCAGACGATAACGTAAGTATATATCTGCACAAGGATATATATTTTCCTTAATACTGGACATATATCAATGTCTAGGCATTTTTAGTTACCCTACTTAATTTATTTAGTTGAAATAAAAAATTTAAGATTATAAAATTATTTCAGAATAAAATTTGAATTTAGAACTACACAAATATTAAGTCCTTGCAAAATAAAATAGTTGTGGATCGATGTAGAGCTTGTAGATTCTGACATATATATTAAACCCATTCGATCCAAAAACAAAAATATTTTGAAAAAGTTAATTGGTCTGAGGTTGACCTGACATGAATATTCTTGGTGATAAAAAATTAAGAAATATGATATTGCATGCTGATGTCTTGTGGAAATTAATTAGATCAGACTTATAAATTAAGATACTGGAGGAAGATAATGATCTTTATTGATATTAACTATTAAGCCTTTACATGTTATAGAAATTAAATAAAAAATGAAACAATCAGCCTTTTTTTTTTTTTTACCAGAAACAGTTAAAAGAAAATTAAACAAAACAAAAAAAATCATGATATATATACACAACTACTTTTGATATGAATCAGTACAATTAATCAGCGCAACTCCATGATCACCATAAGAATAAATGGTTAGCATCTGTTTAGTAATTTACTTCAATAGAATAGTTTTATTTGTGTTTTAATTTGACTACGGCAGATAGGACACCTTTGCAGCTTCTTGCTACATGAAATACATGTCTGTGAAATAATTAAGGAAAAGATTAGTAAACCATATTTAAGATAAATGTAAAATATTAATACCATAATATATTTGTGAAGCAGAGATTATGTTCAAATTAATTAGTTAAACACCATACACATACCTGATGGCCACAACCAAAAGCGACGGCCTTGCGATTTACAAGACAGACTGAACAAACATACTGTAAAGGATCAAATAAAAGCCATAAGTTAATACTCTCCACAAACAACTTATCATTAAAATATATCTTCAAGAAATATAAAATGTAAAACTTGTCAAGCTGAGTATTACCTGATCGTCTGAACTAGGTAGAGGAGGCGCCGTGCTGGTACTAGCTGTACTTTCATTGCCTGGGATTTTTAATGAGGTACTTTCTGGTGGTTCAAATGTTATCGATATGCTATGAGTATTACCATTCCTTGAAGGAGGAGGTGGGAGAGGAAGTCTCCTTGCGCATTTACCAGTAGACCGTCTGATAAATTAATAGTCAGGGGAATAAGTAGGTATCAGTACATATGTTGCAATATGTGATAAATTTAGTATTACAAATTTAAGATTGTTATGTACATATATACATACCCAAGAAGTCCAAGTTGTAATGTTGCTTTATACTGTGATGGAATTTCCATTAGTGCTCTGAGAGCAAATGCCACCTCTTTTCTAGGCTGAGGAATTTTGCTTGACATTATCTCTGAGAAGTTCACAAACTGAAAGATATAATAAAAATATAATACGTTAAATGAGAGGTTTATCCAATTGCTATACTTTTTTGTTTTGTTTTGTTTTCGAAGAAAAATTAAGTACTTGAAAGTTGTCGAATAATCTGGATGAAATACTGTCATCAAATTGCTTCATTGTGTCCCAAGGACCATCACCAACTCCAACTAGAACTATGGACAATGGAAGTTCACTACAACAATTTTAACAAAAAGGGAAAAAAGTTATATATTAAATTATATCTAACATACATCAAAACTGAAAGTATTTACATGTGTTTTCATTTCTAGGTCTATTGATCACTTGCTAATTAGTTGCCTTAACCTAAAAAACTAAACATCTAGTCTTGTCTTTGTAAAACTTTTTGTTAATATTTTACTGGTTTGTTCTTTTTACTTGGCTTTTGAGGACTGGACAGCTCATAGCTACATTAATTAATTAATTGACATATTAACTGAACCTTTTATGGATTAGTTTGTCATATAATATCTTACAGAAGATGAAGTGTGCTTAATATATAAGCTCTGTGAGCTCAATTAATATATGAACTAACTTCTCACCTAGCTTTTCTTATCGCTTCTATCGTCTTTCGCTCATGTTCACTTAATTCCCCGTTTCTTGTATCTACGCTCTTGGTGACCTAGATATGTATCAATTTAAAGCATTTTAAGTTTTTGGGTATCCTAGTAAAAAACTGCATACTCTGTTTTAAGGCAAACGTATAAGAAATTAATCACGAATCACGATACATCCTTTTTGATCTAGCTGATTTAATGCATGCAGAATCAATAACTAGTCTTTTTTTAAGGTAAATTAGCAATTATTAACTCGTTGCATTTTGTATCGATGATATCTTATCCTTGACATACCTGACCATCGGCAATAATTAGTAGAACATGGTACTGGCCACCACTGCTTTCAACTATCGACATAGCCGTTTCAATTATTGGTGCAAAGGAAGTTGGACCTGAAACAAAGAACTTTTTATTTCTTTTTTTTCAAAATTTATAATCAATACCTACTGGTACAATTTTGTACCAGTGTAAACTTTTTTCTGTTGGACGTACCAGCTAATCGGACATGAGGAACCAGTTCTCTATATCTCGATAAAACTTCAGTGAATCCATTGCAAGGTCTCTGATCAGTGTTGAAACTGAAAACATTTCGATCTTGTGTTGATCCTGACAAACCCCAATAGTTGCTTTCCATTAGTAAGTTATTTGGCATGTAAAAGTTGTAGTAATTTTGATTAGATACCGTCGACAATGAACTATACCATCTCCAAACCCGAAGCATGGGATCAAATTATCATCGTCAAATTTAGATAATGTTTGTCCAATTATAGAAATGGCTTGCTCGTAAGGATTCGGAAATTTGCCGATGTTATGTAAGCTGAGTCCGTCAAATGATTTTTTTCCTACTCAAAACAATTAATGTATATATATATTCATATGTTCAGATATCAATTCTTTTATTATTCTGAGCTTAATTGCACCATTGCCAAATTATTAGTCAAATTTTATTTGGTTTTGAAATTAATTTTACTTTAGTTATGCCATAATATATTATTTAGAAAAAAAGTCTGATTTTTCATTTTGAGTAGGCCGATTCTGACCAACAATGTAAATGAAAGATCTCCATTTTGAATTTTAAAACAATGATTTTAAGATGCATGTAGAAAAAAAAAAAGAAGGGAATGCAATATTTTTTTTTTCTGAAATGAGATGCATAAATTAAGTACCTGTCCATTCATTACTTTTGGTGAAATCAACACCAACAATAAGATTTGATGATTCCAGTCCAGCTTGGGCAAGAGCAGAAGTGACCTGGAATGATATAACACATGATGATAATAACATAACATATCAATTTATTATGCTACATACTTTATAAACATAAATGTATATATCAATCAATATATATATATATATCAGGAATTAATCACGTTGCAAAATGTAAATGATTAATGCAAATAAGAGTTATTGGTGCCATTCAAGTTTGTTGTTATTTAATATATATCTATTGAATGATATATATTCAGTTGATCCTTAATTAGACATTACCTGTCTTCTTTCAGATTTATATGACTTTAGTTTAATAAACAAATTACATAATTTCAAGGGTTAACCGGCTTAATTTCACTAATCTTACAATTAATTAATAATTATGACTCTCTTTTCAATTTAGTTGAATTTATTATACCTGTTCAATGGAATCATAGCAATCACTTATAGAAGAGTACTGTCCATTGATTCTTCGGCGTTTTGTGGGTTGCTGCTCTGATTCATGATCTGCTAAATATGACGAGACACTTCCCATATTAATTTTCAGAAAAATAATAAATGGTTTGAGGTCGGTTTTGAAACAGGACATTAATCAAGGAATGAGAAAATTAATTGTTCCTGTGGCAACCCTTTTAATAGAGCTGTATTTTCATTTTCGCGGAAGGCTGATAGAAAATTCATGTGGTTTTTCTCAATTTATGGATTTGGTTGAACATTCATCAGAACGTGGGATTTGACCAAATCAAACATGTTTATTAATTTTGTTTCATTCAACTTTTAAAGGCTCAGTTCTTCCGAGTTCTTTTTTTAATATTTTCATTTCGGATTCTATCTCAAACATGAACTACCTTTTTAATCAATTGATATATCAATATATTAAAAAAGGACTAGATCTTTATTTATTTTTCTCAAAAAATTGTGAATTTATCATTGTCGGTTGCAATTGGATTATATTATTTTTTAAATGGATTGCCATTTTGGGGTTGCATGCTGGTCTTAATACCAATGTGTAAGTTGAATGGGAATATCATGAGGAAATAATATATCAGTTCACTCTGTTCACATTATAAGATGTGCGGTAAATTGCTTTGCAATATTCTTCTGTTTCCCAGGATAATTTGGTCTGTTCACATATATATAATTACTCCGTAAATACACAACAAACCATCACACAGTAAATATATATTAGATAGGTTAAAACTTTCAAGTTGACAATCATTTTAGGTTGGTACTTGGGAACATAGTGACAAATGAATTATTCGGGTTCGGTTCGGCGAGGTCAAAAATTTGTAATTCGGGAATGATTTGGTATTATTCGGATCAGAGATCTTAGTCTTGTAAGGAAGCAAAACAAAAAAAAATAGTTCTGGAAAAAATTCGGAAAAAAATCGTAAAATTTGCGAATTATTCGGAAATAATTCAATCAAAGTAGTATTGTGCATAGGCTCACTAAATTATCTACAAAATATTCTGAAAGTACAAGAGTCATGTCATGTTAACGTATTAATATTTTTGTATGTGTTTCCATGCGCTGTGTCTAATTTTTAAATTTATTTTTTGTGGTAATTATAAAAGAATTCAAACTAAATATTTCAATAAAATAGATGATATCTTAGCTATAAATAATTGTATGATTTGTTCAAAAAAGAAATTATATTTTTTTTCTTTCTATTTTCTCTGATTTATTTTTACAACCTTACTTCATAATTTACAATTTTGACTGTCAAATTTAAGTTTTCCAACCCAGTGCTAGTAAGATAAGGATCGAGTCCGTATCTTCTGAGACAATTAAAAATTTAAGTTAATTAATTTATCTCATAGTTGAGCCATATTCATTTCGGAACCTGTCTGTAATATATGGGTAGTATTAATTGGAAACAGGTTGTTTTGAAATTTGTGCTTTAAAAGTTTGAACAGTTCATATTTTTAAAAGTCAACTCAAATTTTGAAATTTCTGATGTGAATTACAATTTGTGACTTGAGACTTTCCTCCCAGCTAGGGAGCGACATGTGACCGTGGAAAGTACAGGGAGTATTTTCAAAAGAGAATCTTAAATCTCAACCGTCCAATTTGTTTTAAGATTTATGTAAATTAGATCTGCACTAATATTGAAAGACCATTGTGTTATAGGCAAGAACCAAATTGACTCCGTTTAAAATCAGACGGTTGAGATTCATTAACTCAAAATATTTCCTTTTGAATTAATACAGAGGATACGCGTTGGTATTTTCAAAGTCCGGACTAGTCTGCATAAGCAATTAGTTCTGGAAGAAGAGTTCGAATCACTACTCTTAAATCTGGTGGTCCAAATAGGATGTTTTGAAATTTTTTTGAAAAAATAAATAAAATAAAATTAGCGGAAAATTGACAAAAATAATCATTGAAATTAAAGTAGGACAAACGAATTCAGTTCATACTTTTATTGTCTTTCCTCTCAATTTTTCCACCTTTTTATACAAATTTGCAGCAAAATATCAATTTTTGTTTGACATGGAACCATGCCTGTGTTCTATATATGATGTTCCGTGCATGTTTCATGTGTGCAATCTCATGTGTTTGATGCATGGTTCTGTCATCTGTGCATGTTGTACGACATGTGATATTCTGAAAATATGTCCGAAATTCTTACTATCAAACATGTTTCTGAGTAAGGTACATGACAACATGTCATGCTTGGAATTCACATCCTCTGCGGAGTTTTTATGTGCGGAGCTGTGCGGTGCTTTTAATATGTTCCGTTCGTTTTGATCGGACGGACCAAATAAGATTTTGGCACGCATCTCAAAGCAAAATTAATACTGCCTCCTCCATCATCCCGAACACTCATCGGCTGAGAGTAAATCTGAACCGTCCGATCAGCTCCGTGCAACTTCGCAAGTAAAAACTCCGCAGAGAATACTGGTCCGTCATGCTTGACTTTGTCAAACAACGTGCCAAGCCTTCAGCCTTACCGTGTAAACTTTATGATACGACATGTTAAAATTCATTCCCTAGTTGAAATGATCAACTGTATTGTTTCTTTTTCACTGTTCCAAAACTGATGTAGGCATGCATGTAGCGAAAATACAAGTTAATGGACTAATTTGAATTTTCGAAGAAAGCCACGGACAAATTTGATTTTAGACTGGGTATCTTTTTCATGGAAAAATAACATAATTAAGATAATCAATATCAAGTTATTTCTCGCAATTACTTGGTAAATTTTTGGGAATGAAGGTCACTTAACAATATCCTTAGTGATATGTGAATCTTTGCTCCTGAAAAAATTCTCTTTCAAATTGTTGCTTTCAGGGGCGAACTTAGTGTATTCCAGGGGAATAGCCGCCACCTCCCCACCCCCCTGTGAATTTTGAGTTTTAGTAGAGATTTATCGGTTCCGACTGACTTTGCTCCTCCCTGAAATTTTTTTTGTCCCCCTCTGAATGTTTAATTGGTAATTCGGATTAAATTTATAGTTAAAATTAAAATAAATTTTTGAAATATGATTGGTAATTATAATTATAAATCATAATATCATAAATTACAAGTCAGAGCATTATAAAGTATAAGTTAAAGAATTATTTTTTATCAAATACCCAATTAGTTAATGGATTTAAATCTGATTAGCTATTTAAACCCGATTCGATATTTTTTTGTCCCCTCTGACGAAAATCCTGAATCCGCCCCTAATTGCTTTGTCATAATAAATAAAATAAATGCCCTTCACGTCGTAAAAAAATGTAAAAAATCTTATTGGTCAATCGTAAATTAATGCCTTTGAAATCTTAGCAAATGGAATCAATACAAACGACTTTGGTTTGCGTCTAACACGTACAGTCCGTTGGTCAAATGTGTACATCATATATGTGACGTCAGCTTCTTCCCTATACAATAGTGATGTAATCTAAATTACAGGTCATTGACATGCAACAACCTTCTTTTTATTTTTCTTTCTCCAATTTTTTTTTAAAAAAAAGCTAGTGCTCATTTCATACTACTGAAATTGAATAATTACATCCATCAATTCATCAAATCCGCAAAAACCTCAAAACACCTGCACTTTGCGGTTTACCAGCATCTGGCAGTAATCAAAATAAAACATAAAACATAAAGAAGCCAAGTTCTAACAACATCCAACCGCCAAAAGTACGATAAGTTTGTTAATACTAAGCCACTGAGTAACGGACTGGGGTTAATTTTTTGCAAGAGACAAAATTATTTTGTTTGCTTCATATAGCTCTAAGGTAGCTCATATGGTTCGCCAGCCACACCAGGAGGCTTGTATTCTACCAGTGCCAAGGGCATAAATTGATCTAATGGAATTGCGTCTTCTTCGATGGGGAGCTATCCTTCAACAACAACCTTCACCTTCTTAGATACATTGCCTATCTAATAAAGACATAAGGATTTGATAAGTAAAATCATAGATCTAGGAGTTTTAACAGAGCACTGATTTTTAAAACACAATTCATTTCGATGTAACCATATACTCCAACATACAGAGATAAGAATAATAAAAAAACCTGTTTGTTCAGTTTTTATAAGCGATTGTGCATATGAGAATATATCTAACCTATTTATTTATTTTTCATCCTCTTGAAGAGTTGCTATAAGATCTTTGCATTTCAAAGAGTATCTCAAAAAATTGAAGGGTACACATTCATTCGGTTTTTTCAATAATATTGTTTTAAGCTATTAGCAAATGCAAAAACTCTTTTTAGTCTTTTGTAGGACGATTATGGACGATCATTTAATTTAGATCGATATCTAAATTGACTTAAATTTAATACACCATCTATCGAAATAAATCTGCTGTTATTCCATGGGAATAACAGATTTAACAGAATTAAACTTCTTATTTCAATCCCAAACTTTCAAATTTTTCTATAAGGGAATCTCAATAAAGCAACTTTTTTATGCACCAATCTCAATGAAAACCAACTGTTGGGATCGGAATAACATGTTCTTGTTATTCCAAAAGAATAACAACAGGTTCATTCCATCCAAATGGTTTAAAAAAAAAGCACATCTGTAATTTTAATTGTAATTTGAATAATATATTTTGAAATTTCAGATATATATGCCATCAGTTGGATGCAAGGTTCTAAATAGCGATTATAGCGCTATAACTTTTAAGGTTCGAAAAAGCTATAGCGCAACCATAGCTAGTTATTTAGAATAATTATAAAAAAAAAAAGCGGTTAATAACGTTATAGCTTTTGAGGTCCGAAAAAACTATAACTATTATTACAATAACGCAGGTTATCAAAACCAAAAGTTCAACAAACAGCATGATAAACACAAACACAAGTCGCATATCTGAACTAACCTCCCTCCACCAGGACTGCCCAGCATCAAGGGTAGTAAAGATGCTGGTGTTGCCAATTAATACAAGTAGTGTAGTAAAATTCGGTCTATTCGGCCGAATATTCAGCCATATATTCCTATTCGGTTGCAATCCAAATCTATATTCAGTCGAATATGAAGTTTAGAGCATATTACCGGTTTAGAGTATATTAATAGTGATAAAATACCGGTTTAAAATATATTAACAATGATTTATACCACATATTACTGTTTTAGAGTATATTAACAGTAATAAAAATACCGGTTTAGAGTATATTAATAGTGAGTCATATCACATATTACCGTATACTTGTTTATATATACGAATTCTCATTTAAAATTCGAATAAAAATCTGCATATGCGGCCGCGGTATGCGGTGGCCTTCCGCATACCGAATGAGAACCGAATTTCAAAACAGTGGATTCAAGGATGACCTTAATAGATAACCTGCATGCAACGATGCAACAATTCATGAGAAAATGCCCTTGAGTCTTCATCGGCCACATCTCTTAACCTTTTCATAGTTCTTCTCAATGCAATCTGCGCGACTCTTTCAGCCTACAACAAAGGATTTGAGTCGACCTATTATAAAAGTGCAACTATATATGAGTAAGATACATGATTTTATAGGGATCTTACCAAGGTATTTGTGTTAGGTACACGACTAGGAGATGAGAGGTACAAAATGGAAGTGCCCGAGAACCATCTCATGTAATTCCTCAAGCCTTGAATGATCATATGGTCTTTGGTCCCTCAAACAAAGATGCCGCCTAATGTGCCATTTTCTAAAATGCTTGGCATGCACATGGGGCCAATTTTCTCACATACCATTTATCAAATTATGAAGACCTTTGTTGGTATCACGAAGATAAGGTGGAATACTTTGGTAGCAGTCGAATTGTCGTGAAACTCTAGCCGGATTATGCATCTCCATGATCCAATAGTGAATCAACGGAGCAAGTATTTACCTTCAATTCATTCGACAGAACATGCATGAGATCACCAGCGTTAACCACAGATGTGTTTGGTACCACTGGTACGGTAACCCATCTTGTCGGGCCAATATCATATTTGCACCTCAAACTTGAAACCCGCTTACTCCATTCTGGTATACAGAATGATAATCAAGTTGCTGTCAGCGTGCATGGGGCACCAGACCAAGGACTCGGTTCGGATCAGGGCAAGTCAGGTATGAATTTAGATGCATCAAATTCGATATTTTGCTTGAATCTCCTATTGGGGTTATGGTTTATATATATATCTTCTTCACTTACTCCTAATGAAAGAAGCATCACTTGCATTAATCTAGAGTCCAGTGGTCTTTCGGGCTCCATGTATTCTTCTCTCACCTCGCTACAAGATGACTGATGAACTATTTGTAAAAAAAAAAAATTGTCAAATAAAACCGTAATGTTTATAAACATATATTTAAGTAGGAATTACGGATAACCAAAAGGAAGAATAATAATCTAGCCAAAAGTTTTTGCGCATATTCTATTTGCAAATATTCACATGCCTTAACTATATTCTGGATTAGTTTTGGACTGGGACAGTCTCGGTCGATGGAGTCGACAAAAGGATTTAGTTGGGCTTATTTTACATAAAGTCTACATAGTTCACATAGACTCGGAAAACAAAAACATTAAAAGGCGTCTTTGCTTCCCTGTTTTGAGATATGGAGGCCCAAAAAGCCCATAAACTAGGAAATTGAGAATTAACTTTTTCCAAGAACGGAAAAATAAAAAAACATTATTTTTGTTTTCCAGAAAGTATAATTTTCAGAGGGTCGGAACTAGAAAGTTGAGATTCCAAAGTAAAAAATTCAAGTGTAATGTGATTTTATTTTATAAAAGAGCTTAAAATATTAATGTCTACAAAAATATAAATTTATAGACAAAACTACATATTTATTTTCAATTTCTAAAGATAGTTTAGCAATATATCAAAATATCAAAATATAGAATTAGCCAGCTTGATTCACACCTTGTGTTATAATTAAGTCTTTTGTCTTTTAGAGCCAATTTTTTTTTATTAGTAACTCAAAAAAATTAATAATAATAATCAAACCCCTAAATTTTTTTTAAAACTAACCAAACAACCCCACTAAAGAGCGGTCCACCCTCACCCCAGACCGCCTCCTAATTGTGGAGTTTATATTAAGACAATTTTTTTTTATATTATTTGTTGTACATGCATTGACTAATTAAGAAAATATCAAGTTTCGAGAATATCTAATAGGTAATAAATGACTTCATTTAAGCTCCGAGAATGTCCGATACTATATAACTTGATTTATTAGAAAGACTGCCGATTTTTCTATTTGAAATAAATATTACATTGGAAAGACTACCGAGAAAATATACTCTTCACAAATTTCTTTTATTTTTAAGTCATTTTGTGTCATCTTTCATAAATAATAAAAAATACTAATTTTTTTTTTCCAAAAATAGTAAAAATTGGTATTCTACAAGCTCATTATATAACCAATTTATACTTAGATCGAAAAATAGAAATGAAAATCTTAATCGAAAAGTGGTCATTTGCTGAAATCCGTTTTATGGTTGTTTGAAGTTTCGTCGTCGTTTTATACCTTCTCAGTGAAGATATCGTCTCTCTTGCTATATTCATTATTCTAACCTCGGCTGTTTACGAGAGATGTCTTAGATAAATACATGTACAACATGCAGGTGCTTTAGAAATGAGAGAAATGACTTAAAAAAAATTAATACAAATGCGTTATAACAGAAAGACACATATCGAATTTGTAAGAGCACAAATAAATATCTGTCTGAAAAGGATGCAATGTTAATTTCAAATAAATCAAATATAAAAATCGGCAGTCTTTCTAATAAATAAAATTATATAGTATCAAACATTTTCGGAGCTTAAATGAAGTTATTTATTACCAATTGGATATTCTTGAAACTTGATATTTACTTAATTAGTCAATGCATGTACAACAAATAATATAATTTTTTTTGTATTAATATAAACTCCACAACTAGTACAACTATTTCAAAAAAAAAATTGTGGACCGCCCCTTGGGGAGCAGTTCTGTATTCATAGTGGACCACCCCACAGGGAGGTGGTCTGGGGTAAAGGGTGGACCGCCCCTCAGTGGAGTGGTTTGGTTATTTAAAAAAAATTAATATCCTAGTTATTTTTATTAATTTTTGTGTGTGTTATTAATAAAAAAAATTGGTCTTTTACAAGAGCAACGTCAAAAAGGGAATAACATGTATAGGCTGAAATTGACTTCCTGGCCGGCCAATTTTCCTTAATTAGTCAAAAGGGGAATAATATGGATATTCCCAAGGTTATAAATAGCGATTATAACGTTATAGCTTTTAAGATCCAAAAAAGCTATAGCGTAACCATAGCTATTTAGAATCATTATAAAAGAAAAGCGGTTAATAGCGTATTAGCTTTTGAGATCCGAAAAAAAATATAGTGCAGCTATTGCGTAGCTATAGCTAGCTATTTAGAACCCTGGATATTCTTGAAGCTTGATATTTACTTAATTAGTCAATGCATGTACAACACATAATATAATTTTTTTTTGTATTAATATAAACTCCACAATTAGTACAACTATCTAAAAAAAAATTAAAAAAAAATTGTGGACCACCCCCTGGGGAGCAATTCTTTATTCATAGTGGACTGTCCCACAGGGAGGCGGTCTGGGGTAAAGGGTGGACCGCCTCTCAGTGAATCGGTTTGGTTATTTAAAAAAATATATATATTCTTATTATTTTTATTAATTTTTTTGGGTTATTAATAAAAAAATCGGTCTTTTACAATAGCAACGTCAAAAGGCAACATGTATAGGCTGAAATTGACTTCCTGGCCGGCCAATTTTCCCATGGTGACCATCTTAGTCGTTGATTAGTAATTACTAATCATGATTTGATATTTGTGAGGAAAAATGTGTAACCTTCCTACGTTCAAATAATCATTTACCTAAGGAAAAAAAGTAAGTTGCACTTTCTTATAGCAAAGTAAATTAAAAAGAACAAAGAAACATAATGTTGTCTCAATTATATTCGATATTACCGAATCTCATGATTAAATTTCCAAAATATCCATTAACTTGTACTTATCATTCATTTTGGTATCTGAATTTTCTAAAATTTTATTTTGGTCCTAACACATCATAGATCTTACTACCATTGTTAATATCACCATCATCACCGTCATCTTCGAGAATAATTAAGGTGATGAGAATCAAATAAAATCCAATATCATCTCTAATAACATGCACCCGATTTAAAACAGTGTAACCTTCCACAAGAAAAACAATATCTTTCAATTGTGCCCCAATCGTACTATTATATATTTACCTCATTATCATTTTTTGATAAAAAAAAATGGAAAAAATGTAACCATATATATATATATATATATATATATATAGTCATTATGGAATAAGTATCCAAATATGTCATAATTCTTATTCATTAAAAGACTATAATTATTAATTTGGCTTAAACCCATTTCTAAATTTGTTTTGAAATGCAACCGTATAAATCAAAATGGTATAGAATGTTTAATTAAAGACTAAAAATGTACAGATTTTCAAAATCTGGTAAGTTGGAAACTTTTTTTTTTTTAATAAAGTTAGAGGTCAAGCCATCCAATTATTTAATATTTTTGTTATTATAACAAATTATTTTCTCGATCTAAATTTCAAACTCATAATCTTCTACATATAGGCCATGTGTTTTTGCTACTGTACCAAAATCTGGTTCTTTGTTAAGTTGGCAACTTGCAAGCTGCCTTTGAGCATGTGCATGTGGGATAATATATAGTCCGGCATATAATAAAGAAAGGAATATAGCTTGTGGATCGTTTTACTTGCTATTATTCTCTCTATGACTCTATTAAATATTATTATTATTATTTTGTGGGTGCGAATCTAATAAGTGGAATAGAAAAATTAAACGAATCTACCACACGAGCCAATATTTTAACATTTTATCATGGAGGAAACCACTTCACCTGTCGTACGTTACATATTGGTTATTTGGTTCCATTGCATCACCTAATCGTGTAAATATCTGTATACTAATCTGCATGTAACAAAATTATATTTGAAGCAAATGGAATGGAATAAACACATATCGAATTAAGTATAATAATTTCATCAAAAACATTGTATTTTGTACAATATCATTATAAATTTATTGATCTTCAATATTGTGTTCTATAAAAAATTGTGCGATAAAAAGAGACGGAAAGAAATATAACGAGAGATGCAAAAAATTAAAATTTACCTATTTTTTATGAATTCAAAACTTTTGTTCACATGTCTAAAAAAGTCTATCTATCCATCCGTCCATGATCCATCTATCCATAATTTGGACCAAGGTTCTAAATAGCGATTATAGCGGCGTAGCGGGGAGACGAAAAAAAAAGCTATAGCGAATAACGCAGCTATAGCGGAAGCTTTCATACATAGCGTTTTTTTAATTTTCAAAATTTATAGTCTAATTTCTACTAATTATCAACATGATAAATATTAGATAATTGGAGTAGTAACTAAATGATAACTGATCTAAGTCTATATGTTTTTTTTTCAATCATGCAAATAAGAAGGAAAAAAAAATGATATATAAGATAACATTATTTAATAGTTCATACTTCATAGTATTACAGATTATAATAGACGAAGAGCAATTAATTTTATAAGTGAAATAAAGTTAGTATATCTATTTGAATATTTTATATATTATAATAATCAAAATAAACTTCCAATGAAACGAACGGCGATAATTTTACATATGAATACTAGACAAAGAGAAAACAAAAGGATGAATTAATATTTGAATATTTTCTGATATAGAAAGAGAGACTAAATCACAAATATGAACAAAAATATATAGTTCGGTTTAGCATACTTATTATAGCAAACCATGTAGTATTAGAAATATGAACAAAAGTATAGAAGCCTATGTAAATTGCAAAAAAAAAACTCATGTAGCATAGCGGTAGCAATAGCGCGTAGCGGTAAAAGCGGCCAGCTATTACAACTATAGCAGTTGTAGCTGAAATAGCACACTTTTATCTCATAGCGTAGCTTTTATGGTATAAAAAAACTATAGCGTAGCTATAGCTAGCTATTTAGAACACTGACTTGGACAGTTATAATTAAAAGTATGAGTTGTGTATTTTCAAAACTCAAAACTCTTCATATTTTAATTATAATTGTTAGATCATAAATAGATTTTCCTGCCCACATATGGACAGAAAATTCAATTCCCTTCATAATCATTACACCCTGGAGAATAAATAATCACAAACTTACAGTTTTCTTCCGCTTTTGTCCCCTTCCACTCCTTTTCTTTAATGAAGACATTATGGAGCATATTAATTTTAAAACGAATAAATAAACAACAAATTGTATCACTACAGATGTTGGTTGGCGTCATAGGGGAACAGAAACCCAAGACTGAATTAAGGCGGAGATGCAACTTAGGATGATTAAAGGGATATTACATATATACCTTGGTAGTTGGTAGGGAATCTAACTAAATTGACCTATAAACAACTTACGACCGGGAGACAAATGGGCCCCTCTGCCATGATCACTGACCATCCCATCTGGGGGATCAGTATCCTCTACGGAGTTTTTACCTGCAGAGCTGTGCGGAGCTGATCGGATGGTCCAGATTAATCTCAGCAGGTGAGTGCTCAGAATAATTTTGCTTTGAGATTCATGCTAAAATCTTATTTGATCCGTCCGATCAAAACAAACGGACCAGATTAAACCACACAGCTCCGCAGGTAAAAACTCCGCAGAGGATGTGAATTCCCCATTTGGGTGTATATTTGGGCTACTGATACCTCTTCTTCTTTGGCAAGGTGCTTCCATACATGGAAGTTAATTGCATGCTAGTGGGAAGTGGAACACAACTGTTTTGTCTGCCATACTGTGCAATAAAACATATATCCCTCCCCAAATTACATTTGTGTATACGCCCAACATATTCATTTGTCATTTTGTTTGAGTGACTAGAAATATGGATCAATATCCTCCCAGGTACCGTAGAGGATGGGTCTCACTTTACAGTTTGAGATTAAATCTCAACCAGTTTGAGATTCGGAAAAAATAGGAGGCAGTTTTATTGGGTTTTGAGATTCGTGCCAAACTAAAAAAACGATCCGGATCCACTAATTGTAAAAGATTCTCTTTTCAGGTAATGCCCTGGATATGAATTCCTAGAAATATAGCTATAAAATTAGGGGTGTAAACGGATACGGATTATTCCCGGATAATCCGCTCCGAATCCGCTTATTATCTGTATCTGGATTAAACGGATACGGATACTTGCGGATACGGATACGGATAATTCCGTGAGGATATAAACAGAGTGGATATCCGTATATATCCGGATCCGAAATTTAATCTTTAAGCAGCTTTCAATTCATTTCACCCTTGCGAAATTTTCAAAAAACATACATATTCGTTTAAGTCTAAGAATTTTTGTAGAAAAATCATATAATTTATTAGGATAATGGATTGGTTCTCTGAATCAATAAGCAATTAGTCATACATAATCGTCACTGTGCAAACTTAAAAAGTCTATTAAATTTTTGTCAATTTAGGTAATCTAATTATGTAATTTAAAATTATAAAATTTAGTAGAATTACTCAATATCCGACAAATATCCGCTCCATATTCGTATTCGAATCCGTATCCGTGGATTATCTGTTCCGTATCCGTATCTGTTTAAGACGGATATGGTTTTCAATTTTGATATCCGTATCCGTATCCGCTCGTTGAAAAACGGATACGGATATTGTATTAGCATTATCCGCTCCGTTTACACCCCTATATAAAATGCATATAGAAGATTAAACATATTGATTTTTATTTAATCTTTAGTATTCAAATTTCAACTCAAATATTAAAACAGTAAAATTAACACTGTTAATTAGGGAGAACCACAGTGTAGTCTCGTGACAAAGACAATATTCTTTATATAGAAGGTCGTAGATTTAAAATTTAAATATGAGATTCCTTGTGAATATTGATCTAGTTGGAAAAGCACTATTTTTTTTTCAAATTATTTGAGACAAGAATGCTTTCAATTAGTTGAGGCAAAGGGTACCTCTTACGGATTAAAAACATAAACTTGTATATCGACTGCTGATTTTTGTTAATATTTTTTAAAAATATTATACTACACTTTGGTGTCTTGAGTATACAATGCATTTAATTGAAAAACAGAATAGTAATTAATGTTAAGTCAAAGAACAAGAACAAAGTATAAAAAAACGAATCAAATTCACCTTGGATGAATGAGATCAACTGACCCCATATGTTTTAAAAATGAGAAAAGGTTTTCTTACCCACATTTTTGTACCCACATTTTACCCACATCTTATCCATCTGGGTTAACTGTCATTTAAGATGAGAAAGTACAACTGGGTCCCACTAGTTACTCCGCCTCTGCTTATATAAACAATGATTCATGCGTTTCATTTCAAATCTCTGCCATTTCAAAAACGATCCAATTAACTGTCGCGCGATTTCTTTGGCGATTTCTCTTTCCTCTTCCAATTTCTTTCCATTTTCGCTCGATAATCCTGTTGAGATTTCCTTCCATTGTCGCTCGAAGGAATCCGGTTGAGATTTCCTTCCATTTACTGAGGATATTGCGATTATCTACCGATTTCCTTCTATTTACTGGATTTACGGAGTGTTTTCTTACCAATTTAAACGGAGCGATCTCATTCCATCGGTTTAGGTGGAGCGATCTCATTCTATCGGTTTAGGCGGAGCTATATCCTTGGATTGGAGGTTTAACCGGTTTTCAGCGAATTTAGTAAGTTTCTAATTCATAATCTCTCTGTTGTTCGATTTTTTTTTCTGAATTTTTGCAGTAATTCATCGCTCATTGTAAGAAATTAGATTTGAATTTTTATTTTTGAAGAATTTTTGTATCAATTGCCTTTCGGAATTAAGATCATAGTTCAGATTTAGATTCAGTATGTATTTGTCATGATTATGATAATCTGTATGTACTTTTTTTGAATTGAATTTCCATTTTTGTACAAAATTAGTTTTTCTTTCTTTCAGTGTTGATTTATGTTTGTTACATTATTTAGTTGCATTTGTTACAGTGTTTTCTATTGATATTTACAGTGTTTTCTATTGTTTTTAATTTTGAATCTAGATCTTATCTTCAGACTGTGATTATTACAGCATATGTGCTATCTGTTACATGATCCACTCCGTATAAATTACAGTATTTTCCTTAGTATGTTACATTATTTGTTCAGTCATCTAAGTTACAGTCTGCATGATGCAGTCATCTGTTACAGTATTTGTTCACATCTGTTACAGTATTGTTTTATATGTGTTGCATTATTTAAGTCAGTGTTCTTGCATACAAATTTAGTGTATTCATGTTTAATCATCGAATATAATCTGAGATCGGAAGGCGATATCATTAAGTAGAGATCGGAGCGATTCAAGAGATCGTACGGAAACTCTTGATCTCCTTTACCGATTTATTCATATCGATTTGGTCTATATCTTCTCCCTGCTATGGATCAAACAACGAAGGAATGAACAACTCTTGATCTTCACATGAGGCGGCCTCATGCTGTGGTCAAAGATAATCGAGTATACGAATGAAAAAAATCTTCACAAAAAGCTCAAAGGTAACCAGTTATACTTGTTTTTAATTTTGAATCTATATCTTGTCTTCAAACTGTGATTATTACAGCATATGTGCTATCTGTTACATGATCCACTCTGTATAAATTACAGTATTTCCTTAAGTATGTTACATTATTTGTTCAGTCCTCTAAGTTACAATCTGCATGATGCAGTTACATTATTTATTCATATCTGTTACAGTATTTGTTCACATATGTTACAGTATTGTTTTATATGTGTTGCATTATTTAAGTCAGTGTTCTTGCATGCAAATTTAGTGTATTCATGTTTGTTAAATTATTTATTCACATCTGTTACGGTATTTGTTCACATCTGTTACAGTATTGTTTTATATGTGTTGCATTATTTAAGTCAGTGTTATTGCATGCAAATTTAGTGTATTCATGTTTGTTAAAGTATTTATTCATATCTGTTACAGTATTGTTTTATATGTGTTGCATTATTTAAGTCAGTGCTCTTGCATGCAAATTTAGTGTATTCATGTTTGTTAAAGTATTTATTCATATCTGTTACAGTATTTTTATTCCTTTGTTACATTATATGTTTGCATGTTTAACATATAATTTTTTTTTGTTCAGCTGGTTGAGGTCGTTTTGCAGGTGATGCAATTTGAAACACCTGTTGCTCACCTTTAGTTTTTCATTTTCCCTTACACCTCAGTAATTTTTTATTCTCTTTTTGTATTTTCATTTACATTTATTTGCTACAGTTCTAGAATTTGTTGTAGTATTGTACATTATTTGCTACAGTTATGTTAGGCATTTGTTATATTATTTCATTTCATATTTGATAGTACTGTACAGTTTTGATTTTCCTTTGTTACATTATTTGTTCATATTTATTACAGTATGTTCTCTTGTAAAATGCAGATCTTGATGCACACATAAACAGAGAAACAGGCGGTGATGGCTATTCCTCAACTGTCTGGCCAACAGTTTAAGACAATCAAATGACTATTTGTCCCTGTGTGTAAGAAGAACCACTGGGAACATTGTGTATAAGTATTAGATAAATATGTTACAATATTTATTTACATTTGTTAGATTATTTGTCTCCAGTTGTTATAGTATTGGATACTGATTGATGTTCAGTCTTAGTTTAATTGTCTACAGTTGAGACAGTTTTCGACACTGGTTGATATTCAGTATATCTGTTACAGTTTGTTCCTACATTTGTTATATTATCTGTCTACATTTGTTACAGTATGTTGATACTGATTGATATACATAATGAGTTAATTTGTTACAATATTTGTCTATATTTGTTACATTATTTGTCTATATTTGTTACAAAGTTATGTTTATAAAGTTTTTTTTTTGATATTTTTGTTGTTTTATAGTTGTTATGGTAATTGTTACAGTTTGCATATTTCATTGCTGTAATATTTCTTGTTACAGTTTTGATACTTTATTGTTATAACCTTTCATAATGTTGTGTTACAGTATTTTGGAATATAGATTTTGTTGTTATTTTTGCACTTTACGCAGCTGTTTTTTACTATATTCAATTTCATTAGTTTGAATCCGTAATTTTACAGATTATTTAATTCAAAAAATGAAAAAAATGATGAATTTTAAAAAAAAATGAAAAAAAATAATAATCAAAACTTCTAAAACGATAGAAATTTTTTTTAAAAAAAATTAAAAACTTCTAGAAGGGGGAAAGTACACAAGTGGGCAGATTCTTAAGTAAAACAAGTACAGTTAACTGTCATTAACTGTCAAAGTACAACAATTTTGAAAGTACAAAGTACACCAAGTACAAAGATGTTGCAAGTTGCAAGTTGCAAGTTGTTATTTTTTATAAAATTTATCTCATTTTTTACAGTATTTTATAATGTCTGTTATAGTATTATTATCTTATTGTTACAGTATTTTTCAGCGTCAAATGACAGTTGATTTGGGTAAAAAGTGGGTACAAATCTTTGGGTACAATTAGAAGGGTCCTTTAAAAATATAGTGCTTAGACATGACAGTATATTAAAGTAAAATTTTATCTCTGAATTTATTCCAACTACAAATTTCTTCCTAGTAGCTATTAGAAAACGCTAAAGGAGAGATTTCTCTTTCAGTCCGGCTTCCCATTTGGGAAAGTAGGGACAGAGAAGGGCAACCCCCACTGTTTCTTTGTGTGCATGTAATCATGCATACAAAGATTTTCACCGCTTTCTTCTCTCCTGAAAAAAGGCAAGACATGTCACATGAGGCTGTTGCTTAATTTAATAGGGTAAAATTAGTCATGATTTTTTTTTTCCTCGATTAAAAAAGAAAGAAAAACTAGTAATGAGTTGAATCCTGGTGTACCCCAACCTCATATTGCACTCTCTTTGGTTAAGCGTTTTTTTTGTTTTCCTTTTTTTTTTTAATTAAGTATGATCTTTTTTTTGAAACTTTTCATAAATCCTGTCCATATCTAGAGCAGGAATCAGGATTGTTAAAATAAATTTTAATTCTTCACAAGAAAAGAGATAGGCTCCTCAGAATTTATTTATTAAAAGTAGATAATTAACCAATACAGAGATAGGCTACTACAAATTTATTATTAAGAGTAGATAATTAACTAAGACAGGTAATCATTCTTGACAATAATAATTTATTATATATATATATATATATATATTGTATCTATAATTGAGTAATAGCCTCAATTACAATATAAAATAATGGCTTAATGTGTCACCGATTGTTGGAATTGTTCTTGTACGATGTGATTGCTTGCAATTTTAGCAAAAGTATACAAGTATATTGGCGAAATTTTTATTTATACTATTTAAAAAAAATCAAATAACCACTGATTCTATGGGAATTAAATTTCTACTATGTCCGCCAAATGAAATAACAGACACAAAAGAACAGTTATGCTATATCATTTGATGGACATAGACTTATGTCTGCCATTTTATTTGGCAGACATTATATATAATTTTTTAATAGAAATTTAGGTTTTTGTAAGTTATATATATTATGTTTTTATGTTATTTATTTTCATTAGTTTTTATATTTGTTATATTGTTTATATATTATGTTTTAAATGTTTGGTTGTTTAGAATGTCGGTTATATTAGAAATATTGTTTGTTTGACGTCACTAAAATTTGAAATGAGTGCAACTCCGGATACCTAAAACATCTGCTAACGCCGTGTCGACGTACAGGGACATCTCGTAGGGGGTGGGTATGTGTCCATGCTGTGTAGGGCAACTAGATGATGGTCCACCCCTACTGGAAGATGGTATATCTCTACTAGATGCCATGTTGTACAAGTAGGCACTACTATAATTAGTTTTGGTACCACTCTAATTAAATTTGGGTGATTTCCTAATTTAATTTTGGTATAATTTGACAAAAAACAATTAATCTGGGCACTAATATAATTAATTTTGATACATCTCTAATTAAATTTGGGTAATTTTATAATTTAATTTTAGACCAATTAAAAGTAATTTGGGTACTAATATAATTAATTTTGGTACATCTCTAATTAAATTTGGGTAATTTCCTAATTTAATTTGTGACCAAAGACAAGTAATTTGGGCACTAATATAATTAATTTTGGTACATCTCAAATTAAATTTGGGTAATTTTATAATTTAATTTTAGACCAATTAAAAGTAATTTGGGTACTAATATAATAAATTTTGGTACATCTCTAATTAAATTTGGGTCATTTCCTAATTTAATTTGTGACCAAAGACAAGTAATTTGGGCACTAATATAATTAATTTTGTTACATCTCAAATTCAATTTGGATAATTTCCTAATTTAATTTTAGACCAATTAAATTAATTATGGCATTATTCTAATTAATTTTGGCCATATATAATTAAATTTTTTATCCTAAATTAAAATTATAAACCATAAATTATAAACCCTAAATCCTAAACCCTAAATGTAAATCCTAAACTAAAAATTGAAAGAAGAAAAGAACAAAAAAATTTACCCGAGCTCGAAGGGATTGAAAGCAACGCGAGGAATGGTAAAAAAAAATGAACTACGGACATGTTATATAGCTGAGTTCTGCCAAATGAAATGGCGGAACCTATCCATCATTTCATTTGATAAACGTGGTAGAAATTTAATTTCACTTTGATTTATTTTTTAAATGGTATAAGAAAAATTCGGAGAATATTGCCTAACTTGTTCTTTGACCAACAAATATCCATCTTGGAGTAACTAATTTGTCTCTCAATAGCTTGACTAATGCACGTAAAACAAAAGACATACAAAATTCTGATTTACAACGATGCTCAACACCATCACTTCATTGAAATACATTAATTCAATTAGAATTCGAATATGATATGAAATTGATTCCATTATATTTCTCTCTAAATATGAAATGTGATATGATATTCATCATCATCATCATTATTCATTGTCCACAATAAGAATATAATTCATTATTTGTTGTAAAAAAAGGTGAAGAAAGATATGCTATGATGACTCTAAATATTACAACTTCAAATTAAAAATAAAGAATTTTCTTTTAAATGAAGTAATCATGATCATTTTTCACTTTACAATGTATGATCCATTTACTCATTTATCATTTTGCAGTGTCTAATTAATTCACTCGTCTGTCACTTTGCGCAATTGTTTTAATTTGTTGAGATTATGATATGTACAATTATATTAATCTGAATCAGTATATCAGTGCTTAATATCAATATACTTAACATGTCCTAATGTTAACAAAAAATCTTCTAAAAAATGCTTAAATGTAAATATAAGAAAAAAACTTCCTAAAATAAATGTTCCATGTAATTGTTGAGCATCTATGTTCTATTTTATGATTTTTCAACTTAGAAATCATTATATTGATATTTTCATTCTCATATTATAAAAATTCATTATCTAACATACCCTTATTGAAAGGTACTCCACTAACTCCTATGTAACTCTCCCAATAATTATCAATTCTTGATTTATTTGATGAATCAAGTGTTCCGTTCATATTCTCTGAACTTTACCTTGTTTTACATTATATGTTGGTAAAGATCATTTAAAAATAAATGCATTTTAAATTTTCTTCAACCACTTCATTTTATATAACATAACAATTTTTTTTAATGAACACACTTTTTTTTTTATAATTAGCGGCAAAGATTACCGCTAACTTTCATAAAAAAAAAATATTGCTAACAAATATATTGATCCAAGAAAGATTATATTTACACAAATTTGAAATTAAAAGTCACCACTAGTTATTCCTATCCTATACAACTTTCATAAAAAAAAATATTGCTAACAAATATATTGATCCAAAAAAGTTATATTTACACAAATTTGAAATGAGTGAGTCTATGGTACTATGCATATCATAGGATGATCCGTAATACGGGTCAATATTTCCTTTTTTGAAATCTTAATGGTCGATCCGAACCGTTTAAAATGATCTCCATGTGAATATCTACTTGCAGACCGAATTTTATATTTTTGATAATTCTTTTTTTTTTTTTAAGATAGTTAGAAAATCACTTGATCTGAAAATTCTGGACCATCCAAAAACAATGATTTTCTACCCATCTTGAAAAATAGTAAAAAAATTCTAAAAATTCTAAAATTTGGTCTGTAATTAAGTACATATTCATATAACAATCATTTTGAACGGTTCGGATCGACTGTTAGAACTTTGAAAACGAAAATATTGATCCGTATTACGGACTAAATCGTGATATGCATAGTACCATAGACTCACTCATTTGAAATTAAAAACCACCACTAGTTATTCCTATCCTATGCAATGTACCCCTCTTAATGCCTAGTAGAATGTCTAGCTCGTACCCATGGCGATTAGTAGAATGCAAAACTCATTAACAAAGAGTGAGCACCTACGCGTTGCGTGACGGTACCACATGAAAATATCAAGCTTCGTATCATTAATAATTAGTTGGCTATCAACTCTTATTGGAGAAGAATCTTCTATTTTTTTTTCTTTTCTGAGTGTCCAAACTGTCCTTAGTTGTTGTGTCAATACCTAGTTTGCCATGGACTAAATGCATGTAGTGGATGTTGTAAATGCACACACTTGATTCGCCAGGTAGATTAAGATCAATGGTTTTAAATTTAATATTTTAAATCAATGTAAATACTTTTTAATTAAGATGTACTGAAGAACTGAGAGTTTAGTGCACTAGTACTCTCTTTACAGAAAGATGTGTGTTCGACTTTCGAAAAAGCATCTAAAACAATTAAAAGATATTGAAGTGTAACAGCATTTTTAATAAAAAAATTAATCTTTAATCTATTGATTATTAGAAAATGCATATCCCCCGACGAAATTCCGCTAGCTGTTCCTGTTAAATATGTGCACAGAAAAAAAAGCAAACTGTGACATATTTGGTACATTAATGATTCATGAAGTATATTTCCTTGCGGAGTGAGACTTGTTTGGAGGGATATCACTACCAGTGTTGTAAAAAAGGTGTTAATGGCAGATTAAATAGCCGTTTAATCGTTAACGGTATCCGACGTGAAAACGCTAATGCTCACAAATATTTTATTTTCATTTATTAAAATAATTTAGTTTACATATAAGTTTTGAGGTAAATTCTGAATAATAATGATTTAATTCAAATTACTCAATTTTAGTTATAAGTTTATAACACATAAACGATTTTTTTTATCTCCAGATATGTATACTTGATGCATAATGCTTCCTCTCTCAATCAAGGAAATTTTTTATTCATGGAAATTATAAAATTGAGATGTACGGAAATAGAAAGAGTACATTATTTTCAACAAATATTGTAAGATCGGAGGCATTGACTCAGATCCATGTTCTGTTTTTTTCAATGTTTTTATTACAAATTTCAACATTTAAAAAAATAAAATTAAATAAAACATGGATCTGAGTTAATGCCTCCGATCACCCTATATTTGTCGAAAACGAGCTCTTTATGTTTCCGTACATCTCAATTTTATAATTTCTATGAATAAAAAAATTCCCTCAATCAAAACTATACCTTTCTTGTAATAGAAAGAAAAATAAATAAATAAATAACACTCAAGTTTAAATTTTATTCACTAAATGCACACTAAGGTTGTACCTTTAAAATTGGAGGTACCCTAAATTTCCCTCCGATCTTAACTTAATTGCAAGGACTCACATCACTTACAAATTGTTTCATACAAGTAAGAGAAAAACAAAAATATGACAATAACAAAACATTTACTCTTGTCGGCATCTTAAAATGTTTATACAAAACATTCAAGTTGTTCATATTTGAATTTATAAGCGCCACCTAATACCCAAAGTATTAATTCATCACTTTTTGCTTTCTTAGTAATCATAAAGAAGTTCAAAATAAATACTTTCGTTGAATAAGGGTCCAACACTTTGAGAACTTTAATTTCTTATAATATTGTAAGGTACAAAGAGTCCGGCAAGTGTGACATCAGTGTCATTTCAGTTTACATAACACTAACTGCAAAATCTATAGAGTAGACTTTAAACAGTGAATCCAAATCGTTCAATTCAATCTACTTCATTAGTTGTGTATTTACATGCAAAATTTATAATTTTTTTCGAATTTATCAAATGAAGTAGTCAAATGTGAGAGTTTTTAAGTTAATTTTAATGCATTAATTTTTCAACATTTTGTGCCGCTTGACTTAGTACTAAAATAACTCGAATTTTTTTTTTTTGCGTGTAAACACATCGCTTATAAAGTAAATCACTTTGAACAGCTTGAAATTAGTCTATCTAATAAATTTGAGAGTTTATATCATATGACACCGATATCATACTAATTAGCCGGACTTATGTATAAATGTTTTGATAATCAAATATACATATTTTTGACAAAAATAATAACATATTTAGAATGTAAAATAAAAAATGCAGATAAAAATCAGGGAACTTTTTCCAGGACATGTGGTTAGGGATCTAGGAACATTTCACGGTCCTTGGAGAATCCACTAGCATTAGCCATTAGGTGTTGAATAATTAAATAGAGATGTGACACTAATAATAGCGGTTTTAATATTAAAAAAATAAAGATCCATATTTTGGCAGTCAGACATGGACACGCACTATAAGACACGATTTGACATGATGCATCAAGTTTGCAATGTTCGTAAATATGCTTGTTTGAATTTTAGTTTCTTTAATTATTATGAGTTTGGTCATGCAATGCCATCATGATATATATATGGCTTCAAAAAAAATGTACCGTGTCAGGTATTGTGTTGTCACTTGCCACCACAAGCACGTTTTAGAAATTTCATGTGAAAATTAATGGTGGAAGGGTACCAATAATAGCAATAAAATTGAGTGGAAAATCTGGAAAAATGATAGAGAAATAAAATTGAAGGGCCTTTTGCAAAGGAAATCCAATGCGCATAATTTCATATACAGAACTTGATTTTTCTAATATTCGCCATTTCTCTAACTAAGACCTTGTTGGTTTGAATAATACTCGAAAACAAAAAATAATGTTATTCATTTCAAGTGTAGATAGATGATATCATGATAATAATGTTTAAATATGAAGATATGTTTGTAATTTCTGTTGGAAATTAAGTTCGTAAAACTCAAAATTTCATTACCATTTGTAATATATATACATTTGAGGGTTAAATTGAATATAAATTAAATAAATAAATAAAAACTGAAGAAACGTTTTTCAGTTTTTGCTATTCTCAATTTTGATTTACTTTGATTGCACCTCTTAAAAGCATAAGCATCTTAATGGTGCATTACTCCTGGTTATTGCATTATTCTAATTTTCTTCTCCTCTATCAATGATTATTTAAGTCCTCTTCATTCTTTGTTAAGGGACACCCTCCGATTGAATCTCTGAATATATTTTATCTCCCACATGATTCTTTCTTTTATCCCAATTAATCAAATTCTGATCTATGCTGGATATTGCGGAGTTATCGTAAGTTGCTTCCATGGCGTGCCTAAGGAGCAACAACCCCGGATTATCTTGGTTGCGGTTCCATCTTGCACGATGAGACGGAATACGCTTAAGGACAGTGCTTCGCACGATCCGGGTAACTCTATTTCAATTTGATTTATTTTAATTAATTTATAACTATCCGAATATTCTGAAAATTTATACTAACAATTTCTTATAACTACACAAATTATACATGATTTATATTTAATATGACACTAATTCATAATTGGTCGACAATCCATAAATTGTATACAAGTGGCACTTAGTGGTGATTTTGGTATTGCTGAATGGATACAAGTTGGGCTGAAAATATGACAAAATTAAGGGGGTTTTACGAATTTTTCACCTTGAATAAAATGGAGAGGAGCACTATGATTGCGCTTGTTAGGAAACGACCCAACAAAAGAGGCCTAGCCTTCACTTCAATGTTCAATCCCCCCTTCATCTCCACTTTGAATGGTAAAGAATCCAACCCATATAGATTCCTTTCTCTCAACTTGATTCTTCTCCCTCATTCCTCAAGAGAAACCGTTGAATTTATAACCATACACTCGAATGCTTTGTTTACAGTGACGTATTTCTCCACAAATATTGTTGGTAAAAAATATGGAATCTGGATCGTTGAGTGATCACTGTAAACACATTCGTGCACAACACTATTGTAATTTTTTTATAATATTGCCTAGGGCATAGGAGCTAGTGTAATTTTTTTTTATAATATTGCCTATGGCATAGGAGCTAGTGTATTGAAAATGCCCGTGGGGGTCGGGTCCGGATCGGACCACCCGTGGTCCGTGCCCCACCGGACCGTTGTCAGTGCCCGTGGCCAGATTTGGCACGGGTCCACGGGTAGGACAAGCGGGATTAAAACAGGTTGGGAGTAAAATTTTAGAAAAAAACCGTGTTGACCTGGACCGTCACTTACCCGTCTGGTCCAGCCCATGAACCCGGGCAACCCCCTCTTGAATTCACCCAGACCGGACCGCCCGCCCGAACCCGCCCGTCCTACCCGTCTTTGTTCTCAGAGAGAGTCAAATGCGGAATTAAATTTTAATTTCTTATTAAAGAACAAGATTCAGTCTTCAGGAGTTCTTCAAGCAAGGAATATATAAGAGGAATATATAATATAGTTGCTGATCAGGATTCGATTCGAATGAAATTGTAGAATAAATAAGTGAAATATATATACTAGTCGGACTCTTTGGGTTTTGCATTTTAGTCTCTCTTATGCAAGATTCTAAATAGCGATTATCGCGTTATCACGGAAATGCTAAATAAAAAAACTATCGTGAATAGTGTAGCTATAAGGAAATCTATCATACATAGCTTTTTTTGTTTAAAAAATTATGTTTTATATTTCTACTAATTATCAATATTATCTAAAGCCTCATATAGCAATAAGTAACATAACATTGATTAAGAAATTATAATATTCATATTGAACCAATACAAAATCCAAATTGTTATTCAAAGTATTCCTAATAATATCATAAACTATCTATCTTTTTCTATTCAAAATAACTCAAACATAATGGCATAAACTATATATCTTTTTTTTCTATTAAAAAACCTAAGTATTATGACATAAACTATATATTTTTATCTATTTAAAATAAAAAGCAATCCGAACATTGAAAAAAATTAGTTTGGACATTTAAATAAAAAGCCTATGTAACATAGCGTGTGCTATAGTGTGTAGCGTGTAGTGCAAATAGCGGATCACTATTACCGCTATAGCAGTCGTAGCTGAAATAACACACTTTTATCCCATAGCTTAGCGTTTAAGGTCTAAAAATACTATAGCGCCGCTATTTAGAACACTGCTCTTATGTGGATGGAATAATCTATTCCATTGATCGATGTTTGAGAAAAATATGAGATTTAGTCTTTAGACCATTAAACACGAAATAATTAGACTAATCTAAGATGACGTAAACTTAATTTTAAGCTTGTTCAAGTTAAATCACCAGATTTTAAATCCCGAAATTTTTATTAATATTAAAAATATATAAAATTTAACATTATGCACTCAAATTCGGGAAAATTCAAAATATGCCAAATCCGGGAAATAATTCTCCGGATCCAGAAGCGGCTTTCTGTATTTACCTAGAAGTGACTTTTGAATCGGGATAACTCAGATTCAAAACTTTTTTTTTTCTAATAACACACAAAAAAATATTTTAGTTTTTCTTACAGCAGTAAAAAATCAGCTTGAAAAATGTTGATCTAGATTATTTATCGCAGTCTCTCTGATAAATTTAATTATATAGTATTCTATCTATTAAAAAAATATAAAAATATTTCTAATATTTGATACAGAAAATAAATAAATCATAATATTTCCTATTTTAATTAAAAAAACACAAATTCGGAGAATTATTCTCTGGATCCTCGTTAACCGAGGCGCCTCTGGATCCGGAGATTCATTTTCCGAAAGAAGGCTGAATCCGGAGAATTATTCTCCGGATTGGACAGATTTTGAATTTTTTTGAATTTGGATACATAATGGTAAATTTTATATTTTTTTAATATTAATAAATTTTCGGTTTTAAATCTGTCTAGGTATTTTAATTTAGATCTCCTTTAAATAATTATTCACAAAATAAAAACAACTTAAATGAATCTATTTTGAAATAACTAGCTTGAGGCTCCTTAACTCTCTAAACATTCACCAAACATGTCTTATAAAAATATAATGGTGGAAGAATGGTTGATTCATAAGACCGGAAAATCCCAATTTAATTGTCAATATTTTCATCTTTGCCAAACATAACTAAAACAATGTATAACATATGCATGATATCTTTTTCGCTTTTTCACAATATTATACTTTAATTTGTCAAACAACCGGAGAATTAATTAATCACCTGAAATTATTCATAATTAGTGACTATCATTCCAAAATAATTTAACTAGTACCAGTTATTTCCTATCCATTAGTTCATCACAACACATAGGGGTGTCAATAGGTACGGTACAGATAGGGTGGAAGTATTTTTATACACATACACACTAAGAGTTGATCTTATCCATACCCTACACTTACTCGTTAAGAATTTGACTTATCCTACCCTACCCGTACCCGTTAAGATTAGTGGATAACGAAACAGTAACGGGTGAATAACGAATAATACTAATATAATGGTTTTGTTATTTTTACAAATATACCATCAAAACTCATCATGTCATACATATGCAATCACAATTACTAATATAAAAATTAAAATACAATTATGCAATCAATTCTAACTAATAATTTTTTATAAAGAAAAGAATACAAATATCTCTTCTAACAAATTCAAAATTTAATTCGTTAACTAAATAATAAAACATTCGAATAAAAAAGTAATATGTTTAATATAATATTCTTCTTACAACAAAATGCATACATTTTCTCATGGATTAACGTTGATACAGTGATATGAGAAACATAAAATTGAATAAATTGAATATAATATTTTTATATCTATATGTAATTTATTTTATATAATTACACGTTACCCAATGAGTACGAAATAGTATTTACTTGTACCCATACCCGTTTAGCTAACGAAAAAAAACTCATACCCGTCTTATTGAATACAATACAGATAGGATAAACGGGTAAACGGTTTTCATTGACACCCTAATAACACATACACTTTAATGAATTTTTACTCATTAAAGTTTGAAAACTCCATTATATATAAAGCAGATACATTTTTACTCTTTTATGATAGTATGAGACTAACTAATAGACACACATGGGGAGATAAAAATGGGTGCATACATTCTATTCACCTAATGAAAATTAGGTTAATATTTGTTCATTTCTAACATTATTCAGGAGATCAGGAGATGGAGAATCTAGCATATTCCAATAAAATTAACCCCCAATATATAATTTTCTTGCTCATTATACAGGTGACTAGACCATGAACGAACAAGTGCCTAGCTAGTTATCATGCATACAACCTAGTTACCTAGCTACCAACTAAATATTCGGCATTTCGGCTCTACTTAGTATAATGGTTCTGACATCACCTAAAATTCACCTTTCTTCGCATAAATGATGGGCTTAGATTAATTCCATGTTAGCTAATAAAGTACTAATAATAAAACCTAGAATATCAAGGTTCTTGAACCATCCATTAGTTTTGACCGAATTACGTACTGATGTCATATAGAATAATAAGAAAAAGAGAATTTAAATGTTCTCGAACTTAAAAGTATATATGTTAAATTAGATATTGTTTTTCTTCTATCAACCTAATTAAATCAATTGCAAATATATGGTTTATGCTAGAGAATCAAGTTCTACTTTGAGGAGCTTATTCTTGTAAATAACATTTTTTTTTTTATCAATTCAATTGTTGGCTTCAAAACCAAACTTCAGAAAAAATAAAAATATATTCCTCCAAATTCCAAAATTATTATTTGAACAAACATATATATACCAATTCGCTGTCACTTTTTCTAACAAAGCAATAATAAAGAAAAGAATGTATTGATGGATGAACTGTGTTATGTGTTCTTTATGCGATATTTTTATATGCATAACATAGCGAATACAAGATGCATGGTGATTTCACCAACCGTTTCTACTTTAAAAAAATATTATTATTCAGTAAGAGACTAAGAGTTAACCAATAAAAATTCAGGGGACGCTTATTTGGATCCCTATAAATACCCCCACTCAGGTTTCAATACACCAAAACCCCAACTGGTATCTTTCTTCTTACACTCCTCCAACTTGCACCAGTGTATCAGCACTCGCACAGATATTAAAACACACATCCTTCCATTTCATGGCCTCCATGCTATCTTTCTCCCCTCCTCCCCTTCTGAAACCAATGGTTTCACCTTTACCATCTTCTATTGGTAATACTCAATTTGAGAAGAAACAACGTCATTCTGTGATTTCACAGGTAGCAACTGAGCCACGAGTTACTGTACCTGTTCGTCGGACTGAGACAGCACGGCCAGACGGTACAGGCACAGGTCAAATATCAGCTTGGACTAGTGTCAGGCAAGAGAGGTGGGCCGGAGAATTGGCCGTGGAAGGGAAGATACCGCTTTGGCTGGTACGATATATACCAGTATTATATTTGATTCGCAACAATTTTCTTTCAGGTGTATTATATATGATTATATCTTCATCTTCATGTATATATTACAATCATATATGCATGATTTTTATATGAGTCGACAAAAACAGAGACAGCAAATACCAAAGAAGGAAAAAGCTAGAAATTTTTTTATCGTTGTTATTAGGGAATAAATTAATGTTGACTAACTAATATTAATTAATTATTATCTAACCAACTTGTAGGATGGAACATACCTAAGGAATGGACCAGGTCAATGGAACATAGACCAGCACCACTTCCGCCACCTTTTTGATGGCTATGCTACACTGGTACGTGTCTCCTTCAACAAAGGCCGTATCAGTGCCGGCCACCGCCAGGTCGAGTCTGATGCTTACAAAGCCGCCAGGAAAAACCGGCGCCTCTGCTTCCGTGAATTTTCTGAGATTCCGAAAACCAACAACTTCCTTTCATATGTCGGTGAGCTGGCAAGCTTGTTCTCGGGCTCGTCCCTCACTGACAATGCCAACACAGGTGTTATACAGCTCGGTGATGGTCGGGTGCTTTGTCTGACCGAGACCACAAAGGGTTCGATACAAATTGACCCAAACACACTTGATACGATCGGGAGGTTTCAATATACAGATAGTTTGGGTGGGTTCATCCATTCAGCACATCCGATCGTGACCAAGTCAGAATTTCTAACTTTACTGCCTGATTTGGTACGGCCTGGGTATATTGTGGTTAGGATGGAGCCGGGTAGCAACGAGAGGAAAGTAATTGGAAGAGTTAACTGCCGAGGTGGGCCCGCACCAGGATGGGTCCATTCTTTCCCAGTGACAGAGAATTATGTTGTAGTTCCAGAAATGCCCCTGCGATACTGCGTGCAAAACCTCCTGCGTGCTGAACCGACACCACTTTACAAGTTCGAATGGCACCCTGAATCGGGGAGTTACATGCATGTCATGTGCAAGACTAGTGGAAAAATTGTAAGTCCTTTTCCTTTTTACTTTTTGTTTCACCTTGACATTGACTAACACTTGGTTTAACCTGATGGTAACATTGAAATCATTTAGTGATGTATATATTATGTTGTTTTGCATGTGCAGGTAGCCAGTGTCGAGGTCCCGCCATTTGTTACATTCCATTTCATAAACGCTTACGAGGAAAAGGACGAGCAAGGCCGTGTTACGGCTATAATTGCCGATTGTTGTGAGCACAATGGCGATGCAAGCATTCTCGATTTGCTTCGGCTTAAGAACTTGCGGTCTTCCACCGGCCTAGATGTGCTACCTGATGCTAGGTAAACTAACTATAATTTCTTCCTCTCATCTTATAATGAAAGCTTACTATGTGAGGGGATAGTGTTTGTGTACTTGCGAGTCGGCACTAATCTTGTGTTTTGTTTAATAAAATTGGGCCATATGCACTTTAATTAACATGTTATTCAGAGAAGATTAGCATGTAATCAGTACAATATTTATAAAAGAAATCAATTTCTTTCGGTAGGGTTGGAAGGTTCAGAATACCGCTAGACGGATACCCGATCGGCGAGCTTGATGCAGCTTTAGATCCAGAGGAACATGGAAGAGGGATGGACATGTGCAGTATCAACCCAGACTACCTGGGCAAGAAGTACAGATATGCCTATGCGTGTGGGGCCCGGCGCCCTTGTAATTTTCCAAATACACTTACCAAGGTAATAACTAATAAATGCCTTTCATACAATTCAAATTCATTCAATTATGATATCATCATATCGCTAATCTTGACGTGCTAATTTAAGTTTCTGATAATTTTTCAGATTGATCTCGTAACAAAAAGGGCGAAGAACTGGCACGAAGACGGTGCAGTACCATCTGAGCCTTTCTTTGTGGCAAGGCCAGGGGCAACCAGGGAAGATGATGGTCAGTTTGCCAGAACAATATATTTTCCTCATATATCACATCATTTTGAAAATACATTTTGATTTGGCCAGAATCTTAATTAATTAATTAATTAATTATTGCCTTGGTCTATGTACAGGAGTTGTGATATCAATAGTCAGTGCCAAAAATGGAGGTGGGTACGCACTGGTACTGGACGCATCCAGTTTCAAGGAAATAGCTCGTGCCAAATTTCCATACGGGCTCCCATACGGGTTGCATGGCTGCTGGGTTCCAACTTCCAAGGGAGTAGAGAAAGAGAAAACATGTATGCAGTAAATAGTTCCAAGACAATCTGTAGACTAAAAATATACAAGATAACTACTCAAAAGAGAGAGAGAGAAAAACAATGGATTCAAAAAAGCATACAGCTAGGATTAGGTATAATATGCTAGGTACATGTCTCAGGATTCAGGGAGTTGTTGATTTGAAGTTTGTATAGTTCTTATATGAATGGTGATGTAAATATGTATTTATCAATTATATAATTACAGCTAGTAAGGCATGCCATTGATGTCCCTTTTTCATGTTAGCCCATTTTACAATTACAGTATAGCCCGCAGAAGTTCAGAAAGCCCAAATAATTAATACTACCAAAGATGCATGGCCGAAATTTGCTTTCTCTTTGAAAGTAAGTTATTTAAGAAAGGAATTGTTATTTTCAAGTCAATAATTATAAAATTGAGTGCTGAAAAAAAAATTATGTCTAAATACTTGTTTTATCCTTTACTCTCTTTCTCATCTTAAGACTGTTTTAGAGAGGGAGAAAATTTCTTTAATATTAAAGGAAAGAAAACATGAACGAAGGAGAACGGCCAGTACAGCTGGGTTGCCCACACCATTCACCCGCTCCAGAAAAAGATAATTAAAGAGAAAAAGGAAAGAACGCGCTACTATGGTGAGGAAAATGCCCTTCACAAACTTTCCAAATTCGCACCCTCCGATTCAGAGTGTAGATTTTACTGTAGCGAAGAGAACGAAGCAGCACGCTTTCTTTTCTCTTCCTTTCCCTTTCTCTCCGTGCTGGTGCTATGAAGCACAGTCTAATTATCTCAAACTCTCAATTAATAAGGTAATAAAGTAAGGTCCCTTCTTTGGAGAGAAAAAAGATCTGTTCTAAACATAGAAGGAAAAACCGGTCGTTCCGGCACCGAATCGGACTATACCGATCCGATTTCAGTACGAGTTACACAGTATGTGTTGTTTCCGGTCAAATTTCGACCAAAACGGTAAGATTACAATGAATTTGGCCGAAATGCGCTAGTTCCGACACAGAATCGGCCGTTCCAGACCAGAATCAGCCTATATCGATCCAATTGCAGTTCGAGTTACACGGTATGTGTTGATTCCAGTCAAATTTCAACTGAAACGGTAAGATTCCAATGAAATTTGGCCGAAATGCGCTAATCTCTCCAATCAAATTTTTTTTAACGTTGTACGTGATTCGAACCTAAGAAGGGTTGCATACCATCTAACACAACTACCACTACACCATACAACCTTTTGTTACCGGAAAATATATCTACATGAATATATGTTGTAATTTTTATCCAATCCATCCAATACATGTATATATATATATGTTGTAGTACTTGTATTATATTGTATTAGTGGATTATTTAATTGTAATTATTTGTCTAAATAGAAATGCTTGACAAATTATTATTTTTATCAATTTTTTTTCTATTTTTTTAGTATAAAACGAGCTTCTGACAAAAAGTATGAGTTTCCGATTCGATTCGGCCAATTCCGATCGATTCACCCGATTCCAATTACACAGTTAAGATTCCGATTTTTCCTTCTATGGTTCTAAACCCATATCTCTTTTCTCCTTCCCGTATCTTCATATTTCATTTCTTCTTCTCAAATCTCCTTTCTCCTTAATCTCTTTAACATGTATGCACAGAAAAACAATAGAAATAAATCAAATCGTAGAATCAATCGGAGACTTCTGATGTGAAGCTCAAGAAAAAAATGCTATAGAGTACTTCAAATCAGGCAACAGAAAAGCTGCTTTGAGACACATAAACTTGCTATCCTAGTTTCTCATTTTCATGGTATAATACTTCAGTTCTTGACAAAAGTACCTTGTAGGTAGATTAAGCATCAGCAAGAAGGCGAAGAAGATGTTATAACCTCTCTCTCTCTCTAGCATTTTTATTAATGCATGCATGCACTTGGTCATACAAATATATTAAATGAACTGCAGAATCAGTTTCAGTTCAGTCAATTGATACAGAAGATGAGGAGATATAAGAAGGACAAGCTTGAACCAGAACTACTGAAAGAGGAACTACCAGAAACTGAAATCCGGGAAAAGTAGGAGTCACAGGCACCTCTTCAGGAGCTGGCTGATTCTCTGTGCCAGAACTTGTCTACTCTCAATAGTTGTTTGAATTCAAAAAATTTTATGCTTTTTATTTAAATAGTAACTGGTATATCTTAGAGCTAAGTCATTCTTACTTTACCAGCTACATTAGTTTGATTTAGGATTTTGGTCGTATTTGCTTGCTTCATTGCCTGGGAGGGAAATCCAATAGTAGGAGAATCATGTTGGATCATTAATCCAATATTGGACTAATATGTAAAATAATTTTGTATTGTATACTATTAATTTTATATTCTATTAAAAGTAGTTATATGCGTTATATAATTTATTGAGCATTAATATGTCATATAGAGTGTAGATCTTTAATGTGTAGAACTTAAGAGGTAATATTTAATTTAATTATGGCCTGAATTGAATAATTGTCATAATAGGACAGTCAAGGGTTTTCTTAGGTTGTATATAAAGATTTGGTCCCTCAGAATACAAGACAATTTGAATTCATCTTTCATTATCCCATTAGATAAGAGTGCGAGAGGCTTTAGAGAAGGCAGAACAAATGAGACTCTCTAAAGAGTCTTGCTATTCTGGAAGAACCAAATCAGTGGCGCTCTCTCGCACAAGACAATCATGGATTAAGGTACGCTTCCGCTATTCAGTTTTATATTCAACACAGATGGTCTTGCGGTGTCTGGCGATGGTTTTCGTAGATTCCAACAAATCCAGCTGTCATCAGCTCCTTATATGAAAGATCACTTGATTTTCTGTTTGATTCTTTTGGCAAATTCTAGATAATATTGAAAATCTGTAGTATTTGTCATACTTGCAAGTAAGACCAAAACTAGTTTTCTAATCACAAAAATCTGAGAATTGGACGTCATCAAACTCGCTGTGAAATCAAATAGTGCGATTTTCATCTACGCTGAAATTCTTAACACAAGCAAGTTTAAAAACTCATATTTCAAGCAAGAGAGCAAGATAAAGAGATTGATTAGAGACTAACTCCGTTGCTACCTACAAATTCTCGACCAAAATCCTGGACCAAGATGGATTCTAGTTTTGAGTTTGTTGAAGCTTTCCGTCAATACAGTTCAAGCAAATGAGTTTTACTTCTTCTTCTTTTTGTAAAAGTTGTTTTTATTTGCTAATTCTGAAAATTTATTTCATGTTGTCAAGTCAAAAAATTGCAGGGACGGAACATTATGAAATTAATGTTAAAAAAGCACTTAGTTATAGATGTGATATGAGCACATGTATGTCTAAATGATGGAGTTTACTTATTGGGTTTATATGTCCTTTAAAAATCCACTTGATGGGGGAGGATGGAATTCTACAATATGGTGCTGGTTTTAGTTATGTTTTTTCATGTTTTCAAATGGAGTCTCTTAGTCTAATTCGTGGCATTAGGGCGGTAATTCAATTGGGCATCACTGGTGGTACATTTTTTACTGACTCTTGGCTACCACTTTACACAACCCATCCTTGCATTCTGGTATTGATTGACAAGCTTATTCTGAGTTCATGTAGCTCATCAGTTTATTTTCTCAGAATCGAGGGTTGACATGTACACACATATTGTTTACTAATTAATATAGCGCCGTAATCTAAATTAAATGATAAATAACAATTTTTAGATGACATTTAAATAATATCTACACGTAAATAATATTTTTTAAATGACATATTAAATATATATATAGAGGTTGACTAAGATCAAAATGGTGGTTCCTAAGTCTTGCTATTACCAATTCGTTTTTACAGTTTTTAAAGTTCAAATAGTAGATTGAAGTTCTCAACATATTCTCCATATTAAAATGTGCTTGGAGACCAAATTCCTTTTTTTTTAAACTTTTTTACTATTTTTTATGGATTTTTTAAAATCACTGTTTTTCACATTTATTTTATTTATTTTTATTATTCAAAATAATGATTTTCAAAAATCCTTAAAAATAGTAAAAATAAATTCAAAAAAAATATAAAATTTGGTCTCCAAGTACATTTTAATATGGAGAACACGTTAAGCACTTCAGACCGACTATTTGAACTTTGAAACTGCAAAAACTAATTGGTAGCACCAAAGTTCAGGAACTACAATTTTGATATTAGCCAACTTCTACACACACATGAGTAGGGCTCAAATGACTCATTGCTTCACGCTCCAATCGTACCCCAACATCTTTATCTTCAATTTCAAAATTTAAACAGACGATCCATATCGCTCAATATGATATCCACATTAAAATATGATTGGAGACATATTAAATGACAAATAACATTATTTAAATGATTTAAAATAAAATAGAAAGAACTGAAAACACGACCAATCAATTATCAATCAATTCAAAAAAATTCTAAATGACATTTAAAAAATAGAAACAAATCAAGACTAACCAGAAAGATGATACATTTTGCATGTGCCGAGTACGTATGTCTAAATAAATTTAAACTTCTACACGTAAAAAAGCTTTAAAATGATGCATGCAGACTTCTACACGTAAAAATACATAAAAAAAAAATATATATATATATGCATAGAATCAAGATATTTAATCAGAGAACTGATACTCAATCCAAAATTGCATCTTTTAATCAAAGTTATTGACAAATCGTAACATTTATGTATTTAATATAAGAATGGAGATACACAATTTACATATGTACTCTTTGCTACCACCTTATTCCAGACCACAAAACCTGCCCCTGACTTAAATCTCTTTTATATGTTGCTTGTGTGTGTTTTTTTCCTTTACACTTAGCTGCAGATTGACTGCGTGTGTACTTTACTGTTAACTACACTGTACTTTCTGTTTCTTTTTGATAACCAGAAGTTTAGTGTCTAGTATTGGTTCTTAGTATGTACATATAATATGTAAGATACTGATGTACAAATTCTGTTTGTAAGATATTGATGTACAGTCGGATGGAAATACAAATACTTGATTCTAAATATTGCGTCTGAAATATTAATTTCATCTACAAAGTGGGTTTGGCATGCATATGGGTATATATTATTGGACGGGAGAAAGCCAAAGGGCAAACGCATCTGCAGGATTTTTATTTGTTTCCAGAAGTTTGGTCAATGTTAGAGAATTGTATTAGAAGATGGATGGGTGACTTTAGCAATAAGTAACTTTATTTGAGTTACTGTTAGAAATACAATATATTTTTTTTCTTAATTAATTTTCTTCATAAAAAAAAAAGGCATTTAGACATTCAAATTTTCTCTAAGCAATCAATTTTTGTAATTAGTGTGCCACTTTTTGTAACTATTGGACCTACCTGACAATAGCACTCCCCTTTCAGAAAAGAGGTTACGAGGCTTTGATCAAATAGTTAAATACTTGCCAATTATAAATTCACTTAGAAGTCGGAGCATCATATATCCGATAACACCAAAGTAAATAAAACAAAATTTGAAAATGACTGCTAACAACGAGGGGGCAAGAATTAGAAGATTAAAACTTGGAATTTCACAGTTCTACAGAACACACACTTGTTACTCCAGTTTTAACACCTCTTAAAAACATCTAAACACATTATCACATCCAGCCTCCACATAAACCTCTCAAACAGTGAAGACCCATTTTATAACGATAAAAACATCAGGTAAACACACTAAACTTTACACTACTTCATCCATATCAACATCTTCCTCATCATCAGGATCCATAATCTTCATCTTCTTGACTGCCTGAGCAGCATCACTCCTGATAGCTCCATTCGGCACCTGGATCAGTATATCCGACTTTTGCCCTGTCTTTGGGTTCACAAATCCACCATTCTTCTCAACTCGGTACACTAGTTCATTCTTTCCTTCAACTGCTTCTATGTACACAGTCGAGTTTTCATCAATTTCTTCTTGGATCAGCATCTTTGACAGCTGAGTTACTACACGCTTCTCTATCCATCTCCTGATTGGTCTCGCACCATAAACCTGTAGAAATTAATTATAAGAATCAGTCACACAATCCACATAACAAAGGCAAAAGACTGGCTTAAAAATGGATGGAAACATTGTTCAGTTTCTCGTCTTTCTCATTTGAGCATGAAGTTTGTTTAAGAACTCAGATTTACTAAACTACCAACTGTGAGCTGTTTTATTTTTACCCTCTTGTATAATTCAAGCCTAAATTGAGTTTTACAAAGACTGGGCTTTACAGGGGAAGAAAAAGTTTTACTAATTCCTCATCCATTAACGAACTGTTTTAGATCACCTACCAAAGCATTACTGTTTTAGTGATAAATTGTACTAGGATATGTGAGAGCAAATTATGGGCCTATTTTACTTACAGGATCATATGATTCAGAGAGAATAACATCCAATGCAGCATCAGTGACAGCCAAGGCAATGCCTCTCTCTACCAGACGTACAGCCACATCCTTCATCTGTTGCCTTGCCACCTTCCTGAGTTGATCATGCGATAATGGGTTGAATATTACTATCTCGTCCAGTCTGTTCAACAGTTCTGGCCTGAAGTGCTTCCTGACCTGAAATTTCAAGAAAGAAAATCATTTAGAATCTTCCCAGACAAATCAGCACACAAGCAATCAGCAATGGCAACTACATAAAAAAAATTTGTGATTGTCTGATTCTTTTTTCCATTTGTTTTCTACAGGTAGTTATAATAATTGCATACCAAAGGGAACATTAAAAAACCCATACAATCCACATCCAAATTGTAATTTACACAATAATAAACAAAAATAACAACATACCTCTTGCATGACAAGTTCATGAGCAACCTTCATCGAAGTATGACCTAACATCCCTGTAAGGAGATGCTCTGCACCAAGATTTGAGGTCATGATGATAACTGTGTTGGTGAAATCAACAGTTCTGCCTTGACCATCAGTCAATCTACCATCATCAAGCACTTGAAGCAGTGTGTTAAATACAGCCACATGAGCCTTCTCTACCTCATCAAAGAGTATCACGCTGTATGGTCGTCTTCTTACTTGTTCTGTCAGTTGGCCACCTTCATCATGTCCAACATAGCTGTTTGTACAACAACAAAAAGAATACATGTAAGCATGCAGCAAGACTGGTAATCAACCTGCCTATTTCAGAAATATCAGTTTCATACTGGTTAATTTTAAATGGGGGTCATACTAGAAGAGTAATCTAGCATTTATTATCTTAAAGCACACAATATTTGAATATATAAAAAGTCCAGAGGTGCCATAAGTAAAACATTAGTAAATAATTGAATCATAACATACCCAGGTGGGGCACCAATCAGGCGTGCAACTGAGTGCTGTTCCATGTACTCTGACATGTCAATTCTGACCAGCAAATTCTCATCATCAAACAACTGCTCCGCGAGTGCCTTTGCAAGCTCGGTTTTCCCGACACCAGTGGGACCGAGGAAAAGGAATGACCCAGTTGGCTGTTGTGGCCTGCCCAGACCTGCTCGAGACCTCAGAACTGCCTCGGCCACAGCATCAACTGCTTGGTCTTGACCAACGACCCTCTGATGTAGCCTATCTGCCAGACCAACTAACCGCTGTTTGTCATTCTGGCCAAGTCTAGTCACTGGAATACCAGTCCAACGGCTAACAACCTAAAATTAGTTAAAAACTTCCATTAGCTCACAAATATATAATATTGTGAAAGCTTTTCCTTATGAAACCGGAAGGACATTCAGACATACCTCTGCAATGTGTTCAGGGCAGACAGTTTCTGTTAGCATTAAATTATCACCAGTCTCCCCTTCCAGCCTGGAAATGGCTGTATCGATCTCTTGCAGAGCACCATATTTAATGTCGGCCACACGAGCCAAGTCCATTCTTCTCTCAGCCTCTTGTAGAGAAAACAACAGCTCCTCGCGCCTCTTCTTCAGTTTTCTGATCTCATCCACCCTCTCCTTCTCTTTTCGGTATTTCATCATCAGAGGCTGAAGCTTGTCTCTCAAGTCATCCAGTTCCTTCTTGACCTCGACAAGTCGGGCTTTGCTGGCTTTGTCTTTCTCTTTCTCTAGAGCATGCAACTCAACTTCCAGCTGGATTCGCTTTCTTTCTAGGTTATCAATCTCCTCTGGCTGGCTGTCCAGCTGTACTCTAACATTCGCACAAGCCTCATCTACCAAGTCAATCGCTTTGTCAGGTAGGTGCCGACCTATAAGAAATTAACACAACCAACGGTAAGTCAAACTGAATATAGCGGTCACAACATACAATTGTTATTTCTGCCTAGTTGATTGTCCTGTACCAATCTTAGTATACAACTGTATCAAACAAACAATAGCCGTATAACAATTTAGAGTAATTTATGTATAGCAACAATTGTTACTTTTACCCATAATAGCTACTGTTCCCAACTTACCATCCTACTATACATTAGTTAGGGTTATAATTTTCAATTTTTTGTCATCATTCTTTCAATTGAACTTCTACATTGCTTAAGATGGAATAATCTTTGGAAGTTTTGAATTGAATCATACTAAAGACACCCCTAAGCCACCTACCCTAGTATTGAAACTTACAAAACTACAACCTACTGATTGAACTTAGGATTAAACTACTTACCAGTAATGTAACGACTCGACAGCTGAGCAGCCACCACAAGAGCCCTGTCCTGTATTCTCACTCCATGATGTCCCTCGTACTTCTCCTTCAAACCTCTCAAAATGTTTATAGTATCAGCCACACTAGGCTCAGCCACATACACCTGTTGAAACCTCCTCTCAAAGGCCGCATCTTTCTCCACATATTTTCTATACTCCTCCAGTGTTGTCGCACCAATGCATCTCAATTGACCTCTTGCAAGCATAGGCTTGAACAGATTTGCTGCATCCATCGACCCCTCTGTTCGACCAGCACCAAGCACCAAGTGTATCTCATCTATGAACAGTATAACCTTCCCATCTGCCTCTTCTACTTCTTTCAAAACTGATTTTAGCCTCTCTTCGAACTCACCTCGGTACTTGGCACCTGCCACAAGTGCACCCATGTCTAGAGCTACAAGGCGCACATCTAGAAGATTACTGGGAACATCTCCACGCACTATTCTCTGTGCAATACCTTCTACAACCGCCGTTTTTCCTACACCCGGTTCACCTATCAAAACCGGGTTGTTCTTCGTGCGCCTAGAGAGAATTCGTATCACCCTGCGGATTTCTTCATCCCGACCAATGACTGGATCGAGCTTTCCTGCAACCTCGACCAAATCTCGGCCGTACGTTTTAAGAGCCTGGAAATTTGTGTCTCCAGATGCGCTCTCTACTTTCTTACCTTCTTTACCACGGAGTTTCTCCACCTCCGATTTGATTCGGGATGTACTAACTCCAGCCTCCTTCAGTGCATCACCGATCTGAGAATCCTCAATCAGACCGAGGATAATCTGGTCAACAGCGAGATGAGAATCGCCGCGCGATTTCTGCGAGGACTGCGCTCGCCGGATCACTTTAATGAGAGATGTAGAGGCAGGAACCTCATCCGGTGGAGGCGACTGAGAAGGGAGTTTCTTCAAGGCGTTTGTGACGACCCGCTCGAATGAGTCGGCAGAAGAGGGGTTGCCGGAGGAGTTGGTAATAGCTTGTCGGAGAAGGCCGTGCTGGTCAGAAATGAGAGCGGAAGCGAGGTGGAGAGGCGTGATCTGAGCATGGCCGGCGTTCAGCGCAAGCTCATGCGCCGCCATTAGCGCCTCGTTTGTCTTGTGCGTGAACTTGTCGGGATTCATTTCTCTTCAGACTGAGAAATTGAACTCTTTCGAAATGAAAATTGAATCGGGAGAGTTTTAGAGTGTGTTTTCGACTGCTGTGCTTTCGATTCTTCGAATTTCTTGGGAAAGCGAAGTGAAAGAGGCGACAATTTAAAGGGGGGATAGAGACAGTCATGATCGAGTCTGGAATAATAGAGAAAGAAAGGGAAGAAGACGGAAGGTACTGGAAAGCGCGCGAGACTTCTGGGGGATTTGTGAGATTGAACGGATAGATAGAGGGATGGAGATTTTAATCCGATTCTAGGATTGTGCCACCTGTCTATGGCGCTAATCTTTTGTAATTTGGGAACTTAATTTTGCTAATGGTCCACAGAGGTTGGTTATGGGTCAGGAGAGAGGGGGGTGTCCGATGCCCATCGGACCAGAACAGTGTTTGATGGGTGTCCGATACTGTCCGATTCACTTCAAGATCCGTGCGCACGTATATTAAAGCATACGGCACGGATATTAAAGTCATGCGCACAGATCTTGAAGTGAATCGGATGGTATCAGACACCCATCGAACAGACTCTGGTCCGATGGGCATCGGACTTGGTCCCGGCAGGGAATACGCATCCTCTGAGATATCTCAAGCTTGGAGTGTTTTCTAGAAAATCTCAACCGTTCAAATACATATGCACGAATCTTAAATCACAAATAATACTGGCCCTTGCGCTGTCCCCGAATAGGCACCGTACACGTCGGTCACGCAAAATTTGAGATATCTCAGAGGATACGCACTCCGTAGACGGGAATTCGTATCCAGTGTAGAACTACAAAAAAAAATCTTTTAGAGTGATTCTTTTTAAATGGATCCGGACCGTTCTTTTAACTTGGCACGAATCTCAAAGTCCAATAATAGCGCCCTCTATTTTCTCCCGAATCTCAAACCGGCTGAGATTTAATCTCAAACCGTAAAGTGATGCGCATCCTCTGTAGTAGTAATAGAGAGAATACGGATCCGTCTACGGTGGGTACTCAGTTTGCTGTAATATGCTATTATGATAAATGTATAGTATACTGTGTAAAAAGCAGCATGTTGGGCTGGAGAACTGGGCCGGACTGCTTGGGTCCTGAAGTTGGGTTTGTTTTTTTACATTGATTGTTCCGGTACAGAAAATCTGGGGAATGAGCAGTGGGCTCCAATGGCAGAGCTGTGTAGTATCGGGTCCGGATCCCCTAATGTAACCCAATTTTTGGGTTTTGCATCGGGACCATCCGATTCTAATCCGTCGCTCATGATCATCTCGGGATCCGAATTCGCGTCTTGGGATATGTGCACTCATTACCGGATGGATGATCTCGGATTTGAATCAGACGGTCCCGATTTAAAACCCAAAAGTTGGGTTACCGCACTGGATCTGGATTCTGTTGTATCTGGGTTTAGTTTGAAGGTCTAGATGACGGAATTTGGTACCCTTCCTTCAAATTTATCAGATTAAATTTATTGGATCTTCATTGTATTACATTTAACTAAAATTGTGGAGTTTGACACTTTGACTAGTATGATATAATCAATCAAATAAACTTTAAACAACAAATTATAACCGTTCAAACCGATCTACCTTAAAAGTGAGCATTTACATGCAAAATTTATAAATTTATGAATTCATTTCATAAGAAGTCGAGCGGTGAAAAAATAAAGTTAAGTTAATTTTAATTAATTCATTTTTCATTATTTTTTTACCACTTGACTTCATAATAAATTCAAAAATTTATAAATTTTGCATGTTAGCATCACTCGTAAGGTAAATCGATTTAAACAGTTTATATGTGTTGTTTGAAACTTATTGTATTAATTTGGGAGTTAGTGCTATTATAACCAAAGATAGAGATTTGAATAATGGGGTCAAAAACATACAAGATACAAGAGTAAAATGCTACAAGAAACCAAGTTGTACACATTGTACAATGGTTTGCTTTTTGTTTGAAATATAAATGGGGGTTGATCATATAAAATATTCGTAAATAGTATGGAGGTCAATTATGATGCCCATAGCATTTTACTATCAAATATATAACAAAACCACATAGTATTAAATGGTTTTTTAAATTTGATCTCTGCCCCTCTGCCTCTTACTATGACTAAAATAACACTGATGTCATAGTAGCCATACTCAAAACTGTGCTGGTCTATGGGTACTTAACACAGGAGGTGGGCTATCATGCTGTGGGAAGTAGAGTGTTTGTTTTTACTTCCTACTCATATCTTCATTTCAACGTTCAACAATTCAATTCGATCCGAAAAATTCAACATATTATTCATATTAAAATGTGCTTGGAGACCAAATTTTATATTTTTTTTTGGAATTTTTTTTGTTATTTTTTAGATTTTTTTAAAATCGATGTTTTTTAGAATTTTTTACTAATAACATTACTATATTAAAACAATTATTTTAAATCATTCTAAAAGGTAGCAAAAAATTTCAAAAAAATGTAAAATATGGTCTCCAACACATTTTAATATAAAGAATATGATGAATTTTTCGAATTAAATATTTATAATTTAAAGATAGAGATATGAATAGAAAGTAAAATGGACACCTTTTAAAAACATGATAGCTCAACTCCTATACTGGAGCTACTCGAAGTTACTAAATTGCTCGATTAAATTTTCTCATTCTTTTATTGTGGTCATTACTATTTTAAATTAATTTTCCACACACCAACTTCAAATTTCAGACTTTAATTTTCCTTTTTGAGATAACCATGGATACATCAATATGTCTAATAAACAAGCTTTGTCATATATTTTCTGTTAATGAACCAACATTGTTTGAATGCCATCCAGTAAATGGATCCCCTATAAATACAAGGACACTTTGCAACTGCTTACATAAAAATTCAAATAATTCGTGTAGAAGCCCAACTGCTTCAAGATGTATTTCATAGAGCATTGAATTGAAAAAATAATTATGAATTTAGTGTCAGAGATTTTCTGCTTTTAGACACATTATATTTCAGCTCATTTGCCTCTTCGGCTACATCAACAGAAACGACAGTAATGCCATCATCTTCTTCTCCAGCTAACATTATCTCGACTAGTCGTGTCACGATATTTTTCTCTATCCACCTTCTAATTGGCCTTGCACCACACCCCTTAAAAAAATGGTGTTACAAATATTTGTCAATTGAGTCTGATGTTTAGATGAATTTTAATGACGATGTAATACATAATATATTTTTATGTTGAGAAATTACTTACAGATATGTATGCCTTCTCCAACATAACATCAATAGCCTCGTCAGACACAGTTAATTCGATACCATCTTGGTGTAGACGAGTTTTTAAGTTTAAGATTTGAAGTGAAAATATATGTTTGAGATTCTCAGCTGAAAGAGGGTTGAATATTACTATTTCATCAAGTAAGCTTATAAATGTTGTTCTGAAGCGGTTTTTCACCTGTGGAATGGTATGAGAAATCAGTAGAAAGCTTTTCCAGAATTATACGAAAGTTTAAAAGAGCAGACAATAAATTACCATACAAGTGGTTTCAGTAGGACTATATATGGTGACAATATCAAATCTAATCAGTACTATAGGTACCCGAGCTGTTGTTGATACAACTAAATTACCATTATTGGTACATCACCAGCATCTACCCTTATTTTCTTGCCAGTGATGTACTAACCAAACCTTGATTGGTACACTGTTTGTCCTAATTGCTAGTGTTTTTTTTCTTACCTCCTGCGTGATAAGGTCATCATATTGGGTCCGTGAAGTAGGGTCAAATGGTACATCACGAAAATATTTTGATCCAAGATTTGAAGTGGCAATAAATACAGTATTGGTGAAATCAAGTATTCTCCCTTGGTCATCTATGACGGTACCAATCTGAAGAAATTGATGGAGCTCATTTATAAATTCAACATGTGCCATCTCTATCCTCTCTAGAACCACAACCATGTCGAGTCTTCTCCTTACTGAATCTGTTAATTCTCCTTTAAACCTGAAATATTGGTACCGATTATGTTAATTCTCCTTCACACCTGAAATATTGGATTCAGATATAAGGAATCTATAATCAAGCAGTAGGTGTACTCAACATCATTGCAGTAATTTAACTCAGTGAGTTTTTTTCTTCCTTTTGAATCCTCTGATGATTATCATAGGAATTTTGGAAAAATAATTATATAAAATATGTCTTATTTAGGATTTGATAATGTGGTGTATAACACATTTTTATCTGACTAGCCTAGTATCAAACCTCTACTACATTTTTTTTAAGTACCACAAATTATCAGATTGAACATGTATCTCAAAATCCTTAACAATGTATTGATAGAGCAAAATCACGAAAATTTCAATGCTTACCCAATAGAATCAACCATAATCTGTGAAACAGATTTCTCTGTTTGGTACACTGACATGTCGACCGAAATAAATGCCTTGTCATCACCAAAGAGTTCGTGTGCAAGCACCTTGGCTAGCTCGGTTTTCCCAACACCATTTCCTCCTACAAAGAGGAATGAACTGAGTGGCTTTTTTCTAAAGGAAAAATCAATGCTTGACAAACCAATAGTTTGTTCGAGTATGTCTGCCACATGGTCTTGGCCGATCACTCTCTCACGCAATCGGTTTGCTAGGTCAACTGTTCTGGCAATTCCTAGCTTGTCTGTTGGAAGGCCTGTCAAACGGCTCACCACCTATATAAGCAATGTGACATTAGATTGTTGATTTGACATGAAGCCGCAAATACAAATAACTAATTAAGAGCCTTTCTAAGGGGCAATTGATAAAACTCGTGCAACAGTCGATCACTCACTATATTGCATATAAGAGTTTCAGATTCCTAGTCATAAGGAATGCATTGATAAGTATCTTGAAAATGTTTTTCTTGAAAAAAAAAATCTTGAAAATATAATTTAAATTGATTTGGGCATATATAACTCCATGAGTTGTCCAGATTATATTTTTAATTAGAGTATTGTATGGTCAATTTACCTCTATGATATGGCTGGGACCAACAGTCAGTCTTCCGGTAAGGTCAACACTAAGGCGCTCCTCGGGTTTTGGTATGTCCATCGTACCCCCTTGGCCACCAAGGAGCTCTTTTGCAAAACAGCTGATACAGTGAAAGAGAGAGAAACTTCTTTTGTGGCTCCTTTGTGATTTTAGTTCTGTTCTCGACTTCTCTTCTTTTACGCTCATCGACTTTGTCCTCAACATATCCTTGTTCTTTCTATCCTGTTATATGTTATGAATTGTCATTTTGATGTGATTAGAGATAATTAATAAGACGTGAGGAAAATTAACATGTAAAATTAGAGATGATAAATAAAACATGTAAAATTATCATATTTATACAGCCATGTTAAAAAAATAACATACTCGGAATTTTCCTTCAGTCACTGACGAACAAGCTTCATCCATCAAACGAATGGCTTTCTCAGGTAAGTGATAATCTAAATAAATTGCAAGATGAAACATAATTTCTCTTAGAGAAATAATACGTCTATAGTTCAACTATATATAGATTCTTCAAATTATCTCAATCTTAAACCAATTAAGTTAAGAAAATAATTTTTTAGCATAAATAGAATATTTTCTATGTCCTTTATTTGTCTATGCGACCTTGAAATTTTCAAGATGGCATATGAGCATATCAAACGATGAGGCACTATGATGACATTATCAAAAATTAAATAAATATATTGAAATTAATAAATCAACCAATCAATTACAAACCTGTAATATGGCGATCGGACAATTGAATAGCAGCTTCAAGCGCCTCGTCTAAAATACGAACACAATACAACGACTCGTACCTCTCTTTCGACTCTTTTAGCATGGCCAGTGCTTCTTCCTTGCTTGGCTCTGCCACAATTACCTTCTCAAATTTTCGCTCAGAGTCATTTTCCTTGAAATGTTTGTTGTATTCCTCTGGTGTTGTGGTGACAATGCACTGCAATTGCTGCTCATTGATCATAGACCTCAGCAAAGCACCGGCATTCTTCTTCCCAGCCTCGTTTGATCCATCACGAAAAATGAGGTGAATATCCTTGATGAAGAGGATTATCTTACCATTTGAGCTTTCTACTTCTTTCAGGATTGTCACCATCCTTCTGTTGAACATAGTTTGTTCTTTAGAACCCGAGATGACGGCTTTTGTGTCAACAACCACAATGCTTTTATCCATTAGATCATAAACTAGCCTTCCTTTTAAGAGGCGTTGTGCGAACCCTTCAACTACTGAGGTCCGGCCAACACCTGGCTCACCAACAAGGATTACACTAGTATTTGTGTTTCTTATACATAAGGCTTTGGTTAACTGTTCAATCTCGAATTTACGGCCATAGACACGACTCATTTTTTGTGCCGTCTCTAAAAGAAAATCATGACCATGTGTCCTGGTAGCCTTCAAAAGATTTTGTTGCTCCTTCTTACTGTGCATCTTATAGAACTCCTTTTGCACTACTGTTGTGTCAATGCCGGCATTTTGAAGGGCCACCGCAACATGAGGATTCATGAGAAAGTTTGGTAGGAGCACGTCAATAGGTCGTAGCAAACGATTGGTCCTGCTCGTAACATAATTAATGAAAGATAGGGAAGACTCGTCGGCTTGAGACGACCGTTGATTGATGTTATCCAAGGTACATAAGAATGCGTTAACCAATGGTTTTGTTGTGGTATCATCGGCATCAGCAGTGGAGATATCGAAGAGATGAGATGGCCTCGAGAAAAGGATATCGGCAAGTTGGAAGGGGGTCAATGTGATTTCATTTGGTGCCCTTTTCACCTCTTCACGAGGAGATTGCATCGCCGGCATCACTTTGTTGCCGGAGTTTGTCATCCTCGATCTATTCTATCTTCCAGGATTTAGGCTTGATTGGTGGCAAATTTGTTTAAAGTTGTTGCATTGTGTACTAATAGCTTTGGGTCGTTGTGTAGTTGTATTCCAAGGAGGCCACGTAAGTAACCGTTTATGACCATCCATTTGCTCATTAGCAAGTTTAATTTGACTAATTTTCCATTTTTAGATATTGTAAAATTGGATGTTGGATGATCAGAGAGGAATTATCCATTGGATGGGTGGATAATGTGCAAATAAATCCACTATTTAAACATTGTATATATGACCTTGCTAATTTTGCTGTAAAAAAGAAATATATAATTTGTAAGAATATGGAACAAACAAAAGATAAATATACAATTCGTTGTATAAAGTTCTCTTCTAACTGCATTGCTGGTGTGACTAGTTTAGAATTAGGGGAGTAGGGGATCCATATCTGCTCTACAATTTTTGCTGTCATATTATTTACGCATATGCCACTCAACATTATATACGTGCTATATAATAGAGGAGGGATCCACTTACGCTATTTTTTAGTGACACAAAATTACACAATTCATTTTTAAAGTTTTCAAAATTCAAGCAATCGATCCAAACAGTTCAATATGATCTTCATATTAAAATGTGCTTAGAAACCTAATTTTACATTTTTTTTTATTTTTTTTTATTTATTAAGTATTTTACAAAATCGTTATTTTCAGACCATTGAATTTTTGTACCCATCTTAATAAATAGTAAAAAAATTCAAAAAATGTAAAATTTGATCTGCAAGCGTATTTAATAATATCCAACATGTTGAACGGTTTAGAACGATTATTTGAACTTTAAAAATATAGTGTGTAATTTGGTATCACCAAAAAATGATGTAAGTGGATCTCTCATATAAATATTATAATTACACAATGTTTCCACTTTAAAGTATTATCTATGTTTCCAAGGTGTATGTGAACTTTTTTTTTATGTGAGGTGTATGTGAACTTACTGGAACCGAATCTGCTGCGATTCTTTACCCATGAACAGTATCCTACAATTTCTGTTTTTCAAATTCAACTGTTGAATTGTTTTGAGATTCGTGCACAGAAAAATCAGCTGTTTTGAGATACGTGTACAAAAATTACTAGATAGCTGGATTTGGAAAAACTGAAATTTTAGAGTTACTGTTCACACCATTAGAATCACAGCAGACCCCATTCCGAACTTACCTGGCTATCATAGGATCCATTCAGAGTACTGTACTTGAATCTTACTTTTGGTGAAAGTCAAATATTATTACAACGGAATATTTAATATAATTCAACGTTCAAATTTATCTCAAAAAAAAAAACAGCGTTATATTTGTCTATTGACACATTCACAATTTTAGGTTTTTTTCTTCCTTAAAATAAAAACATTGAGAGATGTAATTAATGGTAAAATAATTTTTTCTTTCATATTTTAGAGAAATTGAGTGCCATATGTGTGAAGAAGAAGTGCCTTTTAAGCTGAATATAAATATGTCTACATTAGTATCTTCCCTTTGAACAATCGTCAACATTTGTACTTAAAAGCAATGAATATTTGTAAGATGACAGTGCTCTCTCCATCTTTCTTGACAGAATTTTTTGTCTTATCTGAAATTTTACAAAGAAGAGCAAAATAAGATTTGGTCCAAATAGTTTTGGATGGTGTCCGTCCAAAGCCTCTAAAAATAATACGATTAAAATCCGAACTGTTCAACATGATTTTCATATTAAAATGTGCTCAAAGACCAAATTTTATATTTTTTGAAAATTGTTTACTATTTTTTTAGATACGAACACATCATTGAACGATTCGAAAACAGTGATTTTGTACATATCTAAAAAAAATAGTAAAAAAAATTCAAAAAATATAAAATTTGGTCTCTGAGCACATTTTAATATGAAAATCATGTTGAGCGGTTCGGATCGACTGTTCGGACTTTAATCGTATGATTTTTAGAGACTTTGAACGGTGTCCGGTCCAAAACCATTTGGACCAAACCTTATCCCTTAATCTAATGTATTTAGCTATTACTTATCAATGCATGTGTTAAAATTACCGATTATATAGGCTTTTCAATTTACGAGTATTCATATTAAGTATGTAAATATTTTGTTTAATAAGTAAAATTATAATTTTAAGAGCTTTAATATCAAAATGCAGACAATAAATATGATAAAGAATACAATTATCATTCCTCTTAATAAAATTCTAGATAATAAAAAAAAATGAAAAACAACATCCATACTATGCAGACCAATATTTTCATTTTAAAAATTTTAACAATCGATCCAAACTGTTCAACGTGATCTCCATATGAATATATACTTGCAGACTGAATTTTATATTTTTTAGAATTTTTTTTTTACTAATTTTTAAGATATATAGAAAATTACTTGATCTGAAAATTTTGGACTATCCAAAAACAGTAATTCTCTACCTATCTTTAATAATAATAATAAAATTTAAATAATATAAAATTTGATCTACAAATATATATTTATATAAAAATTATATTGAATGTTGAGATCAACTATTAAAATTTTGAAACTGAAAATTTTAATACGGACCAAATCGTGCTAGTAACATTGACTCACTCAATATATAAATTGAAATTCCGATCCGAAGAGGTGTTCGGGTTACTTTAATATCCATGCGATTCGCTTTAATATCTGTCCGCAAGGATCTTGAAGCGGATCGAAGCGGATCGAACGGTTATGGAACCATCGGACCCAAACTGCTCTCCTCCTACTGATCGCTCACCAGGCTAATATACTTTGCCACTTTGGCAGCTAAAATAGCGAGCAAGCGCATTTTGACAAACACCTTGAGCGCACGGTTTTGAATTGAGCTAATTTCCATTCAAGGGAAGCGTCATGGCTTCCTTCGCCAGGGCTTTTCGAGCGCTTAGGCATATAATCTCTTTCTCTTCTATCAAAGACCCCTATGTTATCCAGCGTAAGCCCCCTAAAAACCTCTGTGAGATATTTCTTTTTTTTATCACTAAGGAAAGTCTCGTGCATATTAATTTCTCTCGATTCGTTAGGAATCCAGTTCCTTGGAGGGGATTTGCAATGCCTCGGAGTAGGTACTCGTTACGTGCAAAGCGTGAGGCGATTTCGGGCATCTGAACCCGTTTACATGGGGAGGCGATCTTGTAAGATCGCTGGTAGAAAGGTGCGATTGCGTTTTATGATCTTTTTTTTTCTTGTTCGTTGACTACATAAGATGTCGTATGATCTCCATTGGTGATTGCTTCTATCCATTGTATATTGTAAATTTTTTACAGGATGCTCAAAATCTGAAGAAGATGAAAAGGAATAGCAAAATAGGGAAAGAAATTGTTGCTGCGTAAGTTCACATGCTTTCTCCTATGATAATTTTAGTGCAGTTGTCTGAAGGTATGGAACATTTTGAAAATGAAGAAACTAAATACTCCTCCTGAGTCTTCAGTACTACCAGTACTGGTGCTGTGTCCTGTGTGCATATTTACCATTTGACTTTATGGTCAACAAAATTGATCCATCTATGATCTATCCGTTCTTATTTTGGTCCTTAATCATTTAGGAGGGCGTATAGTTGCTTCTGTAATCGGTTAACTTAACATTTGATAGCTGAACTGAGGGATAATTATGGTTTGTTTAGTAGTTTTGGTTTTACCATCATTTCCCCTGGCCTCCCAGACTCGCACAACTTTTTTATCTGTAAATGGAGATGGTGTTAATATGTCACATTGAATTTTCTCTTTTCATATGATGATGCAGTGTAAAAAAAGGGGGTCCAAATCCCTCATCAAACACGAATTTAGCTGCGATTTTAGAGAAGGCAAGAGCTCTTGACATACCAAAGGAAATTATCGAGCGAAACATCAAAAGGGCATCGGAAAAAGGTCAAGATACGTTCATTGAGAAGGTTTACGAGGTTTGTTTTTGTTCAAAGCAAAATGTTATCCGACCATTATTCGATGTAGAAGCCATGGCCAAATTACCTACTTAAGTTTGCTTGAAGTAAAAATTACATATGCAAGATACAAAGTTAATTTGGGAACAAATGTGTGTTTACATGCATAATCGCAACTTAATAAATCGACTTCTTGCAAAGAGGAATTTCTATATTAAGCTACCAGTCTGACAGGTACTGCATTTGTATGACGAACATTTCCTTATGATCTGGAAATCCTGATCACTATTGTCTGCACCAGGTATATGGCTTTGGTGGTGTTGGGATGATAGTTGAGGTATTGACCGACAAAATTACCAGATCAGTGGCAGATATCAGAAACGTGGTAAAGGACAGTGGCGCCAAGCTCGCTGTTCCGGGTTCAATTATGTTCAAATTTAGGAGAGTCCGGGTCGTGAATATAAAACCTGGAGATGCTGATAAGGATCAGTTGCTTTCTGTTGCTTTAGATGCAGGCTCTGAAGATGTCATCGAACCGACAAATGTTGAAGCTGATGAAGATGACAATGATGATGGAACTGAAGAGAGGTAAAACAATGCTAAAATTACTTTTTGCCATTTTCATCCAGTCTGATGGCAGTACATGACCTTTATAATTAGATTCGGGCAGAAACAATAACTAGGAATTAAAATTGCTTATGTGAACTTTGTGGTTAACTAAAATGCCCCCGGACTAGGTATTTAGCTTTGATCTTGGCATTTATCTATTCAAATTGATGTTTAAGGTTTTTAAGCATCAGTGTCCTGATTCCATTACAGTGATTTATCATTTACTGCTATAGGATACTTTGCTTGGGTTATTAATTCAAAGGAATTACGATACCCAAGCTCAAAGTAGAGTTAAAACAAAACAGCACAGCTACAGTGTGGATAACCCTAACAAGTAAAAACATATCCATATCACAGCTGATTATTCAGTACTAATACAAATGCAGATTTGTACAAATGCCTTAATTTAAAGCCACATGCCAGTTTATAGGGATACAGATTGGACATCTAAGCTTACTAATTCTGGATTGAACCAAATAATATATGGATATGGTAATAACAAAGACACAGATAGAAGATTACAATCTTTCTTTATATATAAGAAAACATAACTTAAAAGTTATGTAATTAGATTACAAGCATGCATTTATGCTTTCTAACTTGTATAACAGACATAAGTGCACAAAATATTAGTCTTGCAATAAAAAGAATGATAAATTGATCCGTTCAAGGGCTGATAGAGATATGGATATCTGTCATGAATTCTGGATTAAAACAAGTAATATATGAATACTCATATGGTCCATGGGATAACAAAGCAGACATAATGTTACTTTTTAGAAAACCACATTTGACTTCTGAGTTACAGAATTAGATTATAGGCACTAATTATTATTTCTTACTTGCATAAAAGATGACAAGTGCGCAAAATATTAGTCTTGCAACCAGAATTAATGATGAATTAGGTGTTTTTGATGGTTTGTCCGATATCTGGTATATCTGATCCCAGTTAAAGAGCCATAATATATCCATATCCATTGTTGCATATTTTGCCAAATCTTATATATATATTTATCCGTATTTACGAAAAATTTCATATGCACAACCATACGGATGCAGATGTGGATTTGGCATGGACAACATCCATTCTGTTTTCAGCCCTAATTCAAAGTGAAGAAAGGAATTACCTATTTGAACTGACTTGTCTTTTGCAATTTTAAAATAAAACTTTTTTAATCTATCCCTGCTAGATACTATAAGATAGTTACTTCATCAGAAGGTTATGAGGATCTATTATCCAAGTTACGAGAAGAAGGAATTCCTTTCGAGCAAGATAATGGCTATGAGTTGCTACCATTGGACCCAATTGAGGTACTTCCAAAAATTGTATTTTCAAGTTCTTCTAATCCTCCCTTCTGTTTTGATCTCTTCCAGTGATACAAAATATTAGAGGGACTTGATCTTTTTTGACATGACATTTTTTTTGTTGTATTTACAAGGTTGATGATGAGGCTATGGAGCTAAATAAGGAACTAATATCCAAGTTGCTAGAACTTGATGATGTCGATGCTGTCTACTCTGATCAAAAATGATTTCATGAGACCAATATTTGGTTATGTCAGATCAGATTGGGGTCAGGTTGAACGGGGACTGCAATTTATTTTCAGATTTTCGATAATTCAAGAATAATTTGATAAAATAATTGGATTTTTTTTTTGACAAAATTTGGGGGATACCCCACTGATTTAATTGAAATTACAAGCCAAAGGGCTGAGTACCAACCAGCTGGTACCTCACCCTGGATACGGGATAGAGTTTATTATATGGTGTACATTTATGTTGCTAGGTACAAGGCGGAATGGTCCTTGGGTGGGAAATCGTGCAATTTTAGAAGAACAGAAATTTTGTCAACGTCTTTTCATTGTCAGTAATATACATAGATGGTGTACATTTCTCCACTCTGTTTTTTTTTTTTTTTAATCTTTCGCCCTTGATCTATCTTAAAAAATCATGTATTTTTAATGATTCTAATGTAATCGATCGTACTGGATATCATTACTTTCAAAAAAAAAAAAACTTTCATATAATATTCATAGATATTGACAAACTTTGACGATTTTGACAACATTATTCACTTGGGTAATAAGCATGGATGTAACACTTAATGGAGCGCTGTAGGCTGATTTCTTCAGTGCCAAAAACGAATAAGCATATTATCAGCTGTCAATAGTATGTTTTTGACTCTGTTGGTCACACTAGGCCCAGCATTTGATGATCTCAAATCGTCTCAGAAAGCCTTTACCATTAGTTCGTATAATTTCATTAACTGATCGTCTAAGAATTGCATTCCCCTCGAAACAAGAAAAAGAAATAAGGAGAGAGTATATGATCTCTCCCTGTTCAAAGGAAAAGGCTTAAATGAGAGAAATAAACATTACAATATACTGAGACTACAAAATTTTAATCTCTAATCTAAAACTTGTCTTGCAAAGATGAATCTATGTCTCAAGTCCATAACAATCCTATTGTTAAACTATTATTAGTTCCATGGGTTCTTGCGTGTGATTCCACCTTGCTTTGAAGAACTTGATTTAGTACCCTACAAGCAAGCACAAATTTGCAAGTTAAAATAAAGTTAAAGGCTCCAATGCCAATATAATATTATGTATTTTTGTTATGTTGACATACCAATTTTGATTTCTTGGACTTTCCTCTGATCCTGTTCTTTTGAGGTTTTAATTTGTAGATGCGAACCATCCAATGATGAGTGGTAAATACCTGTATTTAATATCATAGTAGAAAAAGATTACCATAGATATTACATGCAAGTAGTTTTTATTTTTATTTTTTTGTAATTATATATTCTGTTGTACTTTTCATTTGTGGAAAATACTAACAACTTGAACTAATTTTTAATTAACACATTTTCTTTATCTGACTCAATTAATTAACATTTAAAATGAAAAAAAAACAATTTCGGTTGTTTGTTTTAGCCAAAATAGACTAAATAAATCATGGGTGAAAGTTCTTTACCTCCTCAAAATGAGTTAGCTTGAAATGCTTCTTCCCTATTTCATATCTTCTAACTCTATCATATCCCTTTCCGTCTGTCTCTACAAACCTACTCAATGAATAAATTCATTAATAATTAATTAGAGTTCCAGATAAGATAATAAACTGTATTGCAGCTGAAATAGTTAAAGGGAAGAGATCGACTTACCGATAATAAGAGAGCTTATACATGAGGCAGTTAAGCATGGTCGGGGTAGCCTGTGCATCAACACGATAGTGTCCATCCCTCTATATTTAGAAGAAATCAAAATTATTATATACCAGTTAAATAATTACAAAAAAGTTTTGAGTGAGATCAGCAGAAAGAGTCAGCATGAAATAAGAATTAATAAACTTAGAGAACTCACAAGATAATCAGCTTCCTTTATGTGAGGAAAGACGCCACCACCAATGCGAACCATCCACAGAAACTTATTAATGTCATCACTAGGATATCCAACAAGACCTGACATACAGAATTGTTTTTAATACATGACAGTTTTGAAGCCTTCTATGCAGGGCACCCCGCTTGGATGCACTTGCCAAAAAAAAAAAAAAACATATTCCATGTTTTGCAATAAAATATCTTAACATTCCTTGGATTGCAACAACAGGAAACCATTAGGTGAGCAATAAAAAGGGCATGCTCCAATAAATATTGACAAAATGCCCTTACATCTTCTTTTCAAATCTCAAAATAGAACTACGATCAAATCAGTAAGAACATTCCCAAGTTACGGGCATTCCAGACTGCTGGGTCTAAATGCGGACATAGACCAGGAATTAATAGTCGTGTTGATAGTTTACAGGCAATTTAGCAACTTTTTGCTTGATTTAACCTCACTTTCGCCAGTAGGTGTCATTTTCAAATAACCCACATGATATGAGCGTTGTTGCAGAAGGGTTCAAGTATTGTATATTAACTTCAAAACCCAACTGGAAACATGGATTTTGATTCCAAAAAAGAAAAGAAGAGTAATCACCTCCAAATACAACAAGTACGTATTTGACATCCAAAGAATTAAAAATCTCCCATGCAGCCTTCTCCGGAGAAGACATAGCTGTACCAACTGTGGCAATATGTGTGTTATTCCAAGTGTTATTGTCAACTATGACTGTTCTATTTGCCATGGCTGTTGTTTGGTAACCATAATCCCACCAAGAAGCCACCTATAACAACAACATATAATCTTTATAGTAAAAACGACAAATAATCATGACTGCGGATGTAATAAAGGGTCTACACAAATAATACACACACACACACACACACACACACACACGAGAGAACCATCTGTTGGCAGCAGGTTAATGCAACATGGCCTAAAACTTAAAATGTGGATTGAGGGACTAATTTTAGGGTTGTCGTGTCATTCTAAGATAATAGGACAGATAGAAGTTAGAATTTTGCAAACTATTTGGCTAAACATTCTGTTGACAGGTACCTCAAGGATAATTCCATAAAATTTTCACAACAAATGTCAGGCATTAATAAGAAGGGAACAGGGGAGCGGGGGCAAGGCACATTTGCCATTTTCATGGTTCAGATCATTATTACATGGACACTGCAATATTAATAACAGTGAGCAACTTCAATTATATATCTCAAACTAGGATGTTTAGTCTGTCATTGCATGCAAATTGCTGCAACACAGTAAAAACTATTAATCAGCATTTCAGAGAAATCTTATTATATGGTTGTACCTTGTCATCAACTTCTGTGTTATGTCGCAACCATGCATAGGCTTCACGAAAATCATCAAATACATGCATCCCATCATGTGAGTGTGATGTCAGGACAATTGATGGGGCAGAGTATGCTTCTGCTGCGGCCCACACACAGTGAAGCTGCCAAATGTAGAAATTAGAAATTTGTTTTTTATCTCTCTTGAGTAATCATAATTACAAGGCAAAGAGGATGCTTTCCGTAAACTGAGCCATGAATTCACTTGTGAGGATTAAAAGAAGCAAATTTGCTGGAATCCAGAAAAAATCAGGTTTAAAATTTATTAAAATATGTTAGAATAATTGAAAATAAATAATTTTAAAATTGAGGGATTCTTGCTCAAAATGGTGACAAAAAAAGTGAGGTTTTATTGAGGATTATTAGGATGAAATTGAAAATGGTTTTTAATTAAGGAGACTGACACAATATCTTTGAAACCAGATCCAATAAGTGCGATTTTAGCTGAAATTGTAATGCTTGATTGCATGCTTGGCTTTAGAAAAAGTCAACATAAATTAATATTTTCAAATGTTTGCATACCACATATAAACCCCCCAGCACAATAAGAAGAAGAATTGAGACGAACGAAGCCTCAAAAGGCAACACCAATGGCCACTTTTCCTTCTTGGCAGGTACTGGCTTGACAAGAGCATTCTCAGTGAGTTCCTTCTCCTTCTTTTGTTTCCTCCTCCCAACTTTTTCTTTCTTAACAACTTCAGATTTTTCTGTGGTATCACTTTTCACCACATTTTGATGTGCTACTGAGCTCTCAGTGGAGGAGCTATCCCCTAACTAAGGACATACAAAAGTAGAAAGATAATAACTACCGGATACAAAAATCACTCACCGGATAGCTTTGGCCAGCACAAACCAGCATGCACCTCTTTGATCTTACGGTAAATTTAGTAAAAAAAGAAAAATAAACCGAAACAAGACACCAACAAAAAAAAAAGCAAAGAAAAATATAGGTATTATGCGTAACATAATGGCATTGAAACAAAGAAAACCGTAAACCATAGAAAATATCTTAATGTCCCCATGATTGTCTCATTTAAACCAGAGAAAGCTAATTTGCATGGGTATTTAACCAACTTAACTATGCAAATCCATACTTAAAAAGAATAAATAAACTGGCAGAATAACAAACCTTTGCTGTAGCTGGAGTATTGGTGTGAGAGTCAACAAAAAAGTTATTTATATGAAATTTAATCGATCTTGTTAATACACCAAATGCTTCTGATAGTGCAATTCCGGACATTATACAAGCAGCAGGTGCCAATACAAGCATAAGTCGAACCTGAAAATTAGCTAAAATACATTATTTGTGACAGAATGGATTAATGAATCAGAATCAGGGAACACAAAAGTTTTGTTCTCTTAATATAAACGGGGAGAACATTTCACTTACCATAACTCCAGAGAAATACACAGATGTAACCAAGTACAAGACTGCAAACGAGCTTGCATCAGACAATGGCAAGAAACATGCCTGAAATAAAGAAAATGAAAAATACATAAAACTCACAAACATTTTTTAGGGAGCTCTGTGAAACCATTTTTTTCCCACATGAAATTATCTACTGACAAGGGGTTACTGCTAATGTTATGCAAAAAGGACGCCATACTTACAACTATACCAGCCGGAACTAAAAAGGCAAGCACATTAATATCCATGAAATAAGAAGGCCATGTGGGAGGCTGATGCTCACTGACGCTAGCAATTATTGGAATGTACTTGCTTGCGTACGTTCTGTCAAAGAAAAATCAAGATTGTTATTCACCATTCTACCCTTCTAGGATAGTATAAACATGACGTATCGGTTCCATGTTGTACAGGGAGCACAAAAGAAGAATGTAACACGGGGGTGTTTATTGCACAAGAATGTTGAAGATTAATTGCATAACTGAAGTTTAATTCAGGCCTAATTACTCTTAAGAACTGAGCAAGCAACTTGGAAAAAAACACCCAAACCTGAGATCATCACATTGCCTCATTTACTTATATTGATTAAGTAGTTACATCTAATTTATGGTCACAACCTTTTTAACAGAATACCTTTTGTGCCTTGTTTGGTACACTGGCGATGGTTTGCGGACTTCCCATTTCAGATGTTACAGCTTTCAAATTAATATAATAATAATAAGTCAGTATAAGAAAGCACTTACGGGTCTAGAAGGCTCAAACTACGGCCGCTCCATCCTTTGGTAGGGCTGGAAGCTACTAATGCTATTAATATAGCTATTACAACAGCACAAACAGCTCTGGAATGAAAAATAATTTGCAAACAGTAAGTAAATAGAGACAGCAAAAAAGCTTTCTATACAAGTCAATATGTTTTCTAATGGAGCTGGCAATTGTTAACCCAACCCGATCTAACCAAGTTTAGGGAATTTTATATGTCAGCAAGTCAGTTCTCCATCAGGATCTTTCAAGTTAATGCGATCAGGTTGGCTTTCAATATTGAATCTTTTAAGATAATGATCGGTTAAACAAAGCGCTAATATTCCAATTATCTCGAGATTTTCATTAAGAAATGCATATTATAAGAAATCAATATGCCACCAACTGTTTCAATTTTCAACATTACTACTTCAGGTCAACCAAACAGTACATGATAATTATTGGTCAGGGTTATTGGTCTGGTCAAGGTCAGTATTCTTGACCGGTTGGCCATTAGGGAGTGACCCCATTCTAATTTTATATGAAAGAAATGCCAACGTAACTAACCTAGCTCAACTGGATAGCAGTGGCAATGGGTTTGATCAGGTTCAGATTGAACTGACATTCTTTGTTATAGAATAATTTTGGATCGAAAACAACAAGGATTGACCACTAATCCAATGGTCAGCCTAAACCCGACAGGTCAGCTCAGCAGTGTCTGGTCTACAAAAGCACTTCTATTTTTAAATTCCAATGGCATCGAATTGAATTTAAAATGCCCTTTTGTTTTTATTATTAGTACTTCCAAGTAAAAAAATAGTATGTAAATAGGAAGTCAAAAACATACACGCCCATGGTCAGAACAAGTGTGGTAGCCATTTTGAACAGCCTTGGTGTCAGAATTCCTTTGATATAGTACACAAGAGCCACCACATGAAGTATTATAAATACCTACGAAATCATACATGAAAATTATGAGAATTTTTTTAAGAAGAGTTTTCCATGCTAAAATAAAAACATATCACGAGAACTATTAGCCATACACACTGGAGTTTGGTTGGATTATATTTGTATGTAAATTAAGTGGTACAAAGGAGATCCAAGTATATGATATAGAGAACAGGTAACAATAGCATTTAATGAGGCTAAATTGTTAAAAGAAAAAAAAGAACAAACCAGGAAAGAGCCAAAGTGCTCTGAGGTCATCACTGCATTAAAACCAACCACAGGCACCAGTGCTGCAAGCAATGTACCCAATACAACCTGATGGATAAGAAAGGGTACATTTTATTCAAACTCTATAGGAACAGCTCAAGTGTAATCCCTGACTAACCAACAATCCTCATAAGTGCCCTTGTTTCTCCCTCACTTATCTGGAGAGGAACACTACAGGAACTACTTCAGGTATCCTTTGAAAAAGTATGGGGGAGCTTAAAGGTATACTTTATCTATTTGCTGTGGGTATATGTGGTATATTCCAATTTCTCAGGTTAAGCAAGTTTCTTTTCTCGTTTCAAAGGATGTATGGATTTTTCAGGCATTAAAAGAGTTCACATTGACTTCTGTTTTTCTATATTGAGACATTGCCTGATTTTGATATATAGTACTTACAAGTGGTGCATAGGCAATGTATAGGCGAGAGGAATAGCGACCTGTCACAATGCACAATAGAACATGCATTGGAATAAGGTTGATGATGAATGTGTAGCCTCCCCAAGAGCATACCTACAACAGAAAAACTGGAAAACTAACGGGCACTACTTGCAAAATTGCTTTATAGAAATGATTTTACATGATGAAAGTGTGATGTACCATGTAGAAGTAAGCGAGAGAATTGAGTGTAGCATAAAAGAGAGATCCTGTGTTCAGTGTCTGCATATCATTTTCTTGCAGATGTAAGTTGGTGACATTATAGATGAAAAGTTTATAATAATGGTATTGATAATGATGGTGATGTAACATTGCTTTATAACAATTGGCAGAAACAGTGATCATAATAATAAAAAAATGAAGATAAGAGTTTTGAGTTGGTAGTGATACCTTTATGTAAAGATAAAATGTAAATATGAGAGCGAAAATCGCAACAGCTTCATTGTCATAACTGCCGGCCACAGAGCGTGAGATATACGAAGGAACCTGCATGTGAGGATTTCTTAAAAACCTATGTATGAACAGAAACTTGTAGAGAATTCATAAAAGCTAGAAGCTGCTCTTTAAAAGGAGCATAAAAAAATTAAAACGACAGTAAAAGAAATAAACATAGAAGACTACCATTGCCAGAATAACAGCAGCTGTAATTCCAGCTCCAGGACCCTTAACTTCCTGTAAAGCACAAGATATGTAAAATGATGAAAAATGCCACGGACAAATAAATGGAACCTTTTCTAATATAGCCCTACAGAAACTTAAAACTACCATATAAATAACCCTGGAAAATGAGAAATACTGTTTCAACCGAAAGACATGGAAGATATCTTCAATATGGAACCTCTTGCATTTACAAAAATATTGCCTAAAATACCCCCTGCTTCTAAAGTTGAGATCTTTAACTATGAAATATTTACCTTTGTCAAAAGGTAAGTGGCCCAAGAAGCAAAAGCTGAGAAGACTGGAGCTGTAAATACACAGACTGTCTCCACTGACAGAGGTATATTCAAAGAATTTGCTAGCCTAAATCCATAGAAAATTAAAAATATGAGATATTTTTGCATTCATTATAATAAAGTAATCACAGACAGACTAGTACTGGACAGTACGAGTATGATTGATGGATAAAGGCTAGAGAAGGAAATTTGTCACGGCGTGACTAGTCACGTCACGGAACGTTATGTCACGTTAACGTCACGTCACGTCACGTGTGTCGATTACGTGACGTGACTCGCGTGACGCGTGACGTGATCATTCGCGTGACGTGACCACATTCTAGTGAAAATATACGTCACGTCACGTCACGCGAACCAGTCACGTCACGTCACGTCACGTTACGTCACGTCACGGTATGAAACATAGATTATCCAATTTTTTTTTATATGTACTAAGTATTTAGATTTTTATTTTAGTGTAAGTTCAATGATATTGGTACTCATGTAGTACTGATTTTTATTTTCTTTAGTTTAGTCTAATGAATATTTATAATTTGAATTTTTAAAGTAATATCAGATGCAACATTTCTTAAAAAAATAATCTTTACAACATTATTTACTTATTTTAGAATTTTTTTTATATCTTTTTCTAAATTTTCAATAATTTAAATTAAAACATAAAAAAATTAACATGACTAATTTACGTCACGACACGTCACGTCACGTGTGATCACGTCACGTATGGTCACGGCGTGACTACGCGTGACGTGACCATTCGCGTGACGTGACCATCCGCCACCATTTTGGTCACGTCACGTCACGTCACGTGAAAAAAAAAGTTGATCACGTCACGTCACGTCACGTGACCAAATCACGGCGTGTTTGTCACGTCACGTCACGGCGTGTCACGTATTTCCTTCTCTAATAAAGGCCCTGTGCTTATGAAAGGGCTCTTATGGCTTTTAGTTTCATTTGTGGTAAAATTAGAGCTTTTCTCGAAAGATACATTTTGTACCAGAGAGAACCATGTACCAGACAGGTTTAGTATAGTAGTACATGCTGACCGTTACTACACTAAAAACAGAGCCTGAACGTACCACCACATGGTACCAGCTGTCAATGTCAATCCCGGATAAACAGTACCACCGATCACACGTCCAAGAGGATACCTACAAAAAGATAAAAAGTACAGTGTACCAACTACCAAGTAAAATTTTGAATTTTTTTATAAAAAAATGCACAATGTACTGATCATGAAAATATGGTTAAGATAATAAGATACCAGGTGCGGTCGTCAAACCAGTTCCAGAATTCGTATATACCATTCTTCGACAGAAACTGAAACAGATAAAAAATTCAGTTACCACAAATACAATGCGACACAATGAAACTCTTTGGCAATTGATACAAAATCTAAACCAAATTGCAATAAAATATGCAACATGTTTTTTGCACTGAGATGAATTAATCGTGTCAGCATTGGTTTATAACAAAGTCGAAAACAAAAAGGACTCAATTTGTTCGTAAAATAATTATCGCATTTACAAGATTAATACAAAATTCTTAATCTAAATAGAAATTAGAAAAATAAATAAATAAAATAGACATCAAGCTCGAAGATCATTCAATTTCACATGATTAGTATAAGAGCTCAGACCTGAGTGACTCTGTAGTTAAAGTAAGGATCGAACTCATGGATCACACTCTCGTACTTAATCACCTGAAAAGCAAAATAAAAAAAATGAGATGAAAATAGTACATTAGATACCAAGTCAGCTCCTGCGATTAATACTAAGATCTAGGATATAGGATCTGAAAGAACTCGACAGAAACGGAGATCGTACGGAAAAGAGGCGGATCGAGAAGGCGAGAACTCCGATCAAGAGAAGAATAAAGACGCTTAGAACACCTCCAAAAGCGTTTCTGAGGGAACCAGATTCCTCCACTTTAGACTTCGCCATTGTTGCAATGGAGAGAGACGGGGAGATGGAGAGGGAAGGGAAGGAAAGGAGACGAGGCGAAGACTTGTTTATTTCTTCTGTGCGGGGTAGGGGTTTTCGGAGGGGTCTATAATTCCATTATTACGTTTTACTGGGTGGTATGGTAAGAGGAGCACTTTTCCTTTATTGCGGTTCCACCCTGAAAAAAGAATGAAATGTTATTGAACTAATTCGAGTGCACTTCCTTTTCTGTATTTGTGAAAAGTTGAAAACCATCATATTGTTGGATCGGTAACTTGATATAGTAAATGAATAAGTCTAGTGTGCTATCTGTAGTATAGTGACATGTCGTACTATTTTTTTAAAAATTTATTGGATATGTTTCGATGGCTAATTCAAACCGTTGAAACTAATCTACTACATAAGTGATATATTTATATGTCAAAATTATAATATTTTGAATTCATTTGGTATAAAGTCAAGCAATCAAAAAATATGAATTATAAATTAATTTTAATACATTCATTTTTTATTATTTTTTTGAACGCTTGACTTTATACTAAATGAATGTAAAATTGGTAAATTTTATATGTAAATACATCACTCGTGAAGTAGATCGATTTCAATGGTTTAGATTTGTCATTTGAAATCTACCCAATAGGTTTTTGAGGGAGCAATACGATATGTCACAGTGCTACAGATAGCATGCTAGCCTTTTCCATAGTAAATATATTAAAACTAAGTTTAATAAATTTAGTGTTAATTTTTTTTCAAATCAGTATCTGCAGCTTAGGCTTATAAAAGAAAAATAACGTTTGTGTAAACAAAACTAGTTAGAGGCCAATTCTGAAAGAGTTAATTTTGTTTGGATTGTTGTAGATAAGTTCAATCCCTCAAGCTGAGCAGTCAAGTAGTGATATGGAAATATCAACTATCGAAGGTGCTGGCCAGTAAACTCAAAAGATTGTGGAGCGCGAGTCTATGTGAATGAATGTGACTGCTTGGATAATGTCATTGCCTCATTGGTGGATGACATAGAAGACTACGGGCCTGTTCGGATGTCATGGGATTACACGGGATGGGATTTGACGGGAATGGGAACTCATTTTTGAAAAAGTGGGAACCCACGGATACGGGTACGCACGGGATTAATTATGGGAATGTGTTGAATTGAGTGTTCGGTTGTACCGTGGGATTAGTTATGGGAAATTCTATTTTTCCTTGTAAAATATTTGATATTATACAATTTTCTTTATTAACATATTATCAATAATGCAATTAAATTAATTAATTAAATAATAACATAGGAAAATTTAAGAAAATAAATTAAATAATAAATAAATTAAACTAAATAATACAATTTTCTTTATTAGCCGTTACTTTTAAGATAATTGAGCAGTTGAAAAAAAAAAAAGATGATGTAGCCGTTGCATTTATGAAAATTGGGTAGTTGGATATGTATTTATGATTCTAAACGTTGGATGTACCAAAGCTTAATAAAATTGAAGTGAAAGCAGCAGCTTTGCATTTATGTTTCTAAGACGTTGGACAAAATCATTCTTATTTCTCATATATGTATGTGGCTGCTCTATATATATGTGTGTGACTTAATCATTCTCATTTCCTTTCCACACACCTATATTCATAAGAAACTACAAATCCCCACAGCATAATAACATTCTTATAATTTGAGTAAGTTTATAGAAAGATTAATATTGCATAATAAAAGACAAACAGTGTACCAGTTTTTTGAAAGAAATTCAAAAGAGATAAAAATATATGATTTTTTGAAGAAAATGGCAACAATGCCCCTGATGAAGGTAATACCAGTGTACCAGTTTTTCTTTATTATTTCTCATGTACTAGTAATTGTTATCACTGAGTATTTACCAGTATTATAAATCATGTACTTCAATTAATCATTACACAATAATGGACAAAAAAAAATTATACAACAAATATAAGAAAAGAAAGCCTTAAGTGGCAGTTATTTTTTAATGTCCCAGTGCTTGATACTGCTGCCCAAACCAAGCACCGCATTCAACCTTAATTTGCATATGGGGGCTGTGGTATTGTTTGATTTTCTTGCCTAAATACCAATGACATGCTTGATTTATTTGCATAGGGAGTTGGAATTTCATTTGATTTGAATAATGAGGTTATGACAAGAATGATATGCAAAATTACATATTGGTATCCTATCTTTCTGAAAATTGAATAAAGATGAAAAGACCCTACTTACTGTTTTTTTTGCAGTTTTGAAAAGTGAACTTCAAAAATAGCTAATAAATCATCAAAAAAATTCTATAAATGAAAAGTTTGATTCTAAGTTGTTTGTTTTTGAGTTCTTTATTAGACTGTGAAGTTGGATTTTCAGCTTGATCGCTGGATCAGTCTGCACTGACTGTTTTATCAGAACAGGTCAATCAGGGTATTATTAATGCCAATGCTATACCAGTAGCATTTACCTTATGTTTCAATGCTGGTGCCATGTATGGTTGAGTATCAGGGACTGGTTAGTGATTGTTACAACTTGGTTTTATGTCTGGTTAGTTGCAGAACAGGTTTCAAGTGGGTCTAAGCCACTGGTTTCAATACCAGAAAAGGGGAAAGGCAAGATCAAACATCAAAAAATCATACAATCAAAGATCCAGTCAAGTTGTCAGAACCAAAGCTAAAATGCTTTTTTGCATAAAGGTCCCTGGTTTTCAAAAATAAAAAAATTGCCAGAACTCTAGTGACGAATTTCTCAAAATAAAGCTAATCAAGTTAATCAAGTTGTCAGAACTCTAGTGACGAAGTTCATACAATAATTTTTTTTTTGCATAAAGCTAATCAAGTTGTCAGAACTCTAGTGACGAATTTCTCAAAATAAAAAATTCTAAGATTGCCTATTTCAAAAATTCGGACTCTAGTGAAATTGACTCTGACGATGAATGCATCTACAATGTAATTCTACCTATTTTATTATTGAAGCTTAAATTGAAGAAAAAACGTTTAAGAGGAGCAAAATAATATATAATCACCGAAGAAGCTCAAGCAGCTAGTTAACGAAATCAAGGAATATACCTTCTCCAGTCATGATCGAAGCAAAATCGGTGCTAGCAGCTCTTCCTGTCGAGTTTCTTGCACATTCGCTTCTTTCTCCTCCGCTCCCGCTCCCGCTCGAATTTCCCGCGCACAATTTTTTCTCCCGCGAAACTGAGAATGAGAAAAAGCGTTCCAGCAGAGAAATAGCAGTAGGCCCCGCACGAATTGGGAAAATGAGAATTGAGTCGGACTCGATTTTTGTTTTCCCACCATTTTACGTTGCCTGGGGAGAAGTTTGGGAAGAAAGGAAGGAATTTGCTGGGATAAAACTGCGCATCCGAACGGGCCTAGGATTTAGAAATGGAATTAGCGTGAAACCCATGGGTTCCCATTTTGAACCCAAACATCCGAACAGGCCCTACAAGAGGAGAAAACGAACCAATGACATGGGCAAAGGTTTGTGTTGTTCTCATAGCATGACAATATTTTATTTAGAAATTAACATTTCTGAAATTTCTAACTCTCATATTTTTAAAATTAATTTTAGAATTTTTATTAAACCACATCAATAATAAATTAAAAAAGAGAATTAATTTGAACCAATTATTTAATCTGCATGGAGTTTAGAAACAATTTCATAATATAAAACTTTAGTTTCTAAATAAGAAATTCTCACACATCTCTAAAATTACATTAAAAACTGCCACATTAGATTAGAAACTCTAATAGTTTCAAGAATGTAGATGCTCTCAAGAGTTATACTGCCGAAATTTTTATTTTTACCATCTTGAAAAAATTAAATCAAATAACTACGATTTGATCAGAATTTAATTTTTAGCAAAACCGTAATGTGAAATTGCAGACAAAATTAAGTGTCTGTGACTTCACATTGAGGACACATTCTATGGTCCAATCCAATGATTTTTTTGGTCAATTAATGCTAAAAATCAAAAGTTTTGAGGAAAAAAAAATGAAATGTGTCATCAATATGAAGTTGCAGACGCTCAACTTACGTCCGCAATTTCACGTTGCAACTGTGCCAAAAATGAAATTCTAACCTAATCATGGTTATTTGGTTTAACTATTTTTTTTAATGGTATATTTAAAAATTTCTGCTCATTCTGCGTTGCAAACCCCAGTCTCATAGACTCATATCAATACACTTTACTCCTCTCGAACAGCTGCCAAATTTGAAATAAGAACGAACTTAATTTGGTTTGGAGGCCTCCTTTACAACACTAGCGACTAGAGCTGTCAAATCGGAAATAAGCACCTTAATTTATGCTGGTAGCTTCTACCATGCTTTTCAAAAAAAAAAAATTTGGATTGGAGGCCAAGAAAAGCGTTTCATTACATAATCTAAATTATTTTCATTCAAGCAAAGTTAAACTTTAAAAAAAAATAGAGGTCCTGTTGCAATGCTAGCTAAAATAAAATAATAATCATACATCCCATCAGCCCCATGGAAATCCTTCGTACATAAACAGTGATAACGTTTTAATTATAATTACTCAGAAAACCAGAAAATAGTGTTACACCTAGGGCAGAGATGTCAATTACAAAACTAACAAGGTTAACTGATATCTCATATAATAAAAAACACATGTACAATGGCCGAAACCCTCTATATTGAAGGCAAACAAAAATCATAAATATAAATTAACCCAAAAAAATTCATGACTCTTCAAGGATAGCACGGCCGAGGTTTTTTGCCAGAGCCAGTCGGACAGCAGCAAGTGCATTAGGCCTAAGTTCACCTCCATAAAAGTCAGGTCGTGACTTGGCCATGGATAGCTCCTGCAACTTGCCTAGCAATAGATTTGTCTCTGACACACCCAGAAGAGGCCCACTTTTCCACTCGAGTAACTTCACCTGATTTATAGAGTAAATCAAACTACTTGAGCCAAGAATAATATTTTTTGCATTATTATTAATTTATTATGAATATAAGCATGTATATTTTAATAAAGGGAAGTATAAAAGGTGCAGTGCAGCAGTATAATATCAGTAGTTTTTACATTGCTCAAGTTAATTTCTGTTCTCGTGTTATTTTTCAGGATTGTTGTGAAAAAAGATATCAATAATTTCTCCCGTGTACTGTAACAGAAAAACAACAGGATGAACCCCTGGTCAGCCGGTACTGGCACAAAATGATGGGTATATAAAGAGGACTCATAATTTACACCATACTTACCGAGTCATGCAGAAGAGGAAGCCAGAACCGCTGAGGTGTTGAAGGATTTCTCATAAGCTGAGGAAAAATAAAAGCTAAAATTTACTTTATTTTTCGTGGAGATCACGTGAAATTTCCTAAAATATTGTAAGAAAAACCACAAAATATTAAGGACAATGAGGCACCTGAATGAGTAATTCGATACTCTTTTTACCAGCTTCTGTTGTCCTTCCATGACCAACTTGTTGCAAAGATTTTTTAAAATCACGATATCTATTAAAAAAAATCATCAATTTAAAGTTCACACCTTAAAGAGAATAAAAAAAACATAAGAAAAAGAATCGAGGGAATGGGTGAATACTTGTGAAGAAATTCGAGACCTCCAGCAATGCCAACATCTGAACCGAGCAATTCCATTAAACCTTCCCATTGCTGTCAGTTATTAAATTATAAGTATATACTTATTAGGAAGCAAGACAACTATTAATAATTCTTTTCAAGTGTTCACCAAATAACAAGTTAAGCTCAAACAAATTTAATAACTGATTGCAGTCTTCCCAAAGACGTGCCCAAAAGAAAGAAAAGGGAAAGGAACAAACACAATTTCTGCTGCAGGGGTCTGAGGTGCTCTATGGTAAATCCTTCATACTAATTAATTAGTGTTGAAGGGCATATATGGGACTGAGAATTAAAGTAAATGCAAAATAGCACAACCTTGAAGCTATCATCAGAGAATGACTTGCTGATATTATCAAACAGCTTATGCGCAATTTGACTAAGCCGAGTTTTGTCGCGAGACTGCTGAAACCAGTAAATCCCCAGTCCTTTATGCCCGTGTTTCCATTGGTACATTCCTGCCATCTGCCAAATTATTACATAAATGTGCAAGTACAATAAGTATAAGGTCAAACAATCTCATACTTGGTTCTTTTACAAAGAAATCCCCAATTCTGATTCTCTCAAAGAAATTTTCGAGTTGGAAATAAGCAACGACCAAACAATCCCCATACACTTGTTCTCTATTGACAATATGAAGCTTTTGTCTAGGATACTTTTGTTCATACATTACTCGTTTAAATCCAACATCATATACACCATTTTTCATTTTGAGTATAGCTCTGGTGGTGTTTCTGGGCATCATTATCAAGCCATTTCTATTAAGGCCACACGTATGAATATATCCACGGGCAAGTCAAAATCTAGTATAGGAAAAAAACAACACTACAAGGTATTGATATGATATGGCCAGTATGGGAGTACCTAGTACACTAGCACAGACCTTGGAGGGGATTGAGGTGAACTCAAGTTTTTCCATAGGTATATGGGAAACAAAGATACAAAGAAAGGCGGGAAAGAGAGGTGTACCTTCATAATGTGGGTGCTAATGTTTGCCAGTTCATATAAATGGCAAATTTCCAAAGTCTGGTACCAAAGCAAGAATGAGAATCAAGCATAAGAAATAAACAACATTTCAGTATTTTAGTCTAGCTTTTACATTGTCTGCTTGTTTCTTCTGAAATGGTAGCATTCAATTAATATTTTTGAAAAGAAAAGTGGTAAAGTATACCACTTGCTTGCTTTTATTTCATGAAGTAGCATTCAATTAATTTTTTTGAAAAGAATAGTAGTAAAGTATACCACCTGCTTCCTTTTATTTCATGAAGTAGCATTCGATTATACTCACAAGTTTCAGGTGAACCATCAATAACTTTAAAAATGGACAAGTTTAACCATCCCAAAAGACATGACGATCTTCCAAAATGCCAATACTGTTTAAAATGCCCTAATTATATGTTGCTTCTATCTGATTTCACAGTGAATTTAGTTATAATATGCGAAGACATTTTAGCCAATTAATGGTGCTTTTCTAACAGCATTTTGGAAAGGTATAAAATAATTTTCTATTAGTGCTTCGAATAAACTTTTGAAGGTCAAATTATATGTATCACATGACTGTATTAAACAACAACAAAAAAAAATTACCTTAAGGACGGTGCGATAATTTTGCACAGGTTGCTTTAGAAGTAAAATCTCCAAGAGACCTCGACCTTGGTTTAAGCATGTCGAGAGATAAGCCGGAGCAACCTTAAAGGCAAGTAATAGAATAAGGTCAGATAGGAATTCTAAATACCCCCATACAAAAGTTGGAGCTTATTCACAATTAACAACTGCTTAAACCAAGGTTCACTCGAGCAAAACTAACTCGGTAAATTTGGTTGGCTTGAATTATATTTCAATCAGAGGTGGGAACTAAAGTTATCAGCATGGTACAAAATGTACTTTTCCCTCACATCAATCTGCCGGTAGGATGTTATTTGAGAACACCTCAAAGATATGGGGTCTTGCTGCACAACTAGCAACAAAGCATGGATGAATGTCAAAAAGGAATAGAAGTGACTCCTGGCGTAATAATGAAAATAAGAACAAATTGAAATGAAGAGGCAGTCTTATTTGGTTTAGGGTTTGGGAAGCTTACTTGCCAAGTCAAAGGATGAGAAGCCAATGCTTGAGCATAAACAAGCATATAGAGCTCTCCTATGCTAGCACCACCCAATTGGTACCTCTCCTCATTCAACAATCCATCAGTATATTCACTATTGGCTGTCAGCAAGTCCACAGCATGTGCAACTATCCTAATATTCCAAAAAATAAGAAAAGTATGCTTCTATAATAAAATTAAAACACTACTTTAACTATGAGTTGCCTAACGCGATACATGAGGATAAAACATCATTAATAGAAACCGAAACAAAATAAACATTAACTAGACTTGAGCCCTCAATATTAATCAGTGATGTTTTCTGCAAAGAGTAGGCATTTGCTATCAAATTTTCTTTTTTCATTTCTGGCCCCCTCTTTTTGGATGGTGTTCTAGCCTTAATGGTAAGCTAATTGGGAGAAGGAAATTTACCATGGTCCAAATGCTTTCAAGCAATCTGCTAAGACAATCTAAAGAAAACAAAAACAAAAAAAGTTGGAAGTCAAAATCTTGAAATATTGAACATCAAAAGGAAACTACATAACAAATCCCTGAAGAATCCAAAGGATGATTAACAAGAATTTGTTCATTGAACTCAAAAGGCGAATAGCGTGAATCCAACTGCATTCTCAAACATCCAATATAACATCCAATATAGATATAAGAATGCAAGAAAGATTGAAAGCTTAAATTGAAGCTAACCTCTGGATTTTCAGAAAGAATACCGACTAGAAGGCCCGTCAGTCCATTATTAGCCGAAGGTTTCAGATGCATGCATTTCTCTGCTAGGTTGCTCATCCCTTCTAATCCCTGATTAATTATTATTTTCCAAATTAAAAAGAAAAAAATATTCTAGAATGCCTAGGAAGTTTTGTTGCTCAGCAACCTAAATCATGCAATGCAGTTTCAGTTT